>CM031240.1:172512073-173094573 GCA_018340775.1 Taxus wallichiana var. yunnanensis
CTTTTCTCTCAAAGTGTGTTGTTTCTCTAGAGAGATAGATACATCAATGGACACCCTACTGGTGTACAAGGTGAGTTCTCTAACCATCTTTTTCATTTTGCATAGATTATTTCATCTCCTTCCCTCATTGTGTTATATTAGCTTAGTGTTACATATTTTTACTAGTTATAATAGTAGTATTATTTTTTATCATGTCCTTAGCTATCTTTACTTTCATTTCGATCACATTATCTATTATCGATCCATATCTTTCCTCACCCAACTACCGATATCTTAGTAGGTTTCTCTCCTCTATCTTGAATGCGGGCCTTGGAAACCCTAGTTTGACCTAGTGTAGGGATTAATGCCCTTTAGATATGTGACCCTAGTGCTCTCTCTAAATGCCTCTAATTTTGACCCTACTAAACTCATTCTCCAACTTATTGATAGGTTGAGCCAACATCAATACTCTGCCACGATTCAATTCCTTCAAATGCAATCCAACATGGCTCAATTAGTAAGCCGACCTCTAATAATATCGTTGGTAACTATGACCCCTCCTTTTGCAAATGATCCTAATGGGGTTTCCATCACAAAACCCATATCTAAAACAAATTCTTGAGAGCATTCCAATAATGGCCTTTATCACCTTACATTGCTAATATGGATATTGGTGGCATTGCTCCTTCTATCTCTTACGATGGGTCTACTGATCTCACCCTTCATATTAAGGCATTTGGTAATCTTTACAAAGATTGGATCATAACTAATTCATACACTACCAAAAACTCCTATCTAAGACTCTCACTAGATATGCTTTGGATTGGTACCATACTTTACCTCCTAATTCTATAGTTGAGCTAGAGTCCCTAGTGATAGCCCTAGTGAACGAATTCTAATATCATGATCTACCTAAAAAAACAAAAATTATTTTATTAATTTCCAACAATCTGAAAATGAATTAGCATAATATTTCATCAAGCGTTAGAAGACCCTATCTACACGATTAGAACATAACATGCCTAATGATATCCTCTTCCAAATTTTCTTACGAGCTCTTGAACCTTGCCTTTAATACAAGGTGCGGTCCTTTTCTCCTACTTCCCTATAAGAATCCTTTGAACAAGCTAAAAGGAAATATTATCTCATGAGGGAATTCGAGAAAGATCCTCCTAAGACACAAACTAACAAACAAGTCCAAATCCTTAAATGTTCTAAGAACAAGAATGTGATAGATGGCGGAGTCTTAGATACTCTTCCTCTTGTCACTTCTTCAAATAGGAATTTTTTAACATTGACCAATAACCTAATAACAACAAAATTCAACCTAAATATCATCAACCATTAAGTAAAGAATATTTGAAGCTTCACTTACCTAAGCCATTTACCGTTATCTTAGATCCTTCTCAACTTATTCCTCATTGGCATGATGAGAGTAAGTTTTGTTGGTGGAATTCTAATTGGGGTCACTCCCATGAAAATTGTCATGCACTATAAATGACTTCCATCAACTTCTTCTTAGGTCCCCAATTTGACTATGATGCCATCACTCATGAGCATTTTATTGAAGTGAATCAAGTCTCGTGATGTCACCGACAAAATATCGTCATGAAGCTATCAACTAGGATAATGAAAAACTAAATATCTTCTCTAATACTATTCCTAATCATGATGTCACTAAAAGTTCTAAGAAGTAACAAAATGCTACAATCAATGTAGTTTACACAAATTATCCTCCTAAAAATATAGTTGTAATTAATGATGTAAAATGTGTCATAGCTTATGTAGAACTAGAATACCCTATAGTATTTCGGATGTGGACTCTGGGGGTCATATATCCTTCGTACCACAAAACCAAGCACCTCAAATAAAGAATTTGCCTCCTCTAGACACCATCGGCCCCTTTGGAAATTCTCCTATAGGGCCGATGGTGTATGGATGTGTATCTCTAGCCACATACACCATCATCCCCTCGCGCAAATGAAAATTGCAAGGCCGATGGCATAGGGCGAGAAAAATTAGTTTCAGAAATATCCTTAATCACCCCTTCTCTTTTTGGCTCTATTTCTAAGGACTCATAGCACTCTCCGCCTACTACATATTCCACTCATGATAAGTGGCATAATATTTCCTCCAAACTATGATATTTGATATGAAAATCCCCTTTCCTCCCTCTTTGGAGAAGAGTCCTGCCTTGCATGGTTGAGAGGAAATCATCCACTAAAAATGTCAAGAACTCTCTATTCATACAAATCTCACTACAGATTCTCATTCCTACATTCATTTTCCTATAGCTTTCATGATCTCGGATGAGCTATTTCTTTATGCAAATGATCCTCCTCTCTTCATTTCAATTCAGCTCGGTCACACTACGGTCAAACGTGTTCTCATTGACGAAGAATCCGGCACATGTGTGGCATCATTAGGCTTCATTAAGGTGTTTGGTTACTCTATCGATAATTTAAAATGTACACGAACCACTTTTCAAGGATATGATCATTGACATATGCCTCCTATGGCATGTATTTCGTTACCCATTACCATTCATTCTAATACTATTCGCGTCAAAATTATGGTCTTTAATTTTCCTTTATCTTATAATATTCTCCTAGGTAGCCTTGGACTCATCGTATGTGTGTCATTATTGCTTCCTCATGCTTTCTTGTGTGAATTTCTCTCACCAAGGATCTATTTATGACATTCAAGGGGCACTAACCCTTGGAACTATGACACACTTCAACAAGAGGGGACATGCAAGCTCCCACACTCAGCACTATCTCTTATCCCCTTTCGAGAATACTAATGTTTTAACTACCTCATATATACTCTTCACAAAGCAAAGTTGTAATCTTGAATTGGTCAGCGCACACCCCCAATCTCTTGGAGTAAAATGAAGACAAGAACAATGAGGTTATTCTTAGAATCAATACTTTTTATCTTTCGAGCTCGTTGTTTCCTAGCTACCTCCTTGGTTATGGCCTCATAGGAAGGAGCCTTCGGTCCCAGTAGTCATCTCATGTATATCACATCCCTCACTTGGACATGTGGTCCAACTTGAGATCATAGTTGATTCTTGTGTGGTGGATACTTCCACATCATATTATGATGATGGTTATACTTTAGAGGAGTCTCGCTTGACTAGCTATTCCTAGATTTGTGATCGGGAAGTCTTGCTTAACCAAGAAATCCTTCACACTAAATTTTCTCATGACATAAATGTCATCCTAGTACAACAAGAACCTTTGAACACAATTGAAACTTCTTCTTAGATGATGTCCGAGCCTCATATTTCTCCACCGATTATACTTCTACCTACTACCATCAACCTAGCTAACCCATTTTCCCTTATCGAAGCAGATGATAGGTTCATGTAGTTTTGATTATGAAGCCAATGATATAATGGGTGATGATCCTATCTATTATGCCTTGATAGTGAGTGACATGCTTTTCCATTGGCACCATCCTCACCCATCGAATAGGCACCCTCCTAGATACTCTCATTATCCCTATATAGATTACAATACCTCTCCCCTTACCTCTTACCCTTATGGCTCCTCATTCCTCTACGACCAAGCCATACTTTACATGGCACAAGGCTCACGGAGCATGATGTTTCTAATTATAGATCCTATCGACGCCACATGAATAAGCTTGAAGCTGAGGTCAAACATGACCAGACTAAAAAGGCTACACATGCTTCCATTGTATCTCCCTTCTATTTTTCTCGATCATGGATATTACACACACACCAATGTTGAATTTTAGGTTACGTGTTGTAAGCATCCCATTCCCAAAACTTATTCTAGCAATTAGAATCATGAAGTCGATTACTCTTGGAACCAACCACCTTCCCCTGAACCGAATAGACCACAACCTACTTATGGAGCACCACCCCACTAAGATCCTCGTCCCTCCATGAATGGAATTTGGCATGACATTCTCATTCGACTGGAGGACTAGATCAATGACACATTATTTTCCATGTGGTCTAAAGTTCATTAACAAGTCACTATTACACAACATGTCATTGAGGACCTCATGACTCATGATAGAAGTCACATCTTGAATCAAGTTGATGGAATTATCACTTTGAGACATTGTAATTTTTCACCCCTCATGGCTAGTTATCATACATCGGTTACATCTTATTTTCCTTCTTTGTCCTGATCCCTCACTTTCACTTTGGCTACTAGCTCTCACTTGGTTTTTTACACAACACTATTTTCCTTCACTTGGGCTCTTAATTCCCCATTGGGTTTATCACACAATCTCAAATACCTCATTACATTTTTGATTGAGATGTTTACTTTGTTTGGATATATCACCACATATGTCTTAGTTACTCTTACCATTGGAGTGCCTTGGTCCCGACTCTACCTATTTTGGCTTCGATTTGCAATGGTATTTTGTGCATCCTTATTTAGGCCTATTGTGTTTCTTAGATTTATATACCCAATCATGCCTTAAAATCCTACCATTGGACATCTTGGCCTTGTGCCACCTCTTAGATTCTTTACATCATGTGGATTCGGATATCTTACCAATCCCCTTCTCATCGAATACCTATCTAATCTCATTATCATTATTCCTAAGTACCACAGAGTATCATTACATACATACATGTAGAAAGTAGGAAAATGATAAGCAAATCAACAAGTACCAAATACCCAAATACCATCAAAAATCATCATCATCATATATACATATATCAAATATGTTTTATACATCAAAAATCCATACAAAATAGCTCTAGCCCATCTAAAAATGGCTCAAGTACCCTCCACCCTTGTGGGGGAACTTTGGATGCTTTGGGTGATGGGGTCATGCTAGTGGCTCTGGATGTGCATACTAGAGAATTCACCCTCATTCGAGCTCTGAAATCTTCTCCTTGTGATCTTGCTAGTTGGGTGTCCAATAACATAATATGTTTCGTGACTCGTGGACATATGAGAGGTGAGCTGTGTGCTCTTGAACCAATGCCACCTACACTGCAATAAGCTTTGCACCATGATGCCTACATTGTCGATTTCTACCAAAACCAAGTACATCTTGATATCTTTACAATGCTCTAAATTCCTCTCCAACCAGATGAAATGATCTCACTTTGAATCTCCAGCCAATGGTGCTAATGGATCCACCATCACTAAAGTATCCTAGATATCCAGCACTAGATCTAGGATGTCATGGTGGGTACTCTCGATCAAAGAGTGCAACTCCTCCACCGTCCACTCTATAAAACCAAAAATGACACATGTTACTCATGATATTAATATGGCACAAACCCCATTTTTAAAAAATCATCTAAATAAAATTGTAGTCATTGTAGTGTTAACCTTATAAACTTCTTTCAAACCCCATGCACGTCAACCTTTCACCCGATAAACATTGGGTGTTCATCTAAGGCATACGAGGGCATTGAGCCCCTCATTTATGTGAGATTTGTAACAATTTTTCACCGGGAATGAAATATAAAATGTGTAAATAGAAACCCATGTATATTCACTCCAGATCATGAATCGAACACTAGGTCTAATTCTAAATTCACCATAATAGGGAATTAATCGCATTAACCATAAAGAACCGGATATGAGTTATAATAAGCTGAATCACATGAGGGTTTCCACCCAAAGACAATATATATATAACATATCTTCATGTATTGATTTAAAAGTGTTTACACCGGGCATATTACATCATAAAGGCCATTAATAGGCCATATATATATGGGTACTATAACAAACCCTACGAGATGTAATTCCCGCTCTGCATTACTTGAGAGAGTTCTTGACTAACATACCAAAGCACCTAAACATATCTCTATATCCAACTCAATTCATAGACCATACTCCCGAGATTCATATAGATAGAACCTTCAACCAATGTGAGACCTCCAAAATAGGCCCTAACCAATTATCGACCACCTAACCACCACCAATTGACCACTTACTCTTGATCCGAGGTACCTTCTTTTATACCGAGAGATGTTGTTCCCTTCACCTCATAGCTACTCAAGAGCAGCCTGCATGACAAATGCCATCATCCCCTTCATACTCGAGTTTCTAAGCCATGTAGACTCCAGCTATCCATAACAACCTCCATACTTCAACCTGTAATCATCAAGATTCCTTACCCTTGGTATATCCTTTCTTGTGGAATATTCTTTTCTTACACCTCAAGTCTATGTAACAACATTATCCACCCATCACAGCCTCACGTATTCTTTATGTGACCCAATAATATTGTAAATGGCTAAGTCCTTAAAACGTTTCTATGTTTCCCATGCGCCCCTAAACCCTTCACTTGCACGCTTCTCTATGAGCACCTTCCACTTACGCTTCCTTTTGTGTACATTGGCCTTTTGCTTTGGGACTTAGTTAATTTTAGGTTCCAACATTTCCCCACACTACTTGTGTTATCCATCCTTGATAACACTCTACTTTTCCACTGAAGAATAAAGAATAGGAGAAATGAAATAATTTGAACCTGTAAAAAGAATGGAAGAATCAAAGAATCTAGATAATGTTGCAAAAGAATAGGGAGGTCCTTAGTCATAGCAACCTCAATTTTATTCTAGGCTTTGACTACATTTTAAGCCCTTTGCATCAAACCCCCTATCAAAGCACTAACAACATCATATGTCAACTCTTCACCCTCAGCCTTCAGCGTATCCATAGTGTTTTCCATCTACTTTCTAAGGTCGCCCAGTGCATCCATCATTTTAGTAACTTGGGGTCTAACTCTTTCACCTTATTTTTATTGAAACCCTTAACATTTCGATGGCCTCAGACTTCTTTTCTTCTTCCACACGGATCTTGTCCCTTTTTTCCTTGGTACCCTTGTTCTTCTTCAGGAAGTGGTTGTTCCTTTCCTTGGTGTCATTTTTCTCTTCCTCGGTCCTCTGTAGTTTCTCCCTTGCGTCAAGTTCTATTACTGCTCAAACCCTCGGCTCTACTTCTATGAAATTTCCATGAAAACTCATGCCCTAGCTTGTAAACCCTAACCTAGAGCACTTCCTTTCCACAAGACAACGTATCCACCCACGGGAACCTAGAAACAAACTCCTCTGTGTACGCCCATGCACTTTTCTTCCACACTAGTTCACAAGTCCTTCGATTTCTTCAACTTCGCACACTCCTCTTCACACTTCTTCACAAGAATCACCTTAAAATGTAAGAACTTCTTCGATAACAAAACATAAGGTGAAAAATAATAGCTTGAAATCCTTCTATTTATAACCTTCATGTCTTGAACTCGTGTCACCTACCACATACAACCACATTAAATTCATCTTTTTCATCATCACCCTTCCGTGATTTTTGTCCCACACTTTTTCTCCACGCACAAACCTACACGAACATTCCCACAACCTTACGGCATGCAACAAGTGCCTCGACCATAGAAATCTTTACACTTTCTCCCGTCATCAAGTCAATCTTCCTCTATGCCTTGGACCAAGTTCTTTCCACTTCCTACCTCATGTTGCTCCTTTTTTTTCCCATACATGGTTTCTATAAAGATTTTTGACACCAATCTTCTCTCATGTTCACCTCTGCTACGTGTGCTCTTCTTATCCCATGCGCCTTTGACTTTACAACCCAGTCCACTAACAACCATTTTTTCTAGCACTTCCCTTATGTTCCACCCCACACTAAAAGGATGTGCGGTCCTCTACGCATAAAATTGTTTAGAAGTAACAAGCTACCGACACGTAAGTGCAAAAACAAAAAATCAAACAGAAAGACAAGTAACGAGAAAGGGAAACACAAGAAAGGAAATTACATTAAGTTAAATCCTAAGCTAATAGCGGCAATAATGCCTTATTACAAACATCAAGAAGAATTTTTTTATAGTAGGGCTTTAACCTACTCCCATTGAAATACCCAGGAAATCACATTCCATCCAACTCTTGTAGCGGGTAAGTGCCTGAATCAAGTATATGGGTAATATAATATGGTCCCAACCAATGGACCTTGAGTTTTCCCAAATGGTGCAAAAACTTAGAATCGTAAAGTAAAACCATCTGCCTAACCTCAAAACTTTTATTCTTTATGTGGCGATTATGTCAAGCCTTTTGTCTCACCTTCTCAGTCTTCTAACTCCACCTAGCAAGTGATCGTATTTTTTTAACATCATTAGCTTGTCAATGCACTCTTGTAATGCTTGTTCATCGGTCAATCCTCCTATGTGTGTAATACATAGAGAAAGTAGCATGAACTCTACTAGAAAAAAGCATCTTCGTTAAACACCAATTTAAACGGTGTGTCTTTGTTCAACCTCTTGTAATTTATTTTATACACCTATAGCACGGCTAAGACTTTGTTGTCCCAATCATGTCTCCCAACATCACAAATCTTGGTCAACATGTGACTCAATATCATGTTAAATGCCTCGACATTCCCATTATCCTGAGGGTGATAAGAAGTAGTCTTGTGATGAGCCACCATGAAATTTTCCAAAAAAATCCTTACTATCTCATTCAAAAAATGGGTACCCCTATCACTAATTAGACTCAAAGGGAACCCATACCTACTAATTATATTTTCCCATAGGAATATTGTTTTTGTTTTCTTCATGCAATCCCTTGTAGGCACTTTCTCCACCCACCGTGTTAAGTAATCAGTATAAGTAATGATATAGTGAAAACCATCCCTTCATGTGGTAGGTAAAATATGGCCTACAAATTTAATCACCCACTTCTAAAATGGTTCAACTCTAGCTATCGGCCTCAAGGGCATTTTATCTCTTCTACTTGGCTTACCAAGGCACTAGAAATAATCACGGGACTTGCAAAACTCAATACAATCTCGGTAAAGGGTTTCGCACCAAAGACCTACCAATAAGATCTTCCACACGATGGCATTTCCAACATAGTGCCCTCCTACAATTCCACCATGTGCTTCCTCCAAGATTGCAACATGCTCATGCTCTAGTACACATCGGTGCAAGACCTCATCATGACCAAACTTGTATAAGTCTCTACCAATTAACAATAGGGTGTGACACGTATACCTAACTATTTCCTTTCTAAAGTCCTCATTCCCTCCGGCACCATACCCATTTTGAGAAACACAACAATATCTTCCAAGTCAGAGGGTGCGCGTTGCAATCTAAATAGTTGTGTATTTGGCATTGTATCCTCAATGTTCTGTGTGTCCTTTCCTGAGTCAATCCTTGATAAATGGTCAGGCCCCAAATTACTCTTACCTAATTTTACAACAATCGTAAACTCAAACTCTTGAAACAATAGGACCCACTTGCATATGTGCCCTTGTAAAATGAGCTTGTTCACCAAGTACTTTAATGTCATGTGGTCCATGTAAAATATAAAGGGTGTTGTCAGTAAATATTGTCTAAATTTGTGTAGCGAGTAGATCATTGACAATGCCTCGCACTCAGTAGTAGTATAGTTCCGCTTTCTGGGATTAACTTCCAACTTGTAAAACACAGAGGGTGATCGACGGTCCCTTCACCGGGATGTGCCAATATTGTTCTAATTGTCATGCGTGAAGCATCAACATGTACATGGAATGGCTTATCCCAAGAGGGAAAGCGTAATATGGGCGCAGTGATAATTCTATTCTTCAATGTTTTAAATGCCAGATGTTGCGCCTCTCCCCGATAAAATGCACTTTTGTGCTTTAGCAATTATTCTAGTGGCACGGCGATCTTGGCATACCCCTTAATAAATTTCGCTAATACCCTATATATCCTAGGGATCCGTGTACGCGCTCTAGCTAGTAGGCTCGTCCATACCCACAATAATGGAAACTTTGGCAGGATCTAATAGCAAACCTTCTTTACATATGATATGTCCCAACAAGGTTCTAAATGGAGTAACGAAAACACATTTCTTAATCTTGTGAGATATACTCAATTTTCGGCATCTCTCAAACATCAATCATAGATTGTCAAAATGGTATTTTACTAGTCCGTAAACCATCCAATAATCAAGGAAGACTTGAAGAAACTTATGGATGAAGTTATGAAATACCGAACCATAATGCGTGAAAACACAAGCAAGTGCATTCTTCAATCCAAAAGACATGACCGTGTAGGCAAAACTTCCCCATCAAGTGGAAAAAAATTTCTTTTCTTGGTCCTCCTTTGCAATTCTAACCCAATGATATCTTGAGAATCATCTTCATGAAATAATAGATCTCATGCCCAACTACTCCTTCTAGGATCTCCTCAATGAAGGGGGTTAGAGAAGGATCAATGACAAACACCGCATTCAAATCCCTATAATCAACATAAATCCCGATCCTACCATCTTTCTTAATGTTGATGACCATTAGACTTATCCACTTTGATTCCTCAACAACCACGGTGATTCCTGATGTGATCATCTTGTCAATCTCCTCCTTGACCCTTACGCATGCTGATTTAAATTCATTCAATAAGGTCTCTTCCGAATTCAGCATGTGCCCTCCTTCATTTTTATCCACATCTCTCCTAAAGAGTGGTGAAATCCTATAAGCTCATGGTACGCACGCGGAAACAAATCCTGAAATTTATGCAATATATCAATAATCTTTGAGACCTCCTTTCTATCCAATAATATCCAATAGTGGCATCTTTAGGTTCTACCTCTGAGCCAATGTTAACCTTCTTAGTTTTTAGGGGTTCATGGTAGGCATGCGCTTACTCATTAGCACTATCCATGGCCTTGCGTGTACCTATAATATGGTTAACATCCAAGTTCTCCACTTCTTCACCATCTATCACATAAACTAAATTTCCTTTCTCTTTTTCCATGTAAGCACACTGAAGAAGTACTTCCTCTGACTCTTCCTCATCGAAGCACACTTCCAATTTAGGATCTCCCAACAAATTCAATATTCTATCCTCCACCATGACACTATCTCCCATAGTTAGGAACTTAACAACCGGTAGTGCCTCATTCATCGATGGCTTTGTACTTTAATACTCAAAGGTTTGAATAATATTGATCGTCAACTCTGTCGCGGTTTCATGTGTCGATTTGCACAATTATGAATGAATGTATCAGGTGCCCGCATAGCCTTGTAAGGTGGAATAAAGCTTATGCACCCATAGTGATGGTGGTGGGGCTTCCATGCCTTCCATCCAGGCCTTCTCACATGCTTGGACGTGAAACGAGGTGGGTTCCTTTCCTTGATCTTATATAGCAGTAAGTGCATTGCTTCAGAGGAACCTAATAGAGAATGTGACTCTCAGCTTGCACCACTCTAGAAGGTTGTCTCAATGGGTCACCCACCAACGTGTTGCGGTCCCATGCAAATTATAGATAAGCATACTTCTCCTTTCATTCTCACATCTCCACTGGGTCTCCATTTCTTGTAGGAAAGCATCAGGGTTGCCTTCCCCAATGTAAATTGGTAATTGTTTTCCTCTCAGGTTCCTGAGTGGGTGCACCTTTTTCACTCTTGTCACAGAGCCTCTTAATTACCTTCTGATTAACTCATATGTCTCATGCACCCAATTTTCACATGTCACACTAATTGTATCACTTATGGAATGAGCGTCTTCCCACTTAATAACATCTTCTTTTGTTAGATGCATAGCCTCGGGGTCTCGAATAGTACATACATAGATTTTTTCCATGACTTCTTCTCCCAAGGGCTTAGTATAGGGTGCTAACTTTTCATATGTCAAGGGAATGATAACACATTCCTACTTGTTCTCAAAACTTATATACCCCTTATTGAACCATAAGTCAACATTATTTTTATAGCACTGTGGGCGCCAAGTAACACTAAAATTTTTCCACTTCAAAGCAAGCGCCAAGACTTCAAATTCTCCAATGAATTTCACCCCTTGGATTGTTACAACAACATCCTTTAAAACACCAATGGGCATCACCTTTGTCTTGTTAGCCATATACATCACATTTGAAGATGGCTGTAATGGGGGCCTTCCCATTTGATTCCAAGCATCCAAGGTGAGAACATTAACTTCGCGTCTGTGTCAATCAAAATATTACTCAAGATACATCCATCATTAACTACATTCAAGGTAATCTCCTTATCATAGTCAACTTTGTGAGGAGGTACATTAGTATGTAAAACCTACCTCTTGTGATCTCCTCCGGTGCTTGGTACTTTTCCTCTCAACCACTCTCCGAACAAAGGGATGACATTCTCCTATCGTAACATCTTACATATTTCCCTAACTTCATCTATACCCACCTAAGTGACTTCAGCACTTTTCTTCTACTCCAGCTTTCGTGATTGCTCCTTCAAGCATTGAATCTCCCCTTAAAGACTCCTAATTACCTCCATGGTCTCTTGATATACTTCCTTCTAATGAATCGGGTCCAGATACTTCCCATGTATCACTTCTTCTCTTGTAATAAGTGATCTTTGCTTTGGTATCTCCCGACATATAGCCTCAGCTCACATTGTCACCGGCATAGGTTCTTATTCAAATTCACGTGGCATTCATTGTGGTCAGCACGCTTCATGCTTACCATCCCCACGCCCTTGTCCTTTTTCTGGTTTTTCTTATGTGCTCATATAACTCCAGAACTCTTCATACTTGTGATTCTTTCCACACCATGAGCATTGCAACAAATTAGGACACTCATGCTTGTAATGTTCTGTAGATCCAAAGTCATAACAGGTTCCACGAGGAAATTCACTTCTTCCTCCTCTGTAATTGCCATGGCCTCGAATCCTCCACGAAAGCCTCTTCCTCAATCTCCTCCATCTGCACGCCCTTCATAATGATGACCATATTCCTTAGATCTAATTGCAATACTAGTCTGGCACACACCAGATCAATGGCATCATGTATTTGGTCAATCAATCTACAATCCTTTGTGTCATGAGTAGTAGAGGTGAAAATTTTGCAATAACAAGACACATTCTTACGTATCACACACTACAAGAGAGGACACCTACTCGCATCATGATCTCCATGGAAAATCTCACAGCCTACCAACATGGCTTACACCGATCTTCACTAGAAATTTTCCTTTGTATGACCCTCTACTTCACAGTCTATGCACCATAGCCCACTGTGAGTCTCATGAGCCAAGTTCACGAGAAACTTTCTCTAGCTCCTTTACCATGGCATAGATTTAAGCTTCAAGAAATGGAATGACTCTAGTATCCACACTTCCCACAACCTTAGCATAAGGTAACCTCTAAGGCCACACGCGGATGCGTGAAGGTCTTATATGATAGCGCCCTTCTTAACGGAGTGATCAGCCCTCCGACAAACCACTTGAACATACCGAGAAGCATGAATGTCATAAAACAGCTTTTTGAGAAGAATCTTAAAGCATGTGTCATAATCCCACACATTCTCTATCATTCCTTTTGAATCTCCTTCAACTCGTTGATGCTCTTTTGTTCAAACTTAGGAATGTGGAACTTCACTAAGAAGACATCATGTAGCGCGATGTAATCCACCACCATCTGGTGTGGATCATACTTCTTGTACCATCTATGTGTGTTCCTTGCAATGTGGGTGCAAACTAACTCACCTTTACTCCCGGGTAGTGACACCCTTCGCACACCATAGCAATTCACATTAATGTGCATGATATGTAGTGTCTTCCACACCCTTGTAATCAGGAAAGTGTAGAGACATCTCATAAAACACCTATTGAGGTGGTTGAGGTCCTTTCCCTCTAGTTCCAGGGCCTTTATTTCCTCCCATATTACCTCTACCACCAGATCCACTAGACCTACTAGCTCTTATCCCTCCAGATCCACCAGATCCTCCTCCCATGGTAGGAAAAGTGCCTAAAGTGCTTGTGCCTTGTGTCCCCACCATCACGCTAAACTCGTGCGCCAACGCGGTATGTGATCTTGAGCCACTCCCATATGTGTTTCTTATGCCACTTCCAGACATGATACCCAAACCTTGTGAACCTATACCTTGCCCAAATGTTGTGCTAGAAAAAATACCTCCAAACACTGGAAAAGACTGTGTGGCCATAGATGGAAATGAAAAATTATACCTCCTAGGTTTCGCTTGACCACTAATATCAATGCCACTAATAGTAAAATAAGCAAATTTTTCCTCAAAAGCTGGAAGGATAAGCACAAGGCTTGGTCACCGGGTGGGAAAAGATGCATGTTTATGGCTCTCCCTTCTTCAAACGAAGAAATCTCACCAAAATTCGAGGGGATCTCTCTCCCATACTTTCCAAGGTGGGGTAACACAAACCGCTTAGATCCCATGCCCTCTCTGTGGACCTCAAATCCTTCCCGCAATGTCTACTTCTATATTTCCATTGCTTCAGCAACCTCACATTTTCTCTTGAACTCCCTCTCTCATGCTTCATCATACTTGATTCACCTCTTTTCTCTCTCCTTCTCCACCGTAGGATCTGCCATCTTTCACCGCACTGGCTTCCGCACCCCACGCCTAGCAGGACTTTAGCTAGCCATAAGAAAGGCTTCCAAACTCAAATTAATAACTAGGATCTTGATAGCTAAGCAGATAGCACACAATAATGATCCTCTAGGATCCCTTAAGAACTCAAACTCAACAATCTATGGGAAAGAATACATTAAAACAACGTATTCTAAGGTATAACTAGTCAAAGACTCTACTCCACCGGTGATCATGAAACAGGTCCAGTCGGTTCAACATCATACAACCTTTGATATTCATCTTGATTCCATACACAAGGTCTATAGTACCAACTTGAATGAGATGCATGTGCTAAAATCCATTCATACAACTCCACCGGAAAAGCTCGTAAAAGAAAGTCTCATACAACTCATGATATAAGTGTTCTTCTACCCATTTACATACATCAAACTTAGGTCCAAAGTGTTAAATATTTGAACAAACTCATCCTCCTTGATTTTAAGCCACACTTCAACACTATCCAAGTTTAGGCACTCCATCATCACACACCATTTTCATAACAGCTCCGAAAAGAGGTCCCGGCAACGGAACAAAAAATGTAGTCATCGTAGTGTTAACCTTAGAAACTTCTTTCAAACCCTATGTGTGTCGACCTATCACCTAATAAACACTGGGCACTCACCTAAGGCATGCAAGGGTGTCAAGTCCTCCTTTACATGATATTTAAGAATGTTTCTCCATTAATGAAAGGTCAAATGCATAAACAAAGACCCATGTATATTCACTCTAGATCATGAATCGAACACTAGGTCTAAATCTAAATGCACCATAATAGGGAATTAAGCATCACATTAACCATAAAGAACCAGATCTTAGATAAAATTAGCTGAATCACATGAGGGTTTCCACCCAAAGACAAGATATACAGAACAAATCTTCATGTGTTGATTTAAAAAGAGTTTACAGGCCATATTACATCATAAAGGCCATCAATAGGCTAGATCTATCAATGGGTACTATATTAAACCCTACATATGTAATTCCCACTCTACGTAAAGAGTTCTTAACCAACATACTAGCACATAAACATATCTCTATATCCAACTCAATTCACATACCATATTCTTGAGATTCATACAGATAGAACCAATGACAGACCTCCAAAATAAACCCTAACCAGTTATCGACCACTTAACCACCACCAATCAACCACTTGCTATTTATCTAGGTCCCTTATTTTATAGGGTGATCTGTCCTTCCCGCCACCTTAGAGCTACTCAAGAGAATCCCACATGCCAAATTCCATCATCCCCTTCATACTTGAGTTTCCAAGCCATGCAGACGCCCGATTAGCCATAACAACCTCCATGCTCAAGCCCGTAATCATCGAGATTTCTTACACTTGGTATATCCTTTCTTATGGAATATTATTTTCTTTCACCTCAAGTACGTGTAACAACCTTATCCACTCATCGCAGCCTCAATTGTTCTCCATGTGACCCCATAATACTTGTAAATGGCTAAGTCCTTAAACCCTTTCTCTACTTCCCGCATGCCCCTAAACCCTTTACTTGTGCACTTATCCCTAAGTGCATTCCACTTACACTACCTTCCACCCATGTTAGCCTTTTGATTTGGGACTTAGTCAATTTTAGGGCCCAATAAACATAATATCACACATACCTAGCTTCTCGGGCCTCTCTATGACAAAGGTCTCGTCATATCCTATACCTCTCAACACCTTCTCTTCCTCATCATGATGAGGTTTGGCTTCAATGTGTTGTGCCCACTTGTCTCAAGACACCAATATCATATCCCCTCTACATTGTGAGCTAGGACTCTGTCTCAAATACATGACCATCGAAATCCAATTGGTATTAAGTATCCTCTACTTGGTTGTCACATCTTGCACTCTTTGAGCCATGGTGTTGGTTTTCCTTTCCCTCCTCCTCTAATATTAGGACCATCTCCACTGTACATGTATTTGTAGATCCTCTATTATATCCCTCCTCCAAACCACTCATTGTTATAATTTTTGGTGGGCCCTAATCATCCCCACCACTTGAACGCTTCCTCCGACCATGTGCACCCCCTTCCCGCATCCTACAAGATCAAAGTGTTGGTACCCTAACCTGTGGTCGTGTAGCCTCTCTAACATGACGAAGCTAGTATGGTGGTAATGTTTGTATCACCAGAGGAACCGAACACCCAAACTATCTCGAGACCCTACTCACTATGTGGGTCTCCACCCAATAAACATATTTCCCCATCACCTCGATGATGGTATTGAAGAAATCTATTATGGGCTAGCCGGGCCTTTGATCCACAATCCTTATTTAGGGATGCCATGTAACATCACTTGGACCAACTTGTGCTAGTGGTTGGAATGCTCGAAGTGATCTCACTACCAGCCCTTTCTCCCCTTTCAAGCGAGTCTCATGGCATATTTCGCTACTACCTATAGTGTACCTTTCGACTATACATAGGGAACCTCTCATATATCCAAGTGGTCAATAATATGACGGGTATCACAACCCTCTGTCCTCTACACTCCGACCTGTATAAATTGTACACCAACTGCACCCATATGGTGGTGGCCGGATGAACAAAACCCCATAATCGACTACATCTCTCGCATACTACTATCGAAACATAGGGATGTCTTGATCTTACTTGTGGCACACTATACATGCCACCACAATCCCTATGACTACCTTCCGGATATCCAAAATCCATGTAGCCTACATTACACTAAGTTGGACACACAACATGCTTTTGTCATATGTGCTGCTCCTGGTAGCCCATATAGCTAATGCTCTTCACTCGCAACATCCGAGCTCAAATCACAATAAATGTGGGTTTTACCAATCAAGTAACCCCAAATACCATGTACATCCTCTAAATTTAGCACCATCTCCAAGGTCTCTTTTCTTGTCCACCACCGAAAGGTGTTGGACTTGGTCTCCCATGTAATGAAGAACATCGTAGTAAATCCAAATCTAATGGTATCCTGGGCATCTGCATGATGCCCTTAAAACCCCAACCCTACAACTGGGTAACCTCTTCTTATGTCAACTGGAAATCATGGCACTCATACATGATACATCTATCTTTGCACCATAGGTGGATCTTACACTCTACCCGCACCCACAAAATGACAATGAGTAAACATTAGAATTTGACAAAATCAATTTGGAGCAAAGAATCAAGACATACAACCTATACCAGCAAATTTCTACACCATCGACCTTGGGCTAGATGTCATCGGCCAATGGTAAAATTTCCCCTACGCCATCGGCTCCTGGATCCATTTTATCCCATTCTAATTCCATTATCCCTCATGTTTCAAAGGGGTTAATGGTGTATAGTTAAAAATGGATGTGACTTTCAAAAATTAACTTTTGAAATGCAACAAAATGACAAAATAAAAATTAAGACCCTTCCAAAACCACTTGTATTTATTTCTTATTTTAGTGCTTATCCTCTAGTGTTTCCTTTCATTTTTACTTCTTAGGGTTCTTACAACGTTGATTGCACCCACATGTGGTAGGACAACTAACACTACTAAGTACACATTAGTGGGTATATTTCATTTCAACTAGTCCTTTCAACATTCCTTTATGTACTTACTTTCAATATCGGTGTTATATTGCGACATGTGGTGATCAATGGTTGGGGCATATGTATACACCTAATTTTTCACTTTTCATCTTTCATACATGTTACTAACAATTTCCTTGTATGCAGATAAGGGTCACTAATGCATCTATTTCTTGATTGGGTGTCTTAAGGGGCATGTCGAGAATGGGGAATGGTTATTCACGTAACCATTATAGGTTAGAGACAATACACAATGAAAGTGTTGCTATGTGGTCCCAGATTATTTTTCCTTGCACTAGTTATTCGTGTCTCCTTAGGTCTCACACGCATTACATTCCCAACATTCTACTTGTATCTCACCATTTGGCACTTTTTTCATCCATGTCCATGATCTATGACACCTCTTTTTCACTTTTCATGACACATTATCTCATTTCACCATCTTTGGTGACACCATATTGGGAAATGGTTTCGGTGTTATGTTTCTCTAGGCTGATGCCATCACCCATGGGTGACAACATCCTATATATACACACCACACATTTCCTTTCATAGAAAAAGGAATCTAGAACCAAAGGATATGCCACCTACTCTTCTCTTTTGTGTCATCTTTGCATTTCGCAATGTGACCCTAAGAAACCCACAAGCCTTAAAAACCCTGAGTTGACCTAGTGTAGGGATTATTACCCTCTATATATGTGACCCTAGCACTCATTGTAGCCCCTTTAAATCTAGCCATTATGTGTCGGTTCATGTGTGCCTCCTACTCATTTCCTTGATACACTTGTAGAACGGATGATTTAGGAGTGGAAGTTATTGAGACACATTATTGGCCCATCATACAGATGTGAGGAAGTTAGACTCCTTGACCTAGTTGAGTGCTTCAAAACTATAGTAGTGGTTTCCCTAATGGATGTGCATCGGCTTTAGAAATATTTAGGGATCCTTTAGTGACTTTTTTTAGTGTTACAAGAGAGTATGTCAATGGAATGCCATATGATTTCCAGGTGAGTAACTGAGGTAGTGTTAACGTGCATATATAGAGTTGTGAGGGTAAGCTATTATGATAAGCCTAACCCATGGGGATAAAAATACCGAAAAATGATATTTCATCAAAATTAGAGTTGGATAATGTGTTAGTGTAGGACCATGCAAGTCATCCAAGACCAAATTATACAACCTAATTGAATTGTATGGTTTTACACAAGGATATGTGAATCAAATCTAAATTTTCACAATGATGGTAAGAGCTTAAGAATTGATTTTATGGAATTTTATTTAGATTATCTTGATGCATCGGTATGTAGGAACAAGCAAGTTAGGAAAAAACGGTAATATATATTGAGTGGGTTTTTGTCTTAGCAAGAAGCATAATTACAATAAGTAGTTTTGAAAGGGTAAATTTCTACAAAAATGATGAATAAGATCTTATATTATATTAACAAGTAAAATGATACAAGATAATTCACAAAAAAATGGGTTGTATGGAAGCACGCCCCAAAACCATGAGTTCAAACTAGGCAAAAACATAACCTAGGAATACAATCGATTACAAAACATCAGAGAACTAAGAGAGCAAGGAAGGTAAGCCACCGTTGCGCATTTTTGTCCTGCAGGGGCGAGGTCTTGATTATGACAACTAGAGCCCAGCAAGTATTCTCCACTATTTGACACATTCCAACCAAATCCATGTTGGATTCCTTCTTTGGTATCTTCAACAATGGCCTGAGAGGGCGAGATGGTGAGAGATAACTTGGGAAACTTGTCGACAAAAGGCGGTAGGCTCTAACAGTCTTTTTGTATGCAGCTCGGGGTAACACGTGAATCCCAACCGAGCTAGCTAGGTGGCAGGGACATCCCAACCCTAGTTTTGGGCTGAAGGTAGAGGGGAAAAGATCCTCCACGGAGGCTAGTTATGAGGGGACCGGTGAACCAAGTTGAACGAGCAATGTTGTGAGTGAATCCAAGGAATTCTACCTTTGGATGATGCTGGAACCTCCTTATGGCAAGGATCAGCAATAGGGGGATGAAGGTTCATGAGAAACATTACATAGGGTGATTCCCAATGATGAAGGAGTGTTAGAAGATGCTCGCCTTAATCGCCACTTTGTTGGCTTGAACTTGAATCTGCAGCAATACATTCATGATAATCATGGATTTATTATAAATAGAGAATTGTTGGTCAGCTTCAACATTAAAAATAAATAGTAATTCCTTTCTTTCCAAATCCAAAAAGGATTTCCCCTCTAAAAGCATGCCAAATATGGGAAAATTTTTGGGGCATTTGAGGATTGTCTTCTAAAAGAACATGTTACCAAGTAAAACACTCTAGACGAAAGGGGAGGAAGAAAGAATGAATCCAATTCCAAGCCTTCTGGGATTTGTGAAAATACCAAAAAGATGAGATAAGGTTTTCGAGATGACCACGTAAGGGTCTTTTAGGGGTCAAAACACCAAGGTGAATCATACGGGAACCAAGCAGAAGGCCTTAATGAAGAAATCATCACAGAAAGTGAGTAATTTTGGGTTCCACATAGGAAAACAAAACAATATCAAATCTCCTTTTCTATATTGATGGTGAGGATTGCATTCCCACTGGTATTGATATTTCCCACCATGGGAAAATGAGGTGATATCTAGGGATACCCACGGTCAACTAAGTCATTCGGAATGGGGTGACTTTAATATGGTTGAGCTACCCATGGATAAATACATGTAACTTCCTATGAGATGGACAACTGGAGAAATGGTGTAATAAATTCATGTTTTATAATCTAAATGCCTCACATCATCCCAACTCTAAAACATGGTTCACTTGGTCCAATCTCCGAAGTAGATCGGATCAGTTCTTAAACGGCTCGATAGGGCCATGTTTTCCACTCAATTTTTTTTTTATTTTGACAACATTTATTCCTTTCCTATGGAAGTGATGCCATATTTCATCCTTTCTGACCACTTTCCCATCAGATTTTTTATCACTTGGCAAGCTAAGAGGCCTTTTAGTCATAAAGGGTTTTTTCTAAACACGGCCTTGATGGAACATGAACCCACACTCAATCATATCAAGCAAGTGTGGAACTTAGCGCCTTGGCCACGTCACCTTCATAACTATCACCCACCTCTTCTATCCAACTAGAACTTAATGGTGGGAGGATGTGATGACTAGGATAGCCATATTCCTTAGAATCTATGGGTGATGACATTAGCCAATATTCGGTGCCGTTCTTATTTCACCACTTCTTCCACTATCGTCGAGTGGCGGCGGTGGCGCTCAAGGAAACCCCTTCTCTCGAAGCCTTGAAACTCTAGGTAGTTAAGCTTAGATAGAAAATATAGATTTTGGACAATTATAATGCTCGGGGTCCACAGATCCATGCTCACCTTCACTGGCTTAAGGTTGGGGATCGGGTTTTCAAGGAATTTTTTCAAGATCGCTCAAACATAAACATTCATTTCAGAAAATTTCAACCATTTTTGATGGTATAAATCATCTCACGGATCCCCAACTCATGTTACAGGCCTTTATTAATCACTACAAGCAAGTTTTCCAAGCTCAAGCTCCTTGACGTAACAAAAAGTTGTTTTGGATCAACGCTTGGCCGCGGTGTCATGTAAACTTTCTCGTGCATAGAAAAATTTCTTATGATCGCCTACTTTCCCTAGAAGATTTTTAAGAAGCATTCATGTAAATTTCTAATTAAAAGTAACCTAATTGCGATGGCTTCCCTTACAAATTTTACAAATCACTTTGGGACACATTTGGCTCGAGATCTTTATCAACTTTACATTGAGGGATTTTAGTGTCGGTCCCTTGGCCACCATATCATCAAATGGAATATCAAGTTCATCTCTAATCCTAGAGACCCCGATCCGATAAGAAATTGGCATCATATAATCTTACTTAATGTATCTAACAAATTCTTAACCAAAGCTCTTGTCATTCGGTTGTGACACATTCTTTTGCCATTGTCTAGCCAAAACAAACTAGTTTCATCCAAGGGTGTTATATCCTCGAAAATATTATTATGATATGGGAAATAATCAAATGGGTGTGTAGATCCAACCAACAAACTCTCTTCATTAAAATCGACTTTGAGAAAGCTTATGATCAAATAGAATGGTCTTTCATTCTTGTTATGCTTCAAGCTCTGGGATTTGGCCCCAATTTCATTCAATCTATTAATATGATTTTTGTGCATGCATCCGCCCATATCACCATTAATGGGAAAATTTCAGCACCCTTTGGTATTTTCAGATCCATCCGGAAAGGATGCCCTTTGGCTCCCACCCTTTATGTCCTTGCAACTAAAGGATTTGGCTATCTTGCTAGCCAAAGCTCAATCTCAGGGGCTTGTTAGGGGAATTGTCTTGCCCTCTACTAATAACTCCCAACTACTTAATGGCCATTTTGTAGATGACTCCTTCCTTACGCTCATTGAAGATGAAAATAACATTAACAATGTTATGCAATGCCTCAAAACTTTATGTTTATTTTTGGCTCTTTCATTCAATGGCATAAAACACAATGTTACAGACAGATATTCCTCCTCATACGCCCTGGATGGCTATGTATGATTGTAAGATTCTCAACCAAGGTAAAATGTTTAAATATCTCGGTATCCCATTTTCCTTTCAAGCTTCACATGTAGAGCTTTAGTAGCATGTCATGCATAGGGTGGCTCGAAAGTTGGAATACTAGATTACTAAGCCGTTGTCCTTAACAGAAAATTTCATATTTGCTCCAAAGTGCTTGAAGTCACACATGTTTATTACTCCTCTTATTGGGTCCCTTCCAAGCATTCTATGCTAAAGTAAGAAAAATTGCTCAAAGACTTCCTCTGAAACAATGCTCGACTAAAAAAGGTTTCCACTAAGTTGTATGGAAGACTTGTTTCCTCCCAAATATTTAGGAAGTTTAGGCCTCATTAACACTTTGCGTCAAGGGCAAGCACTCTACACTAAATGGATAATCCATTCACGTAAGGGAAGGAAATGGCATTGCTGAAGGCTCCCCTTATGGACAATTGGCTTGGAAAGGCATTGGATTTGCCAATCTTCTCATTGCCCCATTCTAATCAAAGTGGTTGGAACTTTTGTGCTCAAAATTATTTGGAAAGCCTGGGAGCATATCAAACCATGGCTCCTATGGAATGACAATGGCTTCCGTGATGGCCTTTCGTTTAACCACCACTCTTTGTGGTGGTCTCCTATCATTCAATGCCAGGATCATTGTCTAGCCGAGGTTCCTTGGATTCTTGTACTCTTCTTTTTCAAGTAGTGCATTAGCACCATCCAATACCTCTTTTTGCAAATGCATGTAATCTTGGCCTCCCGGCATAAGCTCAAGGCTCAATTCAAATTAGCTCTGCATGATCGAGCTATTATCAATGATATCATTTCTTTTGTGCCAGATCATATGAGCCACAAAATTTCCAAATTTGAATGTCTATAAAAGTGATAAAAGCTTGAACGTATTGTTTGGGATCAATTTTATCATCAAATTTAAAGAGATATTGTGTAAAACAAACCTTGTGGATAAAGAATAACCAATAACTTCATGTACTAATGGATTATATATAATAAGACATTAGAAATTTCATTATCATGAAACTTAACTTTGTGTCGAGAGAGAAAATTGAGCTTTGATAAAATTATATTTGATGTTTGTAAACATCATTTCAAGGATTCAAAATCATAGTATAAGTGCTAAGTGCAATGGTAGAAGTAGTAGGCTATTTATGAATAGTCAAGGTGACTTAGGGAGAAGCTTTGTATGCCCCTATAATGGGAATAATAAATGTAGGAAATAATTTTGTAGACACGTTATTATTATTCCATAGAAGAGATCCTCTAGAAAGTGAAATGGTTCAGATAAAGGTTCAACAAGGATGTCCCCAAGTATTTTTTTGTCAACGATTTCCTTTTTTATTTTTTAATAACATAAAGTAATTTGGGGATTTGATCCAGGTTTTCTAGAATATTTTGTTTGATCCCATTTAACATATGCATATAAACATTAGGAATGTGATTATAAAAAAATAAACATTTGCATTAACATCGGGATCCGTGGAGGAATAATATTTAGTATAGGCCATTGTATAGTGTAAATTACACACATACAAGGAATGGTTTTGAAAAAACATAGGATTACAAAAATAAAAAAGAATTGGTTGGAAATATAAAACCTAAGGGTAAAGAATGAAACCTAGGTTTTGTAGTTTGATAGATAAGCAAGTCCACTAGAATTTAATAGAAAACTAGTTTTTAGGTCCTAATATAATATATTGTGTAATAATGATAATTTATAAGTTATAAGAAAAAGAGTTTTAGCATTCCTAAAGTATGTTAATATTTTATTTTTTAACATATTTGTCAATGATAAATCAATAGACTATAATTAGGATTTAGGGTTGGATAAATGAATCAATTTTTTGTGATCATAATATGTAAAAGAGTGCTCAAAATGTGTATACGAAGTAGATTAAACTATTTCTATGTCACTCATAAAATATCTCAATATGGAGATTAATGCAGTTGGGTTAGTGAATATAAGGACACATTCATGGATGAACTGTCCCCTAGGTCTATGAACATGTCCTATGTACTCCCACACTCGGTCCGAATTTTTGGATCTAGTTCACATATGTCTAGAGATATGATTTTTGTGTATATATCCATTCGATTATTGCATTATTCCGAGATATGGATTCTCCTTTCTTGAAACCCTAGCTCTTACACTTTATACCTAATAAAAGGTTAACAAACTTCGGGATGAACAATCTCACCACACCCTTGCTAATGTGATACGAAAATGTTATGTTGCATACCACTACTCGGAGAAGAATGATCAAGCCCATATAGTTCCTCAACATATTCAATGAGACACATGTGATATAGAATAATAATAAATATAGATTCTTTAATCAAACCCCGACTCAAGTGGCAATATGTATTTTAGCTTCGATTTTAGCTCATGGTTGATCTAGTGAAACAATATAGATGAATTCATAATTTCAGTAGATTATTTTTGTGATGAGTGCTCAAAGGAATATATTAATGCAGTTCTTTCTCTTGACCTTATTAGAGTGAGAGATTACAAGATCCCTAAATTCCCTTAATAGCTAAGGGTGGATGTGTATTTATATGTGACCATTCATATGATTTCCCGCTCAACTAACCCAAAAATACCACCTAGGCCAACTAAGATAAGTTACTCTTCCGAAAAGGTGATCATTAGAAGTGCAAGAGACATTTTTTTGGCCAAACCTCTCATAAACCTCCAAAAATTCTAGACTATGAAAGGAACCTATTATGAGATAAGGAAAAATCTATATATGTGTTTTGTAATTGGTGGAGTGATTCCTAAGGAATTGAGCTACAGAATGCATGTTATCTAATGGGATTGGGATGTGGGATAGAGGAGGAGGATACTTTAAATTGGTCATTTATGTATAAATTTGATACATATCATAATAAGTTCCAAATGTCATATTGTCAAGTGTTTGAACCAGATTTTGGATACTACGAGATTATAACTTAAATTCAATTAGTTCATAAAAATTCATTTTTTTCCAATGGTGGCATTGGTAAAGGGCGTGCTTCATTTTTTAATTAGCAAAAATAAATATATTAATGAAGAAAAATATTAATTTAAACATGTCATACAAAAAAATGTACAAAAATTCAAACAAATAAACATACATGTTGATCTAAGAACAAAATCGAACAACATAATTGTATGGGAAAAAATAAATCGAGACATTGATAACTTTTTAACTATATATTCAAATCCAATAAGATGAGAGACATCTATATGAAAAAAATGAACAAATGGATTGGCATACAATATTATAAAGAATCTTGATAGTATCATCAACACGTGTATATATGTTCACATTTTTTGGAGATGGTTCTATAGTTTTTAAATGTGACAAATTGGTGGTCATGTTTCTCTCAATCCCATCAATATTTCACAAACTCCGATTTTCCTCTAACAACTTATTTTTTTACATGAATTCGACTCTTTATGACACAGAGAAACATTAAATAAAACAAATGACGACATTTAATAAACCTTCACACACTTAAAACTTCAATAATCATTATCATATATATCAAATTAAATCCTTAAGTATAAATGTTTGATTCATATATTTAATGTTTGTAATATTTTAAAATATCTATAAAAATAAAAAGTAACTTAGTCATTTTCTATTATAAAAAATGAAAATATTTGAATTAAATGCTTTACAAAGTGAAAACATTGTGGACTTGTATAAACTATATAGACAATAACTAATATCACAACTTCACTTGTTTATAAAACATATATGAGATTAAATGTATTCCAATTGGACATTATATTAGACCCAAAAAAAAAAATTATCTCGGAGATCTTTTAAAAAAGATACAACTTAAACAGAACCTTCTCTTTCCTGATTTAGTTATATATTAAATTAAACAATGTTTACTATATTTATAATCCTTAATTCAAGGTAAGTGCACCCTGCACTAAAAAAAATAACCGTAACAAAACTATACCTTATAAACCTGTGACCAACTAAATGAGAAAAGGAATCATTGGCAAATGCCACTAGAATCATTATAAAAAAAAAAAAACATCATAAAAGTTCCCAATTGCTTAGATCTTACACAACTTTACAACTGGAAAGGGGAGCCATTTACATGCATCATTTGATAATCATTTACACACAACTTTTATAAAATTTTGTACCAATATAAAACAAAGTTCATGATAATGCCAAAAAACAGAGCATGTGCAACTTCAATGCAAAGGTGGCGAATCTCATCCTCTTCAAGAAAAGGCGTCTTCTTTGGATTCTTATCACAAATATATTATAAGTAGGTGTCTCATTTCACTTTGGCACAATAATACAATTTGGATTTTAGCCCAATGGAATTTAACGCAATCAAGTATCTAGGGGAACTACATGTCCAAAAAATTATGATTTTTGGATAAATTCACATGATATTAGGATTTATGGGTTGGTTTTTTTGGTTTTGGTGAATGCTTTGGATGGTTTAGGTCAATGATTGGATTAGTAGATTTAAATGTGGTGTGTGGTATAGGTTTATTGTATTTTTAAGAGTTTTAATAGGTGGTTTGTCTTATGTTAGAGCTATGTAGCACTTTGATTTCCTTTGGTAAATTTCAAAAATATATCCTAGAATATTTTTGTTAATAGAAATTGATGTTTTACAGTATATTATTACTAGTCAATACATTTATGTGAAAAATGTATAATTTTACTATCTTTTTTACAAATTTCCCATTAAATGGTGACAAATGTTGTCCATCTACTACATTAATGTGTAATGTTCAAAAGTTATTTATGGAAGAAGAGGACTTCAAATTCTACCATACTATGCTAAAATATTACAATTTTCCACTGTTTTCTACAATGAAAAAGGAGAAAATATATCTTAATGATATGATGTTAAAATCAAAATTAAAAAACAAACACACTCATATATATTAACTACTACAACTACAGTTGTAATTGTAAAGTCAATAGACACAAACAAATATGATATGTTCAAACTTATAAACATATGAAAAACAACTTAATAATTGCAAACGCCCCATTTCTCACGATAGAAACAAAGTATGAATACAACACAAACATTAAATTATTGTAGTCAATTTTTCGCACGTTTCCATGTCATTTGTGATAAAGCAACACCATATTCAAAGTGTTATTGAAATTTAGGTTAGAATATGACATTAAAATATGAATTCACTTTTTTATTAACTCAATTTACATTCAATGACTTTAAGTATAATCATGGGCATGTCTTACCCTAGGCAACCTAAGTAGTTGCCTAGGCGCACAAAAGGGAGGGCGTCGTATTCTATACGTAAAAAAATTCAGTCGGGTTGTGTCGTTGTCGACTTGTTAAATTTTTATAAAAAAATCAGTTTCACATATATAAAAACAATTACAATTACAAATGAAGCAAGCCAATCGCAATCATTTATGATTTAGCACACGCATAGGTGAATCGACGAATCGTGATTGTAATTTGTTGATTGATGATTCGTAAGACACTCACAATCACCGGATAAGCGCCCTAACTCCTAAGTGTTCCGTGTTACAGTTAGTGTCTGGACTCTGTGTTACAATTCATTATTCACGGTTTCATTGTGTTAGGTTTCATTATTGCACACTACGCCTCTCTTCTACACAAGGTTAAGCAAGAGAAAAATTCTAGCGGCATTCGGGTGTGTGGCAAAGAGGATCTTCTCTTGTAATTTGTAACAATGTAATCGACTTGTTTGTGTTCTTGAATGATGCATTTTTTTGCACTTAACATTATCCACAAGGCACAATCTGTAACTATGTTGCTTCTTGTGACTTGTCTGTGGGTTCCTGCTTGGCTGTGTGGGAGAAGGCTCTAAAGGTGACATCATTATCTCAACCAGGCATTTGCCATTATCTGATATCATTGTAAGCTAATGTTTAGCTAATCGTGCAAATTTGCAATTATATAGTAATTTTGCAATTTGACTATTTGTGCTATAGTTTTGTTTTTGTTTTTGTTAATCAATTTATTTTTTATTTTGTCTTATTAATTTTTCATATTATCTACTATATTTAATAGATGAGATTAATAGACATTAGTCAATTTATTTAATATATTTATTACTCAACTCAGAAATCTTTAAGTAACAAGTTTAGTCTTTACTAATTTCAAAATTCAACAGGAGTTTGGCCTTGCATCAGAGATTTAGATCTTTCTCCAAAGTCCAAAGCCTAAAGTTCCTTTTAAATCAAGTTCAACACCGGATCTGGTAATGCATATCGTCATTCATCTTGGGGGAAGAACATAAAGCTAAGTGATCAAACCCTAACTGCTCTAGCCTCTTAGATTTGATGTTGCAGTAATTTTGTTCTCAATTGCATCAATTATATTATTACATTTTGATTTAAATTTTTAATTGTTCTTATTATGTAATTGATTGTATTTATTTTATTTCACTTTTGGAATAGTATTGATTATAATTTATAGCATCATTATCAACAAGTATTCAGGTAGTTATTGTAACTTGATAAGTGTTTAGTTCAAATGGATAAAACTAAAAAACTAAGTGGTGCTCAATTTCGAAAAAAGCTAAACAAAAAATTGAGGAGGAAAAAAACCTTTTGAAAAAGATACCTAAAATAAATATATTTTTAAGTGCATCAAATGAAAATTTAAATTCAAATGTAGTTTTTAATGAAAATGAGAATTATTCTTCGGTTAGTGACAAAAATACACAATCAGAGTCAATAGGAGATGAAAACACACAAGAGAAGGAGAACACACAAGTGACACAACAAGAGGAGAACAATGAAAATACTATTGTTAAACCCATCATTAATGAACATTTCATTGTAGATCTTGATCCTGCAAAATGGGTAATAGACAATGATACAATAGAATATATAATTTTAAATACGCCAAAAAAATATATGAATGTTGATTTTTCAAATTCAAAATGCCAATACTTAGATTGTTTTAGATATCTTTCTAAATATTTGTTTCAATGAAAATTTTAAACAATGAACAAAAATTAAGAGAATGATTACTTTACTCAGAGTCAAAAGGAGTTGTTTATTGCATTCCTTGTCGCCTTTTTCAAACAAAATCAACCGCATTTTCCAAAAATGGATTTAATGATTGGAAAAATGCATCGGCTAGTTTGAGAGAGCATGAAGATTCCCCTGATCACAGGACTTCAATTCTTAATTTCATCACTTGAAGTAATGTTTTGGGAAGAGTTGATTCTACACTTGCAAGTCAATACCAAAATGAAGTAGAGTATTGGAGGAATGTTTTAAAGTGTATTGTTGCAACTGTGAAATTCCTTGCTACTAGAGGTATTGCCTTTCGTGGTGGTGACAATTTATTAGGATCTTCTAGAAATGGAAATTTTTAGGGTGTTTAGAACTTATTGCAGAGTTTGACCCATTTTTGGAAAATCACATTTCACAATATGGAAATGCAAGAAGAGGAGTTCCATCTTATTTATCTACGACAACATGTAATGAATTTATTGACCTTATGGCACAAAAAGTTATAAAAAAAATAGTTGAAGAACTCCACAACGTAAAATATTTTTCAATTATTGTTGACTCAACACCTGATGTATCTCACACTGACCAATTATTATTTGTGGTAAGGTATGTTTCTCAAGAAGGAATTCCAGTTGAACAATTTTTAAAATACATTCCTTCGGTTAGACACAAATCATGTGATTTAGAAGCTTATGTACTAACAACACTAGATCACTATGACATTAATATCAAAGATTTTCGAGGGCAAGCATATGATAATGCAAGTAACATGTCTGGAAAATACATAGGTCTACAAAATAGGATTAAAAAGCACAACTGTATGGCTGAGTTTGTACCTTGTTCAGGGCATTCCTTAAATCTTGTTGGATCTTTAGCTTTGAGAATGTTGTATAACAACTATAGATTTTTTTCACTACTTCAACTTATTTATACTTTCCTAAGTGCCTCAACTTATCGGTGGGAAATTTTATTAAATTTTTTGGATGGAATTTTTCCCGTTGTAAAATCCCTTTCTGAAACAAGATGGTTAGCTAGAGTTGATGCAGTTAAAGCACTTTTCTTGGCATATAGTAAAATTCAAGATGTTTTCCTAAATATAGCACAAGACAAAAATCAAACAACTACCATGCGACATGAAGCAAAGTGTATTCACGAAAAACTAGACAAGTTAGAAACTTGTCTGATGTGTTGTATTTGGCATAGTATTCTTGAAAGAATGGATGCAACTAGAAAATATCTACAAAAGGTAGACATTGATTTAACCATGGTTGTGACTCAGTATAATTCATTGATAGATTATATTCAAAATATTAGAGAGAATTTCGATACATATGAGCAACATGCTAAGATCATTAGTGGAAAAGAAGAGTACAAAATAGATAATAAAAGAAAAAGAAAAAGAAAATTTCACTTTGATGAAATGAGAGATGTTGAAATTCCACAAATAGGAAGGGATCGTATGAGGGTGGAGGTATTCTATGTTATTATAGATAACTTAATAAGGGAATTATCAAGAATAAATTAAGCATATAGTGTGTTAAATGATAGGTTTAGATTTTTGAATAATCTAAAAGATCTCGATAATGAGACAATAATGAAATGCTCTAATTCTTTAGTAAATATATATAACACAAACTTGGAAACCTCCTTGACATATCAATGCATCCATTTCAGGACATTAGTAAGACGTGAAAACTTGACAAGTATATCAAAGAATGTCAAAATATTTAAGAAGTGAACTCGACACCACGTTCCCAAATTTAGATGTTGCAATACAAATGTTTCTTTGCATTCCTATTGGAAATTGCGATTCGAGAGAGCATTTTCCACTCTAATAAGAGTAAAAAGCAATTTAAGGTAAACAATGAGTTAAACTAGATTAAATAGATTTTCTATGTCGATATTGAACGCGACATGCTACAACAATAAATTATGATGATGTCATTGATAGTTTTGCTATGGCAAAGGCAAGAAAAAAACCTTTATAGCTTTAATAAAATATGTTAAGAGTTATACTATAATTGTTTTAAAAACATGCACATACAGGTGGGTTCACTGGTCCCAGGTGGGAGGAAGTGTACGCTCCGAGTACTACCTATGGCGCTTTGAAACCTTAATTCGGCCCCGAGTATAATAAATCAAAACTAATGAAATAAAATAATTGCAGAAATTGCATAACAATTGTTATTTTTCAGCTTACACAAGAATTTCTTCTCCCTTTTGAATATTTTCATGTGAGATTTTCATCTCAATTGAACTTGAAATTCCTTCTCCATGGTTATTCAAGATATTCCCTTTTAGAATAAGAAATTAAGATGGAAAGTTTTATAAAATTAAGTTTTATAGTCTATTTAAGATGTGTATTTTTAATAAGTATTTAAGCATCTTAAAATTGATAAGCTGGAAATCAGAATTTTTATTCGTATCAAAAATATATATTTTTGTGTCATCGAATTGGTTTTCACAATTTACTCTATCTAGTTAAGAGTATATATTCTTTACCTTGTGGAAAATCATTTCTATAGAATATATAATAATATAAATTATTAGTGGGAACACATATAGTTTGATCTTTTTGTTCTAATGTTTTCTTCAAATTCAGTATTTTACATACATACTTATAATTATAACAAATTAATTTGTTCCTTTTATTAATAGACTTTATCAATGTATATTATTTTTAAAAAACAAACCAAAAATAATAAATAATGGCAGTCTTTTTTTAAATTTCTATGTCAATTTTAATAATTTTTACTAACAAATTAGACATAAAATCATTCACATAAAATATTTAGTGTGACAAAAAAACATTACTAATAAGGGGATTATTTATTTAAGGAAATACATATATTTGATCTTTCTTTTTAAGATATCTTCTTCTCTACTTTTTTATTGAAAAGCTCTTTTATATTAATATAAAAATTAATGTACATATTTAATCATACAAAAAAGTGGGTGGTGTAGTAAAACATCCCAAAAACTAAGTTCACAATCTTCGACATGTGTCAAGTCGATCACATATTCAAAAAGGACTAATGGCTTATCAACCCAAAAAATAGCCGAGTAGAAGCAAGGACAAACATTCAAGAAGAACCGCGAATAGAGCGGTAGATGGAAGCGAATGCGGCGAGGCGAGTCGGGCTTGTCACCCCAACCAGAACCACCTTATGCTTTCACATCCGGGATTCCAACCCAACCATCATATTTTTCTGTAGTCCTCGTGATGTGGAAAAATATCCGGAGAAGCAAGGCAAGGAATTTATCAAATGGGGGCCCCATAAATAAACTACACCATTCGGTCGCTGGGGTGTTCTGTTATGATCCTCATGTGCGGATTTCACTAACGCCTCGAGGTTTTGGTGTAACGGTTTGTTACATTTGGTATCAGAGTGACCACCTAGGTTCGAGTCCCGGCACGGGTAGCTATGTCAGCATTGCAGTGTTCGCCCAGGGCTCATATAGGGTAGGGTGGGGTCCCGCTATACAGGTGCAAATCTAGCCTGGGGTCCAGGATATGGAAGCGTGGTGGGATGTTATGATCCTCATGTGCAGATTTCACTAACACCTCAAGGTTTTGGTGTAACGTTTGCGTTACATGTTCCAACTGTCGTTTCCACTCAGCGCTCCTCCACGAGGAATACTAATATGAGTAAGACTTATCCATCCACTTCGGCCCAACCGAGCACGAGGGATAGTGATTTTACATTTTCTATGAGAGCGATAACAAGGTTGAGCATGACCATGTCCCGTGAGGGGGTGAAGGTGTGCCCGAGTCAACGGTTCCCGATGGGGTAAGTGCACCAAGTTGGGGGCCAAAAGGGGGTCTTAAGTGGATGCATTTTTAAAAAAAAAAAAAACTTCAACTTGTACGAGTTTTTGAAATAGTTACACTCAAAATTGGAAGATGTTGTAGAAATATGAATCGTAGAATTTTGAGTCTAGTTTCTAAGCTACTAAATTTTATTGAAAACAGATAAGTTTAAGTGGGTCAAACAACTAAAATACCAATAGATGCTCTTGTTTTTGTTAAAAAAACATAATAGAGTGACTTTCGTGCCCCCACCATTTTTTGAGCACCATTTAGTATTTTTGAAAACCCTTTGGTAGAAAGATAGCTAGGAGCATCTAGTTTGGGATCCATTTTTTTAGATTTTTTTAGCGAATATTTTTTTATTTATGATTTTTCTAGTACAAAAATTTTATGTTTTGAAAAATAACGGAGTCTCGAAACGATTGCCCCCAACTACCTCAAAAAATATCGAAAATTAGATTTTTTTAATATGTATAGAATTATGCCTAGTTTGGGCTAGTATAATTTTTTTAAATTTTGATCACCCAAACAAAAGATAGACATATTTACACTTCAAAAAATAGCTATAAAAAGGCATAGTTAGAAAATAAATAATATGGAAACCTTATATTAGTCAGAAAATTTGAAAAATTATGCTTTTAGAAAGAAGAGACTCTGCTCTACATCGTGGTATAATTTTGTTAAAATGGATTGATTGTTTTATTTTGATTTATCATAGAGGAAGTGACATTTTTACATTTTCTTATAAAAACACATTGTTTGTTGTGTTTGTGCAGGTCCATTTCTCAGGATTAGGGATCCAAACTAGATCCCAAGCCTTGAGGCATGGCTTGGGAAAAGAGAAAACGCAAAACACGTACGCGTTCTGTGTAGTATAAACATAACACGTACGTGTTATAACGCATACGTGTTCTGTGTAGTATAAACATTATATATGCTTTTGGCATGCTTCTATTTACATAAATAAATGTTTAAGTTTTTCATTTATTATTATTTATATTTAATTATTTCTTATACTTTAAATTTATTTATGTAAATATAAGAAATTAGGGTCACTCTGCACCTTATGGAATTAGTCTCACAACTCCATGAGTCATGGTTTAGGAGATAGTTTTTTAAAGTATAATTTGGTCAATACATAGGTAATTTTTCAGGATTTCAAAGCATTCAACCTAAATCTTTTAGCATTTAACTTCTACAATCAAAACCCTAAACCATAGGCCATAAACCTAAACACTAAACTGTAAACCTTGAGCCCTAAACCCTAAACCCTAAACCTTAAACATTCAGCCCTTACCCGTGAGCCCTAAACCCTGAGCCTTAAGCCCTAAACCCTAAGCCATAAGCCCTAAACCCTAAACCATGAACCATGAGCCCTAAATGCTAAACCCTAAACCCTGAACCGTAAAAATTAAATCCTAAACCCTAAACCTTAAACCTTAAACATTGAATCCTAAACCCTAAACCCTAAGCCTTGAACCCTACACCCTTATCCCTGAGCCCTAAAATCTAAACCCTAAACCCTAGACCATATACCCTAAGCCCCTGAGCCCTAAAATATAAACCCTAAACCCTAGACCATATACCCTAAGCCCTAAGCCCTAAAACCTAAATCCTAAACCCTAAAACGTAAACCCTAAACCTCGAGCCCTAAACCATAAACCCTAAACCTTAATCCCTAAACATTAAATCCTAAACCATAAACCCTAAACCTTAATCCCTAAACATTAAATCTTAAACCCTAAACCCTGAACCATAAACCCTAAAACCTAAACCATAAACCATAAACCCTTATCCCTAAACACTAAATCCTTAACCCGAAACCCTAAACCCTAAACCCTAAATTCTTAACCTTGATCCGTAAACCCTAACCATAAACACTAAACCATAAACCCTAAACCTAAAACCTAAATCCTAAACCATAACTTTGAACCTTAAACCCCTGAACCATAAACCTTAAACCCTGAACCATGAGCCCTAAACCCTAAACCCTAAACCCCAAACCATATTTCATCAATATTTCCTAGTCTCATGCCTAAAACCATCATTGAGTTTGCTTATAGAACTACCTTGTTTATGAGAGGTGGGACAAGTAACTAAATGGATATGACATCTACCTTGTGCCTTGTAATGCATATATTACACATCTCTTCCAAACTTGTTTCTCCCCACATATACTTGTGCTCTTGAATGTAAATTTATTCACACTCTAAAACAAATTTCACATTTCTCATATTTCCATGTATGGTATTATGTAATCCAGGATGACCCATTGGAAGATGGAAAAAATAACAATCACAACAAAAATTTAATCTTAAAGGAAACAAAAGAAACATAGAGAATAAATCAATGCAGAGGTGTATGATCATAATTGAATTTCCTGTAGTATCCTCTCCTCCGGAGAAAGATAAATTTCAAGTGTTCTATTGGAATGGATAGTAAATTTGACAGAACTTCCTAAAGTGTTCAAAATAAGCATAGAAATAGGGGAATGGCTAAGAACACTAAGGGGTTATCAATCGCCTAGTAAATCTTTCTTGTTTAGTTCTAAATGGGAGTTACCTGGCCTATGACTTAGTGACCTTCCATTCATTGATAATTCCTTATATGATAAACCCATGGATGTTTTCAAAATCCCCTGAACAAAAAGATAGGGGTAGTCATCAATCCTAGTGAAGGGTGTGATGTGATTTCCAAGCAACTTGAAATTCATATAGATTTAGAGGTCATAACATGAATTTACAAATATCTCTATCATTATAAATGGAAGCCAAGTAAAAGTTGTGTCTCCTGTACATCCAAGGATTGAGGACTATCGGGATCTTTGGAAGGATTAGACAGTCAGAATATGACATTTCCCTCCTCAAAATATCAACAGATGAAAAACATCAAATTTTGATGACTCTCTTTGAATGTTACGCCGACAAATTTGATGAACCCCGAACACCGTGACCTAAACCCTAAACCCTAAAACCAAAATAATAAATCCTAAACCCTAAATATTAAACCCTAAAACCTAAACCCTAAACCCATAACCCTAAACCCTTGACCCTAGACCCTAAACCCTAAGCCCTAAGCCCTAAACCCTAAATACTAAATCCAAAGCCCCAAGCTCTAACCCCAAACCTTAAACTAGTAACTTTGAACCCCGAACCTTAAGCCATAAACCATGAACCATGAACCCTAAACCCTAATCCCTAAACCATAAACCCTAAACCTTAAGCCTTGAACCCTACACCCTAATCCTTGAGCCCTAAACCCTAAACCTTAAACCCTGAGCCCTAAACCCTAAATCTAGAGCCCTGATCTCTAACCCCTAAACCTTAAACCCGTAACTAACCCCTAAACCTTAAACCCGTAACTCTGAACCCCGAACCCTGAGTTGTAAACCTTAAACCATGCACCCTAACCCCTAAACCCTAAACCCTGAGCCTTGAGCCCTAAACCGTAAACCCTAAACCTTAAGGCCTAAATGTTAAATCCTAAAGGTCCCTAAACCCTAAATCCTAAACCCTAAAAACTAAATCATAAACCCTAAACCCTGACCCCTAAACCCTAAACTCTAAACCCCAAGCACTAAATCATAAACCCTAAACCCTAAACCCTAAACCCTAAACCCTAATCCCTAAACACTAAACCCTAAACCCTGAACTCTACGACCTAAACCCTTAACCCTAAAACCTAAACCCTAAACCTCGAGCCTTAAACCCTAAACCCTAAACCCTTTTCCCTAAACCCTAAACCCTAACCTTTAAACCTTAAACCCTAACTCCTAAACCCTAAACCATAAACCCTAAATCCTCAACCCTAAACCTTAAACCCTGAGTCCTAAACCCTAAACCCTAAGCCCTAAACCCTAAACTCTAATCTCTAAATCCTAAACCCTAAACCCTAAAACCTAAAACCTAAACCATGGCCCCTAAACCCTAAACCTTGATCCCTAAACCTAAACCCTAAACCCTAAGACCTGAACCCTAGGCCCTAAGCCACAAGCCCTAAGCCAAAACCCTAAACCTTGAACCCTTAAACATAAACCCTCAACCCTAAACCCTTAGCCCTAAACCCTAAACCCATAAACTCGAACCCTAAACCCTAAACCCTAATCCCTAAACCCTAAACCCGAACCCTTTTCCCTAAACCCGAACCCGCAACTCAACCCTAAACCCTCAACCCTAATCCCTAAACCCTAAACCCTGAACCCTTTTCCCTAAACCCTGAACCCACACCTTTAAACCTTAAACCCTAACTCCTAAACCCGAACCGTAAACCCTAAATCCTCAACCCTAAACCTTAAACCCTAACTCCTAAACCCTAAATCCTCAACCCTAAACCCTGAACCCTCAACTCTTAACCCTAAACCCTAAACCCTCAACCCTGATCCCTAAACCCTAAACCCTAAACCTTGAGCCATAAACCCTAAACCCTCAACCTTGAGCCCTAAACCCTAAACCTTGAACCTTGAGCCCTAAACCATAAACCCTCAACCCTTAACCCTGAACCATAAACCCAAAACTCTAAACCTAAACCCTAAACCCTAAACCATTAAACCCATAAGCCTTGAGCCCTAAACCCTAAACCCTAAAATATGAACTATGAGCCTTAAACACTAAACCTTAAACCCTAAACTCTAAACCTTGAGTCCTAAACCCCGAGCCCTAAACCCTAAACCCCAAGCCCTAAACCCTAAACCCTAAATCATAAACCCTCACCCAAAGGAAAGTCCTAAAAATATCATTCAACGTGTTTCAATGTGTAGGGAATAGTGTTTAAGGTGATCGATCGACTCATTTAGTTTTTATGAGGGACTACTTCCTTTGAAGGCCTAAAAAGGTATTTTTGGCCATTTTGTAGTTAATTAAACACCCTTTAGAACAAGCTAAAATGAGCTAGTCATGTCACTGAGTTATCAAGGACCATTATTTGTGAAGTATTAAGGCATCGTTTGTCTCCATAAGAGACATATGAGCAAAATCATGTATGAGAATCATGAATTTGATTCCATGAAAGGATGCTTTTAGAGCTAGGAAAGGTGAGGGGATGATCTTTATATGGAGCACCATGTTTCTAAGAATGAGCAATCATTTGAGTTCACTTGATGTAATTCACTTGGTACTATTCGTAACAATTCATTCAACACCTAGTAGTGTTATCACACCTTAAGGAAGAGGCACATTACAATCACCTCATTTTGGCCATAAGACAGGAATCCCATTCAGGGAACAATCCTCTATCTACAAAGTGAGGATCTCTTTTTAGTAAGAAGTAGACAAATATCATAGAGTTAATTCATGGTCACTAAAGTGAATTATGGACCAAATTTAAAAATTAGTACCAATTCAAGCAATGGTAGGGCCAAAATCCATTTTAGAAGGTCAAAAACCTAAAAATGACTATATGCTTTCCCAAAACAAAGACTAACTATAATATATATGCCCTGAAAGTTTTAGGTCGTTTGCTAAAATCATGAAAATGAGTAAGTACTAACCAGATTAGATTTTGAAAAATGATCTTCTAGATTATAACTGTTGGAGCTACGAGACCACTTCCATAAGGTGCAGAGTGACCCTAATTTCTTATATTTACTAAAATAAATTTAAATTATAAGAAATAATAAAATAAATCTTATACTTATACGCGTACATGTTATAGGTTCGGTGATTCCCGAGCCAAACAAATTAAAACGCGAGCGCGTTTTGCTTTTTTCCGGATTCTTGTCCACTTTTTGCCCCCAACTTGCACTTACCCACCGACAACACAAGGAGCATTTCCCAATGACCAATGAGGATCTCGAAGATGCTCCACTTCTAAGTGGATTTTCTCACACTCGAACATGAATATGAAGAAACACATTTGAAATCACAACCACCCAATAAAAAATAGAGAAGATTTTATCTATTTGAATTTGATTGAATTACATAATTTCTATCTTTCCAAATCTAAAATATGATATCCACTCTAAAAACCTACATTTTATATACTTAAATTTTTAAAAACATATTGATCTCCTCCTTAAATAGACCCCTTCTTCATCATCTACACCTTGATCAAATAAAAATGTGTTTATCAAACACAATTGGTGCAATTAAACACAAATGGTGTACTTCAAATTAAACAGTATTATCAAATCTTAAGATTGTTTATCAAACGCAAATGGTGTGATTAAACAAAAATGGTGTACTTCAGATTGAACATTGTTATCAAATCTTACGTAGAAATATTAATATAAATATTCCGCAAATATTTCTCTAGATCTAGTAGGAGAATCCATATGAAGTGGAAATACTATCTAAATATCCCACAAATATTTCTCTAGATTTATCGGGAGAATTTTAATGGAACATAAAATTATTCGGGATAAACTATTTTGGGGTGTCTCGTCCTTTTCTAATTATTCTTCAATTCACAAGGACTATCAACTTTGGAGATATAGGGGAGAGGGACTAGTAGTGGTACACCCTAAGTTAAGGGGTCCACAAAATCAATTGTTTATCATGTGGGATCGTTATTTTTTCATGAATATGTAGTCAGATTTGTCTTAGCTTATATTTTTCTTTGAAATGTTTAATTGGAGGAAATCCATATTTTGGATTGATTTAAAATAATAAATTTGAGTTGCACCACAACCGTGGTGGAAACTAATACTTGAACATGGGTGATAATGCTTGAACATTGAATTTTTAATACTTGTACATGGGTGAGAGGTCTTACATGTCATGATGTGATTGGCTACTCTACATAATTATTATGTCAAAAATAAATAACTACTAGATAGTACTTATGACAACTATGAAGTGGTACTATAACAACTATTGGGTATTGTGTGATCAAAACTCATAACAACTATTGGACCATGTTCACCTATTGGCATAGTGATATAGAGTGAAAAGTGGGTGATTAGTAAGTTAGAATAATAAAACAATTAGTATTGTTGAAATCATTCGGGAGAATTGGTTTCATGAGGAACAAAATTTGTTGAGAGATTTTTTATTCCTCCACTCCTATATAATGGAGTCATTTGTAACAAAGAAGATTGAGCAGTTGTATTGTGCAATAATAATAATATTTTTGTGTGGGGTTTGAGTTTGTTAAATCTATGTAATTCATGTGTATATTATCTAAGTTTGTAGATCAATTAATGGTGTTTTGATCACATAATATAGTTCTTAGATTTAATTTGGTTTTGAGTAGTATTAGTTTTGTGCTTGTAATGGAGGTTTGATATCGGTGAAGGGGTGGAGCTATGTTCTTTTGTCCTGTGAATAATAAATATTATTTTTTGGTGTGCGATTAGCGATTAGTTTTTAGATTAGAAAAATTCTCTCGCATAAAATTTGATGGTCTCTTTCTCCTCGAGTGCGGTATGTCCATTTACCATTTGCATTTATTTGCATGAAGAGAAACCATTTGAGGAGATTTTAGAAGAAATTTTTATGCACAGGAATCTTGAAGTTCATTGCAATTCTTTTCACAAGAATCGCCAACAATTTTGGACCTGCAACGCAATTGCAAAAGATTAGGGAAAATCACCAACGATTTTCTGAATCGCTAGATATTCCTTAGAAATCGCCAGTGATTCTCTACATCACTAGAAATATCTTGAAACCAACTTTGACGCATTTTATGGTTTGTAAAATGGAGCTATAGTTCTCAAGTTATCATCAAAACAGTGAGTACTTGTTTTTATTTGTTGGTTTTTGATATCTCTGCTGATCAATGGAGACATCAGTAGCACCAGTAGATAAATGTATAAAATAAATAAATTTTGCCTCATGGATGCATTATCGCTTGAACACAACATCCAATATATGATATGTCAAGACAAAAGAATTCACGAGAATCTTGAAGCAGGATATGACGGAGATAATGAACTTGAAATGACTCAACCACAAAAATGTCGATGTTTAATTGCACACAAATATATAAAGAGCCTAAAATACATATCAATATGAGATAGTAGCATGACATTAGAGGCTGGAGGCAATGGAGGATGGAAGACAAACATTGTCCTCTCATCAATCACCTATGATGGGGCCGCATCACTGGTTTGGTGACGTGTGTGTGTGTGTGTGTGTGTGTGTGTGTGTGTGTGTGTGTGTTTGTGTGTGTGTGTGTGTGTGTGTGTGTGTGTGTGTGTGTGTGTGTGTGTGTGTGTGTGTGTGTGTGTGTGTGTGTGTGTGTGTTTTATTCTATTTTCAGCATGATTGATTTTAGATTTATTTGTGTTGTGGAAACTTCACATTGTGGGGAAATGACACATTGTTTCAGTTTTTTGTGGGTGAATAAATTTATACATTATGATGGATTATGATATGTAATCTTTTGAAGAGCAGCAATGATGAGATCTCAACAATGTATTGCAACATCATGATCTATTGTGGTTGTTGGATCCATTGGAAAACCATCTATAGTTATGGTTTTTAGTAATCCACTGGAAAAACTATTTATAATTATGGTTGTTAGTAAACCCTTTGGTAAAACAATCCAGAGGTTGTTGGTATTATCCTTGAAACCATCCAGATCATGAGCAAGCTATGAAGCAACACATTGCAGTATATAGACGTGTTTTCTCCACGTTTTCACTAAGGGGAATGTTAGGAATTATATGGTTTAGTGCATATCATACATTTTAGATTTATGCATTGTAATATGTAAATGTTAATGGTGAAATTAAATAGGGTGAAAATTGGGTGGTTAGTAAGTTAGAATAATAAAATAATTAGTATTGTTTTATTATGGAGTTTGTTTATTGTTGAAACCATTCGGGAGAATTGGTTTCATAAGGAATAAAATTTTTTGAGATATTTTTATTCCTCCACTCCTATATAATGAAGTCATTCAGAATGCAGAGAAGATTGAGCAGTTGTATTGTGTAGTAATAATAATATTTTTTGTGGGGTTTGAGTTTGTTAAATCTTTGTAATTCTTGTGTATATTATCTGAGTTTGTAGATCAATTAATGGTGTTTTGATCACACAATATAGTGCTTATATTTCAATATAGAGCAACCTACCCATGTGAGGATTAATTAAACTTTCATCCTTGGAGCATGTAAAAATCAAGGGTATGATATTGAAATCCAAGCCGTGAGGAAGAATGATGAGTCTAAATTTGATATGATCAATATTGTCCACTTGGTGATCTGTATGAGTGGATGGAAAATCATCCAAAATAAAATCCCTATGCGAATTAATGAACCTTTCATCCTTGGAGCATCACGAAAACCAAGGGTGCAATATTGAAATATAAGCTATGAGGAAGAATGATGAGATTGAATTTGATATGATCCAATATTTCCACTTGGTGATTTTTATAGGTGGATGGAAAGTCATGCAAAATAAAATCCCATATTCCATGCCATGGATCTTCCCAATTATCAATCAATTATTGTATTTTTGTGAAGCCCCGTGATTTGTAAGGAATTATGCCACTTTATTAGCCTCCTCGTGCTTGATGATGTATGTTCCATTCGGGAATTTGAAGAGTATGTGGCATTATTTCCAAAGGATGTTGTCAATTATTCATGTCCTAGATTTTCTTGATTTTATAACATTAGTGATGACCATTGAATCCCCTTCTATGTAGATTCGATCAATACCATAATTTAAATCCAAATGCAAACCATGAACTAATGTTTACGCCTCTACCACATTACATGTTCCATCCTAGAGGTGGAAATAACCAACCCAAATAAAGGAGTTGAGTACGGTCCCCGATGATGCAACCAACCCCGAAATCCCTAGATTACTCTTTGAAGCCTCACGTAAATTTAACTTGAAGAAACCAAAAATTGGGGGATTTTATTTGGCATTTCTCCTATGGATTATGTCCTATGAGCAATATACTACACCAAACCCATTAACACGACCTACTTTCTATGTGTTATTTATGACGCATTTTTACAATTTTAGTTTAGTTTTATTTTCGGTCCCTTCCATATGTATTCATCTTAAAGCTACTCTTTAGAGAGATTAGAATTTTCTAGCTTGGCATATGGAATTTTTTTGTTGTACCTTTCCTTTGTGTCTAATATTATATGATAAAAAATTAGAATAAATGTAGTTATTAGAAATTGTATTTAAGGTGTAACGGATATGTTGAAAGAGGAGTAAAAGGAAAATTTGAAAAAAATTATAAGGAAATCTAGAAGTGAAGATGCAAACATGTTACTAGTTATCATCCACATACTACATGAAAGAAACACTCTCTATTATGAAAAATATTTATTCGACAGAAGGTGTGTGCTATGAAATTTTCTCTATATGGATATTTTGTTCTCCTTGAACCGAAATATCCCAACTTCAAATGGATTTAAAACCATAATTCACATCCTTGATTGATTGGAAGAGAAATGGCTTCCTCGCCAATATTTTAGAATTAGAATGAAAACATTTTACAAATAAATTAATGTATTGTATGGAATGTGGTAATTTACCTTTCGCAAGGTTTCTTGGTTATTTAAGTTCTATGTATTATGATAATTTATCTTTGTGATGGATTCTTGGTTATCTAATTTCAATGTATTACTTAATGGCATTGTGATTTTGTTATCCTTTATCTCTTTTATCAAGATAAGATTAATAATATGTAAATATGATTTCAATTCTTAAGGTTGTTGTTTATTGATCAACATTTAGTGTAAATATTGTGTATTTAAAATAATTCAAGAGTTACCTAGCAAGTCCTCGATTCATAAAATAAAATTCACAATAGTTAAACCATGTACATAAACAAAAAAAAGCATTGAAAAGATTTTCTCCACTCTACCCAATAACCATCTTTAAACTAAGTAAGCTGTAGACCTATTTTATAGGAATGAAACTAGTAACCTTTGCATGTAAATGCCATATTATGTTAGGCAAACAATGTGTCCTCTTTGCATGTTCCATTTGAATCTCTATCTAGGTGGTTTATGACAATACAATTTTTGACCATGGTTTTTGGTTTTACTTGTGATTTGTTGACCCATTTCTATTAAGAAATAACAAATGTATGTATTAAAAGTGAATTTATCAATTAATATGAGTTTATGGATAATCATGACAATTATGTAAAGGTATATCTTACTACATCTATTGATTATTAATTTGTTATAATAATTATACTTGTGTATGGTTAAGCCATCTCAATATGATGACCATAAGTAGTCATTAACATAATTGTAATGTCCCTCTTTTCGAGATAGTTCTTATCGAAGACCTTTGGCCCAATTTTGTCTCCCGATGGCCAAAGGATGAGCTTAAGGGTGACTTAAGTTTATTAACTTTATTATATTGTGCTAAAATTAAAATATAATATTATAAAGAGCACATATAATAAATTAATAGACTTAACTTTAAATTAGAACTTAGGAAAGTGCAATAAAATAAAAGTACTTAATTAAAATGTACTTCCTAAGGGAGAATGTGATTTGGAAGTCCAAAGGTTACTTTCATTGGAAGTCCAAAGGTCACTTTCATTGGAAGTCCAAAGGTTACTTTGGGCCCCATTTCCTATATAAAGAAGAAGTCGACATGCCTAGATGTATCCAAAAAATTTATATAAAATTTTTGTCTTGCATTGAGCTCTCAGCATTTGTAAAAATTCCAGGGACGAAACCCCTTGTGAATTCTACCTCTTGTGGATGAAAACCCCAAGAGTTTGAGAGGTTTTTTCACTTAGAAATTCCCATTGATTGTAATCTTATTTTCAGTCATTTCCAGCAGTGTCTTTGATGGTATTTTGGTAAATAAATTGCAGCATTATTTCTTCTATTGGATCGACCTAGTTTGGGACAAATTTGGCATGTCTGTGAGGTATTTAGATCTGATATCTATTGTCAAATCATCTACTAATTTTTGTGAAGTGAAGCAAAGCAATTTCATAATTTTTAGAGGGTTTTCATAGTGGTTTTCAGGTAGTTTATTATTCATATTTCAGACCTTATTTCTGAGTAATTTTGGGCTCCATAAATTCGGATTTTTATATGTTTGGATTTCTAAAAATAGTGGAAATCATTTTTTATCAAAAGAATATTTTTTGGGAATTCATTTGCATGGTTTTCCCTTCCACACCCTAGTCGACCTACCCTAAATTAATTTAAAACTACCCTAGGGTAATCACCATATCCTTTCTAAGGTCTATTTTATTGTTGAGAAGTGTGTAATAAATATTTGGGGTTGTTTGGGTGTGATTGCATACAAAACCCTAGTCGTATTTTGGAGAAATAAATCCATTTTTTCCCTAGTTTATTTTCCATAACTTTCAAAAAGTGTATTTTGTTATTTTGTGAAGTGGGAAAAATTCATATTTGGGTAGAAGATATTTTGGGATCTTTCGGTGGTATAAGAGCGAGGTTCCTCCAACCTATAAGGTTTTGATTGATTCATCCAAGAGAATTTGGGCCCCATGGGTATTACACGAGGAGACAAGCACGTCTTGTAACAAATTTGAATACAAGTAGTAGAGTTGAAGTCATGGGTGATAGAAGAGAAGGATCACGTAGCCCTCCCCGGGATGAGCAGGTAGATCTGGATCATGAAATTTTTAGGACTATGGTCGCCACTCAGTAGTAGTTGATTCGGTCCATGAAGCAAATGGGAGCTACACTGGACATGTTAGCCTTGGATAGGCTAAGAGACATGCATGATAGGAGGGATCGGTCTATATCAGTTGCCAACAGTCACAAGATACATAACATATCACCTACAGAGAGTGGAAGCGTGAGGGATTCCCCTCGCCGTGAGAAGAGACACACACATACAAAGGAGAGGAGATTTACTAGGACTGCGAATAGACCTATGCAGCCTAGATTTCTACCTAGAGACAAGCCACGAGAGGTAGAGGATCCACTTAAGGGTACATCTTTCCAAGACAATGTTATGACAGCTAGTGATGAGTGGAGGGATTTACCACAACATGTGAGGGATGCCTTTCTCCTTCCACAATATTGTGCACAGAGGAGAGATAGCTTGATGGTCGAGACAGGATCGAGACCTACAACACATCAAAATAGGGATCGAAGTAGGCTACAAATAAGGTGACCCTTTCCACCTTTGATGGTAGTGGAAGATCAGTGCCAGAGAATGGATCCATAAGCTTGACACATACCTCACCCTTAAGCCTATGTAGGAGCATGAGGCTATCTATTTTCCATGTTACACCTTGAGGGAGTGGCGTATGATTTATGGCATCACGAGATGGTCACACATAATCATGATCTTTGCGGTCTTATAGGAATTCAATGAGAGGTTGATTACTGAGATTTAATCGCAATGATGTGGAGATTTACTACAAAGACTTGGCCTAGCTCCGGGAGTGTTCATGTTATGCATACATCAATTAATTTCAGCATATAGCCGTGAGGGTTCCATATATGCCCGGGAAGAGAGTGGTGATGTTATTCATTGAGGGGCTTCATGATAGATTGAGAGGTTTTGTCAAGGCTCTTAAGCCTATAAATTTGCATGAGGCTATTCAGAAAGCCATGGACTTGGATACTACTCCTCCATTTCAGCCCCAAAAGAAGAATATCAAGAATGAAAAATTAGAGCAACATGGAAGTGAGCAACCCACTTCTTCAAAGGTTGAGTCTACACTAAAGATGGATCAGGAGACTTGTAATGAGTTGAGGAGGAAGAATCTTTACTTTCATTGTAAGGATCATTGGGAGCCTGGACATAATTTCCTTGGTAAAGGCAAGATACATCTCATAGAGGTTATTTCAGATGTGGATGATGATACTGATTCAAAGAATGAAAAGGAGCAGCCAACACCAAACATTGAAAGTGAAGGTAAAATCACTTATCTTTCAAGAGCACCAAGGTATAATCCATTCATGTTTGAAGGTACAATGTTTGAATGTAAAATCATGGCACTTCTTGATAGTGGATCTACACATAACTTCATGGATGAAGGATTGGTGAACAAAAGAGGTTTGCATTATGATCATTTTGAAGGCTTTGATGTCACTATAATAGGTGGTCTCACTATTCCTTGCAAGAAGAAAGTGAACAAAGTCAACATTCTATTTGGTGAGTACACACTTTGTGATGACTTCTATGTTATTGATTTGAAAGATAACAATGTTGTGCTTGGTATGCAATGGCTTCATTCATTGGGAAGAGTCACCCAAGATTTGCAAGCTATGGAGTTGAGTTTCCAACATGAAGGGAAACAAGTTACCATGAAAGCACTCAAATACATGTTGCCCCATCAAATGACAGCCATGTCTATGATAGTTGTGGACAAGGAATCACCTAATGAAGACATATATGAGGATTTTTCACTACATTTCAGCATGGGACAGCAAGGACATGATGAAGAGTATGACGAATTTAGGGCATACATGAGGAGGATTGTGGCACTTCTCTTAAGTAAGTTGTATAAGTTTTTTTGCAACCTTTGATAAATTCGTTATAGTGAATGTGAAGACATTCAAAAGGCTTAGGCTGATTTGGGATCCGGGAAGTGATGAGAATGTAGATTTACTACTTGAGATTGCTTGGGAGGAAGCAATCCCGGAAGGGAGGACTGTAATGTTCCTCCTTTCGGATAGTTCTTATCGAAGACCTTTGGCCCATTTTTGTCTACCCGACGGCCAAAGGGTGAGCTTAAGGGTGATTTAAGTTTATTAAATTTATTATATTGTGTTGAAATTAAAATATAATATTATAAAGAGCACATATAATAAATCAATAGACTTAACTTTAAAATAGAACTTACGAAAGTGTAATAAAATAAAATCACTTAATTAAAATTTACTTCCTAAGGGAGAATGTGATTTGGAAGTCAAAGGTCACTTTCATTGGAAGTCCAAAGGTCACTTTCATTTGGGCCACATTTCCTTTGGGGTATATAAAAGAGCTTGACTTCGACCTATGTAGAGGTATCCAAAAATTTTATATGACATTTGTGTCTTGCATTGAGCTCGAGTTTTTGTAAAAATTCAAGGACAAAACCCCTTGTGAATTCTACCTCTTGTGGATGAAAAACCCAAGACTTTGAGAGGGTTTTTCACCCAAAAATTCTCATTGATTGTAATCTGATTTTTAGTCATTTCCAGCATTGTCTATGGAGGTATTTTGGAGAATAAATTGCAGCAGTATTTTTTCTATTGGATCGACCCGGTTGGGACAGATTTGGCATGTTTTATTAGGTATTTAGCTCTGATATCTATTGTCAAATCATCTATTGATTTTTGTGAAATGAAGCAAAGTAATTTCATAATTTTTAGAGGGTTTTCACAGTGGTTTGTAGGCAGTTTATTATTCAGATTTCAGATCTTATTTCTGAGTAATTTTAGGCTCCATAAATTCTTATTTTTATATGTTTGGGTTCCTAAAAATAGTGGCAATCATTTGTGATCAAAATAATTTTTTTTTGGAAGTCATTTGCATGGTTTTCCTTTCCACACCCTAGTCGACCTACCCTAGGGTAATCGCCATATCCTTTCTAAGGTTTGTTTTATCGTCGGGAAGTGTGTAATAAATAGTTAGGCTTTTTGGGTGTGATTCGATACAAAACCCTCGGTCGTATTTTGCATAAATAAATATAGTTTTCCCTAGTTTATTTGTCATAGTTGTCAAAAAGTATATTTTGTTATTTTGTGAAGTGGGAAAGAGCCAACCCAAATAAAGGAGTTGGCACAGTCCACTGATGATGCAACCAACCCCTAAAATCCCTAGATTACTCTTTGAAGCCTCGTAGTAATTTAACTTAAAGAACCCAAAATTTGGGGATTTTATTTGGCATTTCTCAAATGGATTATGTCCTATGAGCGATATACTACACCAAACCCATTAACACGACCTATTTTCTATGTGTTATTTATGATGTATTTTTACTATTCTAATATATTTATATTTTATGTCCCTTCCATATGTATTCATCTTAAAGCTACTCTTTAGAGAGAGATTAGAATTTTCTAGCTTAGCATATGGAATTTTCGTTGTACCTTTCCTTTGTGCCTAATATTATATGATAAAAAATTAGACTAAATGGAGATATTAGCAATTGTGTTTAAGGTGTAATGGATATGTTGAAAGAGGATTAAAAGGAAAATTTGAAAATAATTATAAGGAAACCTAGAAGTGAAGATGCAAACATGTTACTAACTATCATCCACATACTACATGAAAGACGCACTCTCTATTATGACAATTATTTATTTGTGAAGGTGTGTGCTATGAAATTTTTTCTCTCTATGGGTATTTTGTTTTCCTTGAACCTAAATATCCCAACTTCAAATGGATTTAAAACCATAATTCACATCCTTGGTCGATTGGAAGAGAAATGCTTCCCTCACCAATATTTTAGAATTGGAATAAAAACATTTTACAAATAAATTAATGTATTGTATGGATTGTGGTAATTTACCTTTCAGTGATGGTTTCTTGGTTATCTAAGTTCTATGTATTATGATAATTTATCTTTTTTGCAATGGATTCTTGGTTATCAAAGTTCCGTGTATTACTTAATTGTGTTGTGATTTTGCTATCCATTATCTCTTTTATCAATATAAAACTAATAATATGTAAATATGATTTCAATTCTTAAGGTTGTTGTTTATTGATCAACATTTAGTGTAAATATTGTGTATTTAAAATAGTTCAAGAGTTACCTAGCCCAAGTCCTCGATTCATAAAATAAAATTCACAATATTTAACCCATGTACATAAACAAAAACATTTAAAACATTTTTCTCCACTCTACCCAATAACCATCTTTAAACTAAGTAATTGTAGGCCTATTTTACAGAATGAAACTAAAGCACTTTGCATGTAAATTCCATATTATGCTAGGTGAACAATGTGGCATCTTTGCATGTGCCATTTGAATCTCTATATAGGTGGTTTGTGACAATACAATTTTTGACCATGGTTTTTGGTTTTACTTGTGATTTGTTGACCCATTTGTATTAAGAAATAGAAAATATATGTATTAAAAGTGAATTTATCAATTAATATGAGTTGATGGATAATCATGACAATTATGTAAAGCTATATCTTACTACATCCATTGATTATTAATTTTTATAAGAATTATACTTGTGTATGGTTAAGCCATCTCAATATGATGACCATAAGTAGTCATTAACATAATAGTCATGTTACATATTACCCTTCGATTGTACACATCACTATTATAATTACAATACTAAAAAAATAAAAGGAATTCTTTTTTAATACCCTTCAATTAGTGCAAAAACTAAAAATATATAAAGGTTGTCTTTATATATTTAATTATTTTTCAATATATTTAAACTCATATCAATATAATTTATATGTAAATAATATATAAAATGAAATGTTAATATATAAATCTACAAGTTAAAAATACGGTCATATTAAAAAAGGAAAAACTAAAAAGGAGCTTTAGAGTATGTTGTGGATAGAAAACCATGATTTTACTGACTTCGTATGAGCACAAAAATTGAAATATGTAATTAGGGATCAAATGAGAATCACACTAGGGTTATCATCATTATCGTTCCCTTATCGATATTCATGATTTCTATTCTACAACCTTCTAACCTTATGATTGTCTCGATGTATGCTTTAATGGCTTAAGGTTTGGATGGATTAGGGGTGTCTTCTTTTGTCAAGCCATCCTCGTACAAAGATGTTTCTCGGTCATTCGGGTCCCCTTCTATAAAGATAACCCCTTGTCATGTTGAGTATATATATTATTTCTAAAAATAATGAGATGCCTACTCTATAGGTCAAGTATTATGAGGTAAATGAATTTTTAGTTTCCCTTACATTCGGGGTTGTAATTTTTGATGTAATAGTTTTTTTCCAAAGTCAACAAAAATCCAATAGTGAATTCACTCCAACCAAGCCAACTGATGTGATGTTCTTTTGTGTTCTAAAGGTTTCTTTATAGTTTATTTCTTCATAGATTATGATGACCAAAAGGTTTTAGAAAAAGGACCTTCGTTTTGGTGTATTATTGGTCTTTTTATTACTCCTTGGTTTTAAAATTTTTACCCCTTAACTATGGTAGCCTCCAAAATATCAGTTTGGGTCTAGTTGTTGAATTCTCCTCTTCCTTTTGGCATCCTCCTATCCTTCGAGATATTGGAAATTCAAGAGGAAAATTCCTCAAGTTAGATGACGAGCATTTTTGACAACATATTTTCACCTATGCTCAAACCTATGTGGAGATTGACCCAAGAAATGTCTCCCTGAAAAGATGATCCTCAAACAAAAAAAAATTCAATGGATTCAAAGTTTAGATAATGAAAATATGACTTTATGTGTTGGTTTTATCATCTAACATGGCATCTTCAGAATTCTCATCCTTAATCTCAATTGCATCCTCAAAGGAAAAAAGGGGCATCCTTTCAAGCCTAAAAGTTGGCAATTTACTGGTCCTCCTTTTTTGGGAACCAAATCCTAGAATATTGAATCTTTTCATAAATCAAAGGGGGAGACAAAACATAGTAATGGCACAATAGTTGGGGAAGAAGATATCCATCTTACTTTTTAGGTTCCAAAATATGAAATGGTTGATCTCTTCTCTTGAGAGATAAGAATAATTGCAACTCTGGTATGAGGAATGAAGAGATCTCATAAATCAATTTTTTTAGTCTAATAAGGAACAATCTTCAATAAACTTCACAATTCTAACCTTCTAATAGTTGTTATGGGCTTTCTCTTTAGGGATTGTTTTAAAATCAAAAGAAAAGGGGGAAGGAAAGAATGAAGACAAAGAGGCATCAAAAGCACCTAATCTTCCTTTAGTGCTTGTTTTCACGGAACAAACATCAATATTTTGGTTCAATTATGGCTCCTAGAGGTAGCATATTTAATGTTAATCCTAGGGACTTTTGTTTTTCTCTCCGAGGATTCCTTGGGTTCTTGTAGAATATTTTACATATTGGCCTAGCTTGTGTTTTTCAAAGAAATTTTAACGATTCTTTACGTTTTTTTTTTTTTAATCTCTCCTTTTCGCATTGCTTTCTTTGGATTTTTGGTTGGTTTTTCTTAGCTTGGTGTTGGGTTCGCAATTCTTTCCAAGCTACTTTTTAATGTAATTTTTTTCCAAGATACCTTTTGAATGTAATTTCTTTTATTCTAGTTTAATATATGATTTATTCCAATAAAATTACAATCATATTAAAAATTTACAGATTATTTGGAATTTAAAAGAGAAATTTCTTAGAATTTTTATAGTTGTTATGGATATTCTCAAGCCTACAACAAATTCATCTTTTCTTTGGAATGCACTTCTCATGTGTGATGTTTTCATGGATGATAATACAAATGAGGAGTGACCACAATTGAATGTGCCCACTATTTTTCAATGATTTCTAGACATAATAAAATCAAGGGAAGAACAAGCATGTGAGATTCATGGCATATAAAATCAACTCTATGAGAGACATGTCATAGGTTTATGTTCATCGATTTCATGCCATCAATTTTTCATTATCTTTGTCATGATATTTCCTATTTTCTACACATAATCTTGTCAATATTCATGTTAATCAAACTTCTTAGATAAACCATGTGGCCCAAACGCAAACAATGAATAATAAATAAAGGCTAAAAATGATTTTTTCATGTAAATCACATCTTGATTTTATATAATTTTTAATGGAATTTCACCATGAGTCGTGACCTCATGCTCCTCAAGAAACCTCACATTACAATTTGGTGGAAATTGTAGAAGCATAATAATATAAAAAAATGAATCCAATAATATTAACTTATTTGAATGTATAAATATTTGTGAAAGGATAAACTAGGATATAGTGTGGTTGTAGTTAAAAAATAAAATAAAAATTAATCAGACTAAAGTGACAATATTTTTCTAGTTGATGTAGTTTAGCAAGAATGAGTATTACATCTATTGTTCACTTACTAGGAGTACATGTAAAAGAGGTCAAATTAGAAGGTTGAAACCTAACTGAAAGATTGGGATATTGGAAAAATGAAATAAGTTATATAATAGTAAATTAACGTTCAAAATTGGGGATTATAAACTAAACTATGTTAATATTATGAAATGTATTTTCATGTACACTAACACCCCTTAAGAATAACATGGAAAGAAATGGAAAAACTCTAAAAACCTAAGTAAAATTAAAGAATAAAAGTGTTGTGTGCACTAACACCCCACTTAATGTGTCTTAAGCATAACTTATAGAATGTGGGCATAAATATTGGCCCAATCTATTTTATGGGATTCTGCTCTCTATCCCATCCATGATCTATTATATCAATAGATTCTCCTTTGGCCTCTTCATAATGTGAGTGATGTATAGAGTTTCATTGGCACCCCATATATGGTACTCAACTCATGACTTAACCATATATATATATATATATATATATATATATATATATATATATATATATATATATATATATATATATATATATATATATATATATATATATATATATATATATATATATATATATATATATATATATATATATTAAAGTACATATGTAGAGAAAGGAAAGGAAACCATTTTTTTGTGAGTTATAAAAAATAAGGGTGTCATAAATGATAGTTTTGTCCCCATTCAAGCCTCAAATTTTAACGAAGGCCCCAAAATGAAGTGAACAATTTTGGGTGCCAACAACGGAATGTTTATATGCAACACTTGTTGGTCATTGGTTCAAGGCGTGAAGCAACTAGGTCAAATATGGGAGAACTTCATTAGTTTTTGTGTGTCCTTTTAGGCCTCGATTAAGATTTACAAGAAAGGTCCTTAAGCAATTAATTGATCAATATGAATGTCTTCTACCCATCTTGAGGCCAAAACACACTAGTTTTCACTAAGTTTTACTTGATTTATACTATCGAGAATTAGAGATGGAATGTGCAAGGAATTCGTAAGTTTGAACACAAGGGAGGCATAAAAATATCTATTTAATAACATAAAAATCTTTCAATTCTTTGAAGTTAAAACAATTTTCCAAAATGGAACAGTGGTACTCGGTTTGAGAACATTTCTTACATTGATCTTACTTAGATTTTATCCCAAAAATGTATGTTGGTTTGCTTGTGCATCAAGGAAATTCCAAGTTTTGGATCATCGTGAGACTTGGAATATACTTCCAAGGCCAATTTCGGGTGATTTCCTCATAATTGAGCATCTTCTAGGTCTTCCAAATCTATTTGAGAAGATAACATGAGAAGGGATATTCCATGGGATATTTTGATCCCCTCCTCCCTTTTTATATGGATGTAACTTGTAAAATATTGTAATTCATCCTCTCTTGAATGCAAAGTTACTCTACCCAATTGGTTTCTTAGCATTCTAAGTTGTTTTTATATGGGTATTGATAATTAGGACATGTTGGGTACCCATTCACAAGATTAAGAACTATGAAAAATTGAATTTCCTTATAAACGTCATTATGTATTATCAAAATACATTGATTTCATAAATTATGCAACCTCCAATTCAAGAATTAAATGTTGGTGAATACAAGATTCACTTTAAATTTGTAAAAATTTCAAAAATGACATATGTTGGAATTTTTAGTACCACTTCATAAGAAACAAACATTGAACAAGTGGTTAGAATCCGCTAATAAAAAAATGTTGAAAAATGTGGAGCTCCAAAATTTTCTCTTAATGCATTTACAAGATACAAGTTTTTTTAATACCAAATGATGCAATCACAATTAAGGGATCTAATGAAGGAAAACTTATATCAAGCTATAATAATTTGACAAAGCAACACACAAGATATTTCTTCATTCTCATATTCAATATAGTAGTTTACAAATATATAGGTAATCCAACACCTATAGAATATGATACCTATTATATCTCTTATAACCATTACTCTCACCATAAATGAGTTGTTCTAACAACTCATAACAATGCTACACAAATTTGTATGTTCTTTTTTAATGCCACATAAACATCACATCAATAGTACACTTACAAATATGATTAACAAAAATATATTTTATCGCAAATGTGCACACTAACAACTAATTCTTAACATGTATGAAATCCATAGATTTACTCACACACGATAAATTTGCATCATTAAAAACATTCCTTAAATGTATTAACCTCAAAAGGAATTACATTTTATAATCACATAAACTCTTGCGAGTCTAGTGCTTATACCTAAATAATTCTATGTTATGGAAATACATAATAAGTGAGAAGGATGTAAGGTTTTTCAATAGGTATATTATTTTGATCTAAGTAAATTCCAACATCAATTATACACAATCGGGATAACACATTCAAACTTGGAATAAATTAAACATTGATAAATGATAAGTACTTTCTCATAACAATAAAGGATAGCTAAACTTGGCTATTCAGAGTAGGGAAGAGAGAATATATGTGTGCATGAAAATGAAATGGGAGGATCTAAAACTATAGATTCAATCATGATAGTTTTGGAAATGAAAATTGAGTAGGAAAGACTGTACAAATTATGTATGGCCCAAGAAAAAAATTTATGATCATAACTTACATATTTATGGTTTTGGACGCTTTGACAATCTGGACATGTAAAAAAAAATTGTGTTTCACTTATGCGAAATGATGTATAGTATATGTCACTCTGCTCACATAGCTTTGGGATGACATGTAATAACTTGCAAAAAAATTAGAAACCCTAACAACCTACGTAACCCTTCATCAAATCATTAGCAAACTAAAGGAGAAAATATGTGTTTGGTTGAGGCTAAACTACTTTTAGCGGTCGACTCTTAGTTGTTAAAAAATCTAAGTACTTCACGTACATACCTGCATTAAGGTATCAAGCCTTGTTTAGTTCTCCTACATGATTGTGCAAGTGCACTACAAGTTTGTATAACTAACCAACAGTTAGGGTTTCCTCATGTTCCTTTACACTAAAACAATGAGCTAACCGCATAGTATATAATGTACCTAACACAATAGTAGTGAGATATTGTGTGCCTTAGCTACGTGACCTAACCCTTTGTTGATTTAAACCCTTGTACAATACTTGAAGTGACTTTTCTCTTACTAAGACATGGCTCTATGATTTTTACATGTTTGAAAATTGATGAAGCTAAACTCTTTGACCTATTCAAGTGCTTAAAACTTGATTAAGGACTACGAGATGATGTACAAATAATTTATGAAGGTTTACGAACCATTTGAGTGCTTTGGAATGATATTTACAATATTAGATTGTGAGAATGCTATGCGAGTTATAAAGTGCTAATGATTTTTTTTATATAACCCTCTCTTGGTGAGATATTCTAATAAGGACAACCCTAGGAAGATGAAACAATCCAAGGAATGATTTAAAGTAAAATTAGATTTGGTGATTATGAAGGGATGGGATTATATAGGTCGCCAAGAATGACCCTACATCATGACCCTTTCGTACGCCTTTAAACTAGAGAGAGAAATAACAAAGCGGAAGTTGTGTCATGAATATCATATGCTTTGTGCTACTTTGATTAGATAATATTCCCAATATTTATAACATAACAAAGTGTAAAAATAATAAAATTTTATAAATTCTACTGAGAGATGATGATATTGGATTCTAAATGTGATCATTTGTCTTAGCAAGGATACATGGTAAAACTTGGCATTACAATAGGAAAGTTTCCAAATTATAGTGTATACATTTACCCCCTTTAAGTTTGTAGTTGAAAGTTCCATTCTTAGAGTAAAAACATACCTAAGTGTGCACACACACTTTTCCTTGACTCGAAAGTGTTTTGTGATGTGTTGGTGTTGGCATACTCTATGTTGAAACTTCTGCAACACATGGTGTATTCAATGTCTTTGATAGAAAATGAACCTGAACTCAAAAATATAGATAATTCCTATCACTTTGAATAATGTAAAAAGTATGCAAAGGATATATGCAACACATGGAAGGAATACACTGTTTATTTTATGAAGGAGGATCTCCCATTTTTTTCGTGCCTTGGAGAGAATTTTCTTGGAGAGATGTTGAATGATTGGGGGTGATCAGCCCATAATGTTGTGACATAGTAGATAGTAAAGAAGAGGAAGGGGTTGGCAATTGTTAATTGTTGTAAGTTGTTGGATTTCACTACTACATCAAGCAATAAAAGTTGCATTTCCTTTATTTCTTTGTTTATGTTCATCTATCCTCTCTACTCTCCAACTTTGCAAGCATTGTGATCTTATACAACCAAGAAGGAACTTTGTGTCCTTGATTAATGGATATGTAGAACTTTGTGTCTCTAGTTTATTAGTCTTGTTGATTGCTTACATTGTTGTGTTATTATAATTGAATGTGGACCTACTCTGGTTAATGCATGTGAATTTTGCAAGTATACTCTCAACATTAATCCCCTCTCCATATTTCTCCTGCTCCTCTTTACCTCTCCTCAAAGAAAATTCTTCCCTTGTACATTGTACAAACACTTTGCCATAAATTTAGTGGAGTATTCATGTGTGGTCCCCATCCTAATGGCCACCTCACGTTTTTAGTTAGTTTACAAATTCAATAATGGGAGCCTTCCCATACCAAAGAAGGAGGGGTTTAACCCTGTGATCGTTGGTGAAACCTAATAATCTGCACTATGACAAATTATTTTGCCAACACCATCCCACTTTCAAATGTGTATGTTTTGATTGTTGAAAGTATAAATTTTCTTGACCTTTAAGTAAAACAGATAGGGCCTTCACATTTTCTATTCAATGGCTCTTAAGTTCCTTTAATTGTGATGAAAAAAATGATGCATCTTAGGTTTATGGTTTGATCATGGATAATAATCTTGTGATACATGTATGCATTCTCTTTCTTCTAAGGATTCTTGGCTAAAAATTTGAGATTGAAAAAACAAAGGACACTTGAAATACATGTTAACTTAATAAAACACACTCTAAAGAGAAAGTTGTAATAATTCCTAAAAATTTAAAGAAAGATAATTTTAAAGACCTTAGTTGTATACATAATTATCGAGTGAGTTGGCCAAATCCATTTTGGACATGTTTTACATTTATTTTAATGGCTCGTGTATGAAGAAAACCTTTGACATCGATGTCATGCAATTTACATTTCGGTTGGTTATTTATTTCCATTATGATTATGATTTGATATTAGTGGCACATTAAATAAATGAAATTCACTTTGTAAACCAATTAGAAGCTCAAAACACTTAAAAAGAAGGCATGAAAAAATATCATTCATTAACCATAAAATATTTTCAAATGAATGGGTAATGATTTTAGAGTTGTAGAAGCAAATTCAAGATGCACTTGATAAGTATATTTGACTTGAGGTAGTAAGACGTGTAGTTAAGAGGCAATTATACATGAATTTTTAATATGAAAATAAACAAATGAGAGGGAACAATGAATAAACAAACATACCCATCCTTCAACTAATTAATTTTTATATTATTGAAAAGACCACTTCCTTTATAATGTTACCAATCAAAAGATAAACATTAAAACCAATTACATGCATATCTTTTATTATTTTTTAAAATAAAAAGTTGATTACGTTTTATTTATATTGATATGTTTTCTTATGAGCACGTCTATTGTCTTAGGATACAATTGTTGATTTACTAAATTAATCGAGATATAGCCATTTATTTTTATTTTGACGTACTCAATACTCTATATACATCTTTTATTTGAAACACAATTAAGTGCCTTGTATGTATTGCGAGTATAAAATAGTCCCATTAACATAAACAAAACAAACCACCAACATGTATAATGTAAAACTTATTATTATTATTATCTTTTTAAAAACTAATTCTCCTACGTGTGTGGGGAAGGGCCATGTTTCCTAACTTAATACTTGAAAAGATTAAAAAAACATATATAATAAATTTCAAAGAATAATGAAACCTTTCCCGTGAACCATTTAATACAAGATAAATATAATATATTATTAGCCGGAGATATTTGTCAAAATCCCACCCGAAACGAAAGCCTAACGCATCAACATGTCCAAGTCATGTTGCCACGTGCCGCGAAGAACTGATTTCTGACAGCTGGCTTCATTGTACGGCCGACAGCTGGTTGCAAACGTCTAATAATCACAGCGCACGAGAAAACAACGCGAAGCCGCTTAAGATATTCCGTATACGATGGGCGTATACGAATGTGACTACTGACAAAACCAGCTGGATGGCGGTTTCAGGCAACCCGCCCGAGAAGGGTTTAAATTTGACGGTTACTCATTTCCGTCAAACGAATTTTAAATGATGGTAATTTTTCCATATCGACCTTTGAACTGTGCACAGCTTTAGTATTGTGTAAAAGTAGGCCTCTGCGTTGAGATTTGACGTCCGTCCTGGACGTTTTCCCTGTTTTAATTTGTATTTTGCTTTTGGAGAGTAGTCTGCCCATCCCTATTTGTCATGTACGAATTTGGTAAAATTATCTTTATCATTATGAACATGTTCAATATAAATGTAAGTGTAGTATTACATAGACATTTAAATAACATATTTTACATTCATGTCGATAGACATATATAACTCGAGATTTACATGTACTTGTACACATCCATGGTGATGTTTCTTTTGTACGCATGCAAGACCATCAAATGGATAGCCGTCGTTGATCAAGCCATGCACTCTTGAGAAAGGGTTTCAAATATTTGTGTTTATTTACAATTTTAGTGGCACACTCGAAATGGTATTTCAAGGAACAACACGGCAACAACAATTCGTGGTCGAGAAGGAGACTTATAGAATATACTTTCTACGACAGCGATAGATCACGCACAACCTAGCACTATTCGCCTCCCCGCCTTGCCTAGGGTTTCACATTCTACATTACATTTCACAGAGTAGGTGTCATGGTGATAATCAACCATGGCTTGTGTGATGAGGATAAACCAATGGAAAGAAAAAGATGTGTGCGGCTATTTGAATAATTTCACCGACCATAAGAAAACAAAAAAATGCGGTTTCGGGAATTGAACGAGCCCATTGAAATCGAGACTTCCTATAGGGCTACCCTAAAACTACATGGCTAGCCTCTCCCTACCTAACAAGCTCCTCTAACAAGATGCGTGATAAGAAGTTACTTCCTCGCAAACAAAGTGGTCATGGATGTAGCAGACAGGGCTTCCATGCCCATTAATCAAACCCATGAGTACCGCACCCTACGCATTGCTCTTCGAGGGTTGCACAACGCTTCATGGTTTGATATTTCTGTCAAAACGAGTTAAATTAATGAAGGCACGAAAGGCTTGGCTCATAGGGTATGTCCACGGAGGGAAAAAGTGCACTTAAATCCCTCCATGGCGTGTTTATACACAAATTTATTGCAAGCTCTAGCACATCCTTGGGCCTTGTTACAATTCTATCGACTTCGTCAGGATTTGACAAACAATATTTTTTTACCATGGTTTACTAACTTTGTCCAAGGATTTGACATACATTAATTTGTTTTATCAAAATTTTGAAATAAACTCCAACGCACGAAGACATATCATAGGGCAATGCTTTTGTGAAGATTATCATATGGGGAAATGAAGGGGAAAATATCACTATGTTATTGATTGAAGGTTTTAGATTGTGCTTTTCCATTAACATGTGTGCGAGCCATCAAAGTGGCTATCACCAACATGGAATCATGATATGATGGAAAATCATAAGGTAGGCTCTTGAGTAGTGTATACAAAGGAAAAAATATTAATTAATAAGGTTTTGGGCATATTGGTGGCCTTACTTATGAGCGCAAGACCATCAAATTCCTAGGACAGGGGTTGCCATATTTAATAAACATTAGATTTGGGTCACCATGGCTTCTACTTCTCCTTTTCGATCCTCTTACCCTCATAAATTTGCACGGTTAAGAATTGAAGTATTGGTATTTAGAAGATGTGGTGTCATGCATCATTGAAGCGAGAACCATTGGCTTTGGAGGATGCAATCACCACAACCAATAAGTTGATGGATCTTTTGTTGTATGTCTAGTAGTGTAACATTAGAATGAAAATTTTGGATTTTTGGGATATTTGTTGTAATGTGTATGCTTTAGTTTTATTGTGCACGGTGAGGCTCTTTTGAGATTTTACATTAGGATTTTTATTTATGTCATTCGATATAGGATTGAGTATGATGTTAAATGTGTCTGCTTGTGATATGATGAATTGGTCACCATTATTCAACTTGTGTCACCTAGCTCAACATTGTTGTCATAAATTTATGTCACTATTTAAATTGCAATCCTTGTTTTAGTATTTATGATTAGTTACGCCAAAGGCGTTCCCCCTATGGTAAAGGACCTCCGGATGTTTCGCTGTGCCTTAAAGTTGACGGTTTGACGGCCGTCTAGACGTTTTCGTGTTTTCCCACTATTTTTAATAATTTTTTTGGGGCTATTTTTAACCAGACATGCATACGAAAGAGGAATGGGCCCTTCAGAATCAGCTGGATGAGAGAGACAAAGATTACAAGCCTAAACTGGACAAATTATTTAATCTGTTCTATCTCTGCATTTCCTGTGGCGTATTCCTGTCTTTCACGTTGGTCGTCTACATTCAGAAGCAATTCGGATGGGGCTACGCATTCTGATCCCTAGCAGTCGCCATGGCCATTGCTAATGCGTTGTTCATTGCAGGAACGCCGCTCTATAGGCACAGGCTTCCTGGAGGGAGCCCATTAACCCGTATAATACAAGTTATGGTGGCTGCCTTTAGGAAAAGGAAAGTTGCTCTGCCTGCCAATGAGGGCGATCTGTACGAGGTCATCGGTAAAAGATCTGACATCAGAGGCAGTAATAAGCTCCCTCATACTTATGAATACAGGTACCCTCAAATTCTTCAATTTTCATCGGTATTCTGCTTCATTTTTCCTGATATGCCCGCTTCAGATGCCCGCTGAATGCCAACCCTTAAAGCTTTTTTCATGGGTGATTTTCCTGATGCTGCAGATCTTGATAGCTTAGAAATGCCTTTTTCCCTTAAATGATTTGAAGAAGCTGCTTCTATTTCATGGCTAGAACTCAGTGCTGTAGATCTCTTACCAAGCTTGAACTATTAGACAGTAAAATATCCACTCCATCCAATTGTTTGTTTGAAGTACCATCTTCTACTGGAGAGGTTGGTTGTCTTGCTCTTTCTGCCTCTGCTGCTTGAGAATGTTCCACCTCTACAGACATTTTCAAGCTACCTACTTCTTGTAAGCATTTAGAACTTCCTTCCATTGTCCCTGGCGTTGGCATCAGATTGTGTAGAACCTTTTTCCTTGAAGTAGCTAAAAGCATCAACACAAGATGTAATACATCTCCATCTTTTCATAAAAGTTGCTTATTCATAAAACATTCCACCATTGTCATTTACCCCCTATCACAAACAATACTTCTAGGTCTTCCATGATTAAAATAAAAACTTACACACTTATCAAAATGTAGTCCATCTGTAACTAAACATAGTCCATGCTCCTGCCAAGAAATCTTATGGAAATTAGTCAATTTCTCTAGAGTTTGCATTTAAATGATGCAACAAAACCAGATCAGACTCAATTGCAAGTCAACTGATAACCAAGCTCCAAATGAAGACTTATTAATATTTTGTTGGATTAATGGCCCTGTTCCCCATATTTACAAGTCCGCAGGAGCTTGCACCTAAAAGTGCAAAATATATCAGACTGCAATAGTTACTACATTTAGGATTCTGCGATCATTTACCCCTGTCAAACAAATTCCACAAAATCAACAAGTTATGGCACACTTCTTTTAAGATGTCATAGCTTCCATCATGTCTTACAAAGATAAACCAATGATAAACAAAAGTTTAAAATCTAAAAAAGAGGAAAATATTTTCTCATTTTGAACTCCAAAGTCCATATCATGTGTTACTATTGATAACATGAGCATAATTTATGTGAAAACTCACACTTTTCCCGATACAATGTTCTTTCGTATCAATTATAAATGTTTCCTTCTCAAGAGGGATCTTTTGACAACTCTTTCCTTGTCAAAGAAGAATGTAAAAATTTGGACTCACACTCATAGAAAGGCATAGATAAATAGGTTTGTTTGAATAATTATCCGAGAACATTTTGAAACAAAAGTAGCCATTAACTCTCTCCTTTAAGTTCATTGTCCGCTCAAATTACAGAGAATGATCTTGAAGCCCCAGTTCAGATCAGAAGTCATGGCTCCTGTCATATAAATTTGTGCTAAACAGCTACGGGAACTTCAACCATCAGAACCTATTACTAGACTTGGTAAATCGTGATTGCCTTATCATTTACCGGACTACTATCCATGAGATGAAAAGTGTAGACAATATACATAATAATTGCATATCCAAGAAAGAAAGAATCTTCAAATACAAGACTAATATCCATGAGATAAAAAAGTGTGTAGACAGTACCATGAGATAAAAAGTGCAGACAGTCTACATGACTTCAGTTTTCAACTGCACATGTTTAAAGTTGTCCAAGTTTGTTTCCAAGGAAAGAAAATTCATGCAGAAGGTATATTTTATCACATACAATATCAACCATAGAATTGACTGTGACAAAATTCATGAAATGATATGGCACGTATTTAAAAGCATGTTTCACAAAGTTCAAATTGGCCTCATGTCTCCTGATACTTCTTAAAATCTTCTGTTGTTCCAGCTTCTCCATCAATTTGTTCAATGGTGTTCTCTGATTTCATGTTGGTCTGCCTTTGGTTGTCATTCATGATGGCCTCCAGATCCTCCATTCTCCTTTTTACGACCGCCGTGCAGAGAACTGAAATCCATCAGAAGGGAGAAACAGTCATTAGCAAGATTAGAGGAGGAACCCCAAGTAAAATAGGAAAACTACTAGGATAGATCAATGGTAGATCGAGGCATTTAAATGTAATGCTTCATCTATATTCCTACACTTACAAAAATAATCACACCCCTTATCAACATCAAATAAAAAAGTATTAATTATCCTTCTAGAAATCAAATATCATATACCGTTCGGCATTCACATTGCATTGTACACATGCGATTGCTAGTATATATATATGGTAGAAATATATTGTGTATATATGCACGAGGTCTTCCATTCATAATTCATAAAAAATAAATATAATATGGTATATTTTGACAATGAATAAGAGGTAAGAAATAATTAGGTTTAATTTATCATAGATTCAATTTCCTTGGTAAAAATACGGGAAAAGGAGCAAAAATATTCCATTTTTATTTTAGGTTTGAATCACTTGATTAGGATTAGATTTTTTATCTATTAACGATTTTTAGATTTTTTAAATCGTCATGTGACTATGTAGGAGAAGTGAATTTTAATGCACCCATTTGGTTGTAAGGAAAAAGTGGGAGTACCTTAGAAGAATTTCCCCTAACAGCCCTATGGAGGTTAAATGAATCTTACATGATCAAGGTGTGTCCGAGAGAGTTTGAAACAATCCTTCCAAAATCCATTTTCATACATATCTTGTAGTCGTGGGATTTCATGGAACCACATGTTTTTTGAAACATTTTATTGAACAATGCATTTGTTTAAAAGTTTTAAAGGCCCTTTCAACAAATTGATTTTGTTCATATCCTTCAATATTTGCAATTCATGAGATCAAATTTGTTTGAAGAATTTTGTTGAAAATTTCACATGCCTTGTCTATGTTGTTGCATTCTTTATATGTTAATATGGGACTCTGCACTATTTTGACATGGGTTAGGAAGAGTCTAACAAAGATTGTGGAGTTCAAATTTATACCTATCAATTGCATTTCTCGAAAGTTACCAACGCCTTTTCAAATGAACCTTTTTGTGTATATTTGGAAATCATTGCTTTCCTTAATTCATTGGTCACACCTTTTCAAATGAACGTTGTCAAGTATCTCCAAATTTTCTTGTCATCCTATTGGCGTGACCATTGTACCTCTTGGTACAATTTCTGAAAGTGAGTATATAATGTCCGAAACTTAACCGACACTCATATATAGAGCTAAAAACAATGTATTTTTTAATTATTTATTAAAGAAAGGGTATTTGTGAGAGATGGATGGGTTGTTTAAAACCTTTTGACATCATAGATTTTTGGCTTGATGAGTGGGGTCAGCCATCAAATCTCATCCGATAGGCTTCCATTGACCTTGGCTATCATTTTAGGTGGTTCAATACTCATAATTAACTTATAATACATATATTCATAGACTCGTACATAGTAAATTTCAGAATATTGTGTCGTAGACTCGTACGTTCTATAATCACATATACCATATACTCCTACGGTCTAGTGTTTACACCTTAATTAATTCTATGTTATGGAAATTCACAACAAGTGAGAAGGATGTAAGGGTTTCATGCAACAAGTAGACTATTTTGATCTAAGAAAATTGCAACATCAATTATACACAATCGAATAATGTATTCAAACTTGAAATAAATGAAACAATTGATAAATGATAAGTACTTTCTCATAACATTAGAGGAGAGATAGACTTAATTGTTCGTAATAGGGAAGAGAGAATATATATGTGCAATAAAATGAAATAGGAGGATCTACAATTGTAGATTCAATAATAAAAATTTTGGAAATGAAAATTGAGTAGGAAAGATCGTAAAATTTATGTATGGCCCAAGCTAGAACTGTGCGATCCTAACTTGCATATTTTTGGTTTTGACCCTTTGATAACTGGATATGAAACTTTTTGTGTGCTTCACTTGTTTGAAATGATGTACACTATATGTAACGCTTGCTCGTTTAGCTTTGGGATGACATGTAATAACTTGCAAAAAGGTATAAATCCTAACAACATGCAGTAACCCTTCATCAAATCATTAGCAAACTAAAGGAGAAAATATGTGTTTGGTTGAGGCTAAACTACCTTTAGCATGATCAAACTCGTAGTTTTTAAACCAATCTAAGTAATTCACTACATACCATCATTAACTTATCAAACCTCGTGTAGTTCTCCTACATGATTATGCAAGTGTGTATAACTAACCAACCCCTAAGGTTTCCTCATGTTCCTTTACACCAAGACAATGAGCTAACTACATAGTATAGAATGCACCTAACACAATAGTAGTGAAATATTATGTGCCTTAGCTATGTGACCTAACCCTTTATTGACTTAAACCCTTCTACAATACTTGAAGTGTCTTTGCTCTTGCTAAGACATGGCTCTATGATTTTTGCATGTTTGAAAATTGATGAAGCTTAGACTCTTTGACCTATTCAAGTGCTTCATACTTTATTAGGGACTACTATAGATGATGTAAAAATAATTTATGAAGGTTTAGGAACCCTTTGAGTGCTTTAGAATGATATTTACAATATTAGATTGTGAGAATGCTAGGTGACTTATAAAGTGATAATGAATTTCTTATATAACCTTCCATAGGTGAGATATTCTAATAAGGATAACCCTATGAAGATGAAACAATCCAGGTGAATGATTTGAAGGTAAAATTAGAGTTGATGATTATGAAGGGATGGGACTATATAGGTCGGGGAAAGGCTAACTCTACATCATGACCCTTCCATACATCTTTTAACCAGAAGGGAAATAACAAAACTGAAAGTTATGTCATGAATAACATATGTTTTATGCTACTTTGATTAAATAATATTCCCAAAATTAACGACATACCTATCACATTTGTATAACAAATACCTTTTTCTCTCTTATCTTAAATTTTTTAATGAATTAATCATGTTAGTTGGGGAATTGATGATGTTGGCATCATGTGTTCTTTTTTATTATTGAGGCCCCTTCATTTGACTAAATATCTTTCTTCCACCTAACGAGAAACTATCATGGATTCTGATATCGAAATAGGATTAAGAAGGAAAACATCAAACTAGATGATATCCTCAACTCCCCAAGAAGAGATCATTTAGATGGTCCTTTGAGATGTCATTCACTCATGATAATAGATTCTAGAATTGCTATATATAATCTTTGATTATCCCAGTCTACCAAAGTTTGACTATCGGCTAAAAAACAGTTCTTTGTAACACTATTACTATAGTGAGTTTGAAGATCATCGGTGAACATAAACCAAGTAATAAGGATACCCTTATTTTTCTTTTGCTCACACATCCATCTATACCAAATGAATCTGTCATTTGGGGTTAGCACATCGGTTGTACAAATAATATATCAGATCTAAGCATACATGTAAATAAAAGTGGATATTCTACTAAGAAATATAAAAACCAAAAGATATAAATCAACACCAAATTTAGCGAGGTTCACCGAGTGTGGGCTACGTCCACCAAGAAATAATTCAATCTATTATCCAAAGCTTTCACAAGACATATAATGAAGATTTAGAATCTTCCACACCTCTTAGATGTACAATACTTTCTTTCTCTCAAACTTTTGCTTCTTCTCCAAGAATTCTCTCTCTCATAATTATTCTCACAATAATCATCAACTTTTTCAAGTTCTTCTTAATTCTTACTTCTAAACCCTAGATTTCATGATTATATAGGCGTATACAAACTTAGGGCACTTAGCCATGCAATTACAATCAATAGATATGCTTTAACACTAAAAATATATCTAATTCCCGTGAGTTAATTAAAACATCCACACACAGTAACCAACGTCGATTAGCTCTAAGCGATGCCCGTTCTTCCTTGCTTGACCGATGTCGGTCATAGGTGACCGATGACATTCCCTCCATAACCGATGTCGGTTATTGTATTTTCCAACAAGTTTCATGTTGCATGCTAATCCGAAGTAATTTATCTCCACAAATCAACAATCTCCCACTTGGAGATTAATTATTGCACCATACCTATACAACGTCATTCTTGGATCCTTCCTTAGCTTTGTTTCTTCCTCTTCAAGTCTCAAACTTGAAGACCAATAGAAGTGGAGTGTATCTTTAACTTCTCCTTTGCTAACAACTTTGTTAGCATATCTCAGGATTTTCACTCGTATGAACCTTCTCCATATTCAACTTCCCATCCTCTAATACCTGTCGTATGAAGTGATACCTCAACTGAATTTGTTTTGTTCTCGAATGAAACATTGAGTTCTTTGCCAAATGAATTGCACTTTGACCGTCATGAACAATTTGCAATCATTTTACTTCTTTCCCAACTCTTCCATGAACCTACTCATCCATATCATCTCCTTGTTAGCCTCATTAGTTGCAACATACTCGCCTCGTAGTAGACAAAGCCACAACCTTTGCAATCTTGAAATCCAGTTAACTACCATCCCACCTATTGTGAAAATATATCAAGTAATACTCCTCCTACCATCTAGATCTCCAGACATATCCGAATCAACATAGCCACATAATGAAATATCCGAACCTCCATAGCATAATTACATGCTAGATGTCCCTTTCAAATACCTCGAGTATCCATTAGACTACTTTCCAATGCTCTTTACCTAGATTGGCCATATATCTACTCACAACTCGCACTTCATTTGCAATGTCTGGTCTGGTACAAACCATAGCATACATGAGACTCCCAATTGCTTAAGCATATGACACTTGTGTCATGTATTTGACCTCCTCATGTGATGATGGACACTGATCTTTTCTTAATTTGAAGTGTCCTACCATAGGTGTACTTACAGGTTTTGAATCTTGCATATTAAACCTTTCCAACACCTTATTGATATAAGCCTCCTGAGACAAATACAATTTCTTGTTCTTCTTGTCACTGAGTATTTGCATGTCAATGATTCTTTTTGCGGCTCTCAAATCCTTCATAACAAATGTTTGAGTTATATTTCCTTAAGCTAACCAATGTCCTACATACTAGATCTTGCAATAAGTATATCATCCACATACAAGATAACAAAATAATATATCTCTCATTTATACACTTCTTTAAATAAACACAATGGTCAAATTCACATCTCAAGTAACCATGATCATGTATAAAAGTATCAAACAATATGTACCATTGCCTTGAAGCTTGTTTGAGCTCATATAGACTCTTTTTTAACCTACACACTAATTTCTCCTTACCCTTGACTTCATACCCAAGTGGTTGCTGCATGTAAATCTCTTCATCCAAATCACCATGAAGGAAAGTCGTCTTCGCATCTAATTGCTCTAAATCAAAATCCTCTATCATGACTAAACTCAATACAAGACGAATAAAAGTCATCTTAACAACAAGAAAATATTTCACCAAAGTCAATACTTACTTTTTGTGCAAATCCCTTTACTACAAGCCTTGCCTTGTACCTTTTATGTCCACCATTTTCTTCCTTGATCCTCGTAAACCAACTTGTTCGTGATGTCCTCTTACATGTTGGGAACTTACCCAAATCTCAAGATTTGTTATGTTCCAAGGAGTCCATCTCCTCATCCATGACATGCTCCCACCGCATGTGGGTCTCAAATCTGCATTACTTCTTTAAAACTCTACGGTTCACCATTATCATTCAATAATAAATAAAATAAAGAAGTAAATATTTATGGAGGTTTACTTACCTTTTGTGACCTTATCACAGGAGTTTGGGGTACCAGAGGCTCATTCGAAACTCCTAGATATTTGTATATAAATCCTTTAGTGACCAAAATCGGTTCTACTAAACGATGTCGGTTTGGCTCTTCTGTAACCGATACCGATTCTACTGACCGATGTCGGTCAAGGGTCAACCGACACCGGTTACTGTGTAACCCTGTCGGTATTACTTTTAAATCCGAGAGTTCATTTTCATTCACAAACTTCTCAACCGGTTCATCCTTGGGTACCAAAATTTGATCCATGTACATTATATTTTCATTCCATTCAACATCATGACTCTAATAATTTTAGAATTCTCTAAATCCCAAAAATGGAATCCGAAATCACTATATCCATAACCAATGAAAGTGCATCTCTTAGATTTTGCATCCAACTTTTTCTTATTTTCCTTATCAATATGCACAAAAGCTTTTGAACCAAAAACTTTAAGAAAAGAAAGATATACCTATTTTTTGGTCCAAGCTTCCTCTGGTATTCTTCCATCTAGTGAACTTGAAGGCCCACAGTTAATCAAATAAATTGTTGTATCAACTACTTCTACCCAAAACTGCAAGGGCAATCCAACATGTATCCTCATACTTCTAGCACGTTCCATGATTGTCCTATTGATTCTTTTTGCAACACCATTCTCTTGTGGTGTTCTTGGAACCGTTCTTTCTCTATGTAGCTCATTCACTGAACAATAATAATTGAAAGCCTTGCTACATTATTCACCACCATTGTCAAATCTACGACACTTTAACTTTGAATTTGATTCATTCTCAATAAGGGATTTCCATCTTTTAAAAGTTTCAAAAACATCATGTTTATGTTTAATACAATAAACTTGTACCTTTCTTATAGCATCATCAATGAAAGTAACATAATATTGGGATCCTCCATGAGAAGCTACTTGATTTGGTCCCCACATATCTTAGTGTACAAGCTCCAATTTGTATTCCTTCTTAGTTGCCCCAACTTTGAGAAATATCATTCTCTTTTACTTTTCAAAAATACAATGCTCACAGAAATCAAGATCTAAATCTTTCAAATCTAATAACTTACCCTTAGCCTTTAAGATCTGCATTCCTTTTTGACTCATATGGCCCAACCAATTATGTCACATACATGCATCTGAATCTGAAGTAGATAATGCAGAAAAGGAATCATTAACACATGTAGATAAATATAATGTTCCTACCTTCTTACCTATTTCCACAACAAAAGCACCCTTGGTGACTTTCCAAGAGTCTCATGTAAATGTAACCATGCAACCAACTTCACCTAGTTTCCCTGTAGAAATAAGATTCCTCCTGAGGCTTGGCACATGTCTCACATCTTTCAATACCCATGTATTTCCATTATGTAATTTTATATTAACTTCCCCTTTACCAATAATACTACAAGGTTCATCATCACCCAAATAAACATGCCTAAAATTTCCCTGGACATAATTTCTGAAATAACCCTTATTAGGGGTTGCATGGAAAGAAGCTCATGAATCTAAAACCCATGATTCAATTCTATTATCTAAAGAAAGAATAAGAGCATCTTACATTACCTCTGCTGCAACAAGATTTTCTTCTTTACATTTGTTTGATTGTTGGTTCTGTTGGGGTTAGCACACCGGTTGTACATATAATATATCAAATCTAAGCATACATGCAAATAAAAGCGAGATATTCTACTAGAAGAAATATATAAAACAAGAGATATAAATCAACACCAGATTTAATTGGTTCACCAAGTGTGGGCTACGTCCACCAAGAAACAAGTTAATCTATTATCCAAAGCTTTGACAAGATATACAATGAAGATTTACAATCTTCCACACCTCTCAAATGTACAATACTTTCTTTCACTCAAGCTTTTGCTTCTTCACAAAGAATTCTCTCTCTCATAATTATTCTCACAATAATCATCAACTTGTTCAATTTCTTCTTAAATCTTACTTCTAAAATCTAGCTTTCATGCTTATATAGGTGTATACAAACTTAGGTAACTTAGCCATGCAATTACAATCAATAGATCTGCTTTAACACTAAAATAGATCTAATTCTTGTGAGTTAATTAAAACATCCACACACAGGTAACCGACGTTGGTTATCCCTAACCGATGTCGGTTCCTCCTTACTTGACCGATGTTGGTCATTGGTGACCAATGTCGGTCCCTCCATAACCGATGTTGGTTACTATATTTTCCAGCAAGTTTCATATTGCATGCTAATCCGAAGTAGTTGAGCTCTACAACTCAACAATCTCTAACTTAGATATTAATTACTATACCATACCTGTACAACTTCATTCTTGGATCCTTACTTAGCTTTGTTTCTTCCTCTTCAAGTCTCAAACTCGAAGACCAATAGAAGTGGAGTGTAGCTCCAACTTCTCCTTTTCTAACAACTTTGTTAGCATATCCAAATGGTTCTCACTCATATGAATCTTTTCTAGATTCAACTTCCATCCTCCAATACCGTCGTATGAATTTATACCTCAACTGAATGTGTTTTATTCTTGAATGAAATGTTGAGTTCTTTTCTAAATGAATTGCAATCGACTATCAACTCTGAAAAATTTGTAATCATCTTGCTCCTTTCCCAACTCTTTCATGAACCTACTCATCCATATCATTTCATTGCTAGCCTCTATAGCTATAACGTACTCTCGCCTTTGTAGTAGACAAAGCCACAACCTTCTCGCAATCTTGCAATCCAAATTTAATTGTCATCCCACATACTACTGTGAAAATATATCCAGTAGTACTCCTACCATCTAGATCTACATCCATATCTACGAATCAACATAGCCACATAATGAAATATCCGAACCTCCATAGCATAACTACATGTTAGATGTCCCTATCAAATACATGAGTATCCATTAGACTATTTTCCAATGTTCTTTACCTAGATTGGCCATATATCTACTCACAACTTCCATTTGCATGTGCAATGTCTGGTCTAGTACAAACCATAACATATATGAGACTCCTAATTGTTGAAGCATATAGCACTCATGTCATATATTTGACCTCTTCATGTGATGAAGGACACTGATCTTTGTTCAATTTGAAGTGTCCAACCATAGGTGTACTAACAGGTTTTACATTCTGCATCTTGAACCGTTCTAACACCATGTAGATATAATCCTCCGAGACAAACATAATTTCTTATTCTTCCTGTCTCTGTGTATTTACATGTCAAGGATTCTTTTTGCAGCTCTAAATCCTTCATAGAAAATTTGTGAGCTAGCTTTCCCTTAAGCTCGCCAATGTCCTACATACTAGATCCTGCAATAAGTATATCATCCACATATAGTAACAAAATAATGTAGCTCCCATTTTCAAGCTTCTTGAAATAAACACAATAGTCAGATTCACATCTCAAGTAACCATGCTCATGGATAAAACCATCAAACCTCACGTGTCATTGCCTTGGAGCTTACTTGAGCCCATATAGGCTATTTTTCAACCTGCACACTAATTTCTCCTTACCCTTGACTTCATACCCAAGCGGATATTGCATATAAATCTCTTCATCCAAATTACTATGAAGGAAATTTGTCTTCACATCTAGTTTCTCTAAATGCAAATCCTCTACTACAACTAAACTCTATACAGTACAAATAGAAGTCATCTTAACAATAGAAGAAAATATTTCACCAAAGTCAATACCTGCTTTCTGTGTAAATCCCTTTACTACAAGCATTTCCTTGTACCTTTTTGTCCACTCTTTTCTTCCTTGATCCTATAAACCAACTTATTCTCGCAATGTCCTCTTATATGTTGGCAATTTGCTCAAATCTCGAGTCTGGTTCTGTCTAAGGATTCCATCTCCTCATCCATTCCATGCTCCCACCGCACGTGGGTCTCATCTTGCATTGCTTCTTCAAAACTCTCTGGTTCACCATTATCAGTCAATAATAAATAAAATAAAGGTGTAAATATTTCTAGAGGTTTACTTACCCTTTGTGACCTTCTCACAAGAGTTTGGGGTACCAGAGGCTCATTCTAGAGGATATTTGTATCCAAATCTGTCAATGACCGATGCCGGTCACCTATAATCGACGTTGGTTCTACTAATCGATGTTGGTTTGGCTATTCTGTAACCGATATTGGTTCTTACGGCCGATTTCGGTCATGGGTCAACCGACACGGATTCATTGTGTAACCTATCGGTATTACTTTTAAATCGAGAGTTCATTTTCATTCACAAACTTCTCAACCGGTTCGTCCTTGGGTACCAAAATTTGATCCCTATACATTCTCTTTTCATTCCATTTAATGTCATGACTCCTAATAATTTTAGAATTCTTTAAATCCTAAAAACAGAATCCCAAATCACCAGATACATAACCAATGAAAGTGCATTTCTTGGATTTTGCATCTAACTTTTTCCTATTTTCCTTATTAATATCCACAAAAGCTTCTGAACCAAAAAAATTAAAAATATAGATCTACCTCTTTTCCGGTCCAAGCTTCCTCTAGTATTTCTCCATCTAGTGAACTTGAAGGCCCATGGTTAATCAAATAAACCCATTGAATCAATTGCTTCGCCTAAAAAGCGCAAGGAAATCCGAGAATCTATCCTCATACTTCTAGTACGTTCCATGCTTTTCATGTCCATTCTTTTTACAACACCATTCTCTTGTGGTGTTCTTGGAACCATTCTTTCTCTACGTATCTCATTCTTTGAACAATAATCATTGAAAGTTTTGCTACATTATTCACCACCATTGTCGGATCTCGAGGCACTTTAACTTTGAATTTGATTAATTCTCAATAAGGGCTTTCCATCTTTTAAAAGTTTCAAAAACATCATATTTATGTTTAATACAATAAATTCATACCTTTCTTGTAACATCATCAATGAAAGTAACAAAATACTGGGATCCTCCATGAGAAGCTATCTCGAATTGGTCCCCACACATCCGAATGTACAAGCTCCAATTTTTGCTCCTTCTTAGTTTCTACCGTAACTTTGAGAATTCTCACTCTCTTTTTCTTTCCAAAAACACAATACTCAGAAATCAAGATTTAAATCTTTCAAATCTGATAACTTACCCTTAGCCTTTAAGATGTGCATTTCTTTTTGACTCATATGGCCCAACCAATTATGCCACATACATGCATCGAATCTGAAGTAGATAATGCAAAAAAATTATCAGTAACACAGGTAGATAAATATAATGTTCCTACCTTTTTACCTTTTGTCACAATAAAAACACCCTTGGTGACTTTCTAAGAGTCTGTTGTGAATGTAACCATGCAATCAGATTCACCTAGTTACCCTACAGAAATAAGATTCCTCTTAAGGCTTGGCACATACCTCACATCTTTCAATACCCATGTATTTTCATTTTGTAATTTTAGATGAACTTCTCATTTACCATTAATACTGCAAGGTTCATCATCACCCAAATAAACATGCCTAAAATTTCCCTGGACATAATTTCTGAAATAACCCTTATTAGGGGTTGCATGGAAAGAAACTCTTGAATCTAAAACTCATGATTCAATTCTATCATCTAAAGAAAGAATAAGAGCATATTACATTACTCTCTTGCATCAAGATTTGTTTCTTTACCTTTGTCTCGATTGTTGGTTCTCTTTATCCTTTAAGTAAAAATATTTCTTTGTATGTCCTTTCTTTCCACATTTCCAACGAGTAATTCCCTTACCTCTAAATTTAGATCTCTGCTATCCCGGAATTTGATTTCCCATTACTCTTACTCTTGAATCTCTCCTTCTGTCATCCATTTCTTTCTACATTCAAAGCATTCCCAGATGATGATTCCTCTGTACTCTTCCTATGAATTTCTTCATTCAATATTATACTAACCACATCATCAAACTTCAAAATATTATTATCAGATGTTGTATTACTAACAACCATTACCAATTTATCCCAACTATCAGGCAAATAACATAAGAATAAAAGTGCTTTCACTTCATCATCAAACGATATATCAACCAATTTTAACTGATTTACAATAGATCTAAAATCATTCAAATGAAAAGATGCAGATCCACCTTCATGCATCTTAGAACTAAATAGTTTCTTCATCAAATAAAATTTATTTGAAGCACTAGGTTTTTCATATAAATTAGCAAGAGACTTCATTAACCCTACCGTAGAAGTCGTTTTGTAATATTGGAAGCCACGAGATGCTACCAGGCTCAATCTTATAGATCTCAAAGCCTTTCTGTCAAGAATCTTCCATTCTTCATCAGTCATCTTTGTAGGTCTAGACTTCTCATCCAATGGTAAATACAAATCTCTTTAATACAGATAATCCTCAATCTACATCTTCCATAATTGATAATTTCGGTCATCAAACTTCTCTACCTTGTATTTGTTTTCTTATGCCATTGTTGTAGCTCCCACTCAATTAGAAAACCCTCTGTGAGTAAATTTTTCAACACATAAAACCCTCAAACAAATCTTTGATACCAGTTGTTGGGGTTAGCACATTGATATGTACGAGATAATATATCGAGATCCAAGTATACATGCAAATAAAAGTAGATATTCTACCAAACTAAATATATAAAACAAGAGATATAAATCAACATAAGATTTAACGTGGTTCATTCAGTGTGGGCTACATCCACCAAGAAACAAACCAATCTATTATCCAAAGCTTTGACAAGATATACAATGAAGATTTACAATCTTCTACACCTCTGGGATGTACAAGATACTTTCTTTCACTCAAATTTTTACTTCTTCGCCAAGAATTATCTCTCACAATTATTCTCACAATAATCATCAATATTTTCAAGTTCTTCTTAATTCTTACTTCTAAACCCTAGCTTTCATGCTTATATAGGTGTATACAAACTTAGGGCACTTAGCCATGTAATTACAATCAATAGATCTACTTTAACACTAAAAATAGATCTAATTCCCATGAGTTAATTAAAACATCCACACACAGGTAACCGATCGTTGGTTATCCCTAACCGATGTCAGTTCCTCCTTGCCTGACCAATGCCGGTCCCTCCATAACCGGTGTCGGTTGCTGTATTTTCAGCAAGTTTCATATTGCATGCTAATCCGAAGTAATTGAGCTCCACAACTCAACAAGTTCTCTTTATCCTTCGACCAACATTATTTCTTTGCATGTCCTTTCTTTCCACATTTCCAACAAATAATTCCCTTACCTCTGGATTTAGATCTGATATCCCTTGACTTTGATTTCTCATTACTCTTACTCTTGGATCTCTCCTTCTTCTTGCCCCTGCTTTCTACATTCAAATCATTCCCAGATGATGATTCCTCTGTACTCTTCCTACGAATTTCTTCATTCAAGATTATACCAACCACATCATCAAACTTCAAAATATTATTAGCAGATGTTGTATTACTAACAACCATTACCAAGTTATCCCAACTATCAAGAAAAGAACATAAGAATAAAAATATTTTCACTTCATCATCAAATGGTATATCAACCAATTTTAACTGATTTACAATAAATCTGAAATCATTCAAATGACTAGATGTCGATCCATCTTCATGCATCTTAGAACTAAATACTTTCTTCATCAAATAAACTTTATTTGAAGCACTAGGTTTTTCATATAAATTAGCAAGAGATTTCATTAACCCTATCTTAGAAGTAAACACGTAATATTGGAAGCCACGGATGTTGCTAAGCGCAATCTTATAGATCCCAAAGGTTTTCGCCAAGAATATTCCATTCTTCATCAATCATCTTCGTAGGTCTAGACTTCTCATCCAACGGTAAATACAAATCTCTTTGATATAAATAATCCTTAATCTGCATCTTCCATAATTGATAATTTCTCCCGTCAAACTTCTCTACGTTGTATTTGTTTTCTTCTGCCATTGTTATAGCTCCCACTCAATCATAAAACCCTCTGTGAGTAAATCTGTCAACACATAAAACCCTCAAACAAAGCTTACCATTTGTTTGGGTTAGCGAACCGGTTGTCACGAGATAATATATCAAATCTAAGCATATATGTAAATAAAAGTGGATATTCTATCGGAAGAAATATACAAAAGAAGAGATATAAATCAACAACAGATTTAACGTGGTTCACCTAGTGTGGGCTATGTCCAACACGAAATAAGCCAATCTATTATCCAAAGATTTGACAAGATATACAATGAAAATTTGCAACCTTCCACATCTCTCGGATGTACATTACTTTCTTTCTCTCAAGTTTTGCTTCTTCTCGAAGAATTCTTTCTCTCATAATAATCATCAAGTTTTTCAAGTTCTTCTTAATTCTTACTTCTAAACCCTATCTTTCATGCTTATATATGCATATACAAACTTAGGCACTTAGCCATGTAATTATAATCAATAGATCTGCTTTAACACTAAAAATATATCTAATTCCCGTGAGTTAATTAAAACATCCACACACAGTAATCGATTTGGTTAGCCCTAATCGATGTCGGTTCCTCCTTGCTCGACCGATGTCGGTCATAGGTGACCAATGCTGGTCCCTCCATAACCAATGTCGATTACTATATTTTTAGTAAGTTTCATGTTGCATACTAATCCGAAGTAATTGAGCTCCACAACTCAATGTTTTCCGGTTCTAAATACAAGGATGTCATTACCACCTTATGTCTACTTAGGACTTACGTAAATTTAAAAAAAAACTCCATTTATATGATCCATGTGATTTGATCATTCCCCTTGAACTTTCTAATTTTGGAATCATGTTTCACCATTGGCTAGAAGCTCCACCAATTTTAACAGAGTATCCCCTTGGTTAATTTGATTTGGATTTGAGTTTGCATTGCTTGAGGAACCCATGTAAATTGAATGGGAATTCATGCCAGTATTCATGCTTGAAAAAGTGAGCATAAAATCTTTCCTCATTGATTCAAATTCTACCTTCAATTCACCCTACATTATGAGGTTGAGGTTACTCTCCAATGTTTGAAGATTGCGGTTGAGGTCATCCACACTCACCATTTTATTAACCTTTTCCTGAAGTTGGGTGATTGCCTCTGATACATCAGAAGATGAGGACTTAAAATCTATATCTTCCTTATTGGGATTCATTCTGGAGTGGTTTGACCCTTTCTTTGGCCTCTAGTTGATCTCCCTAGTCATGATGTAGGGTTTGGGTCTTGAGATATAAGGACTATGGTAGAAATTTAGGGTTTGGGTGTTAAAATTTTTGGCCAAATAAAGAGAAACGCATAGAACAAACCCTAACTAATTTTTGGCAATCTTTCTAAAAATATAAGAAACTTTGAAAAATTCTCAAAATTGCAACCTAGGTAACGAATTTATGAAAAATCTTAAAACCGATATAACCTATGCAAAATAAATCCAAATATCTTGAAATTTGGAGAGGATTCTACTTGATTTAGTTCATAACATAGTTACCTAAGTCTTTGAGAATGGGAGACAGGGAGACAGAGGGACGGGGTTTCTGGGACAGGAAAAAATTCCCAAATTTTGGGGACGGCAAGGGGACTGATATTAAAATAATATATAAAATATTAATATTTAAATATTTTAACTTTATTCAATGAAATTTAGGGATTTAAACTCTATTGAAGTACTTTTAAGATTATAGTATAATGTTCTTTGTCAAAATAACGACTTTTTAAAAGTAAAAACATCAAAAGTTTTTGGAATTTTTTAAAAAATAGGGCGCCCCTCCAAGTCCCCAAGTCCTCAAAACGTTCGGGACGTCTGGAAAATTTGTCACCAAAATCTAGGGATGCATCCATCGTCACTGCGTACAGTTGGTTCATAACATCATGTAAAAAATTATAAAAATCATTATTTTATATGATCCTCATGTGAAGATTTCACTAACGCCTCAAGGTTTTGGTATAACGGTTCATTACATTTGGTATTAGATGCTCCACCCATGTTCGAATTCCACTCGGTTGGTCACGCCGTGTAAGTTAGGCCCTTGGGGTGCCTAAATGTTGGCGAAGTGGGGCTTGTATGCATGGAAGTGCGGGCATAAGCCCACTGAGTTCGGGATCTATGGAAGCGTGGTGAGATGATATAATCCTCATGTGCAGATTTCAATAACGCCTCAAGGTTTTGGTGTAATGTTTCGTTACACTATTGTTTTAGAGATATAGTTGAATCTTCACAATTGTGGTTTTAACCCAATTCTAACCGAGTTCGAAGTTCTGATACCACTTTTAATGAAATTACTTGTGTGTGTGTGTGTGTGTGTGTGTGTGTGTGTGTGTGTGTGTGTGTGTGTGTGTGTGTGTGTGTGTGTGTGTGTGTGTGTGTGTGTTTGTGTGTGTGTGAATATTAGCACACACAAATAGAGATAAATGATCAAAATATGAAATTATAATGAACTCGCCACTTTAAGGGGGAAACCTCCAAACCATACAATAAGACTCAAGTGCTCAATATGATGATAATATCCTACTCTCTAATCCCTATATATAGCCTAATATACTATGTAAAGAACCAAGGCCAACCCAATAATCATATGAAAGCATAAATAAATATGATATGACATGATAAGAGACTATGTTAGCCACATGTTGACTATCGATATCCCAATATATGACCTAGGGTTAAGGGCATATTGAAAATACTATGTTTGTATTGTCATTTATGGCTAACAAACCTAGAAGTTATGTAGAAACTAGTCAAAGGAAAGAGGGGTTGATCTTTATGAAAATTAAGATGATTTCAATCTGGTAGCGGTATTTAGCAGAAATAAAATTCTTCCACTATAGCTAAATAACATTAGGTTTATAAGTCTGCTATGAATGGACCTACTAAAAAAGTACAAGATTTAGCAATTGGAGAATTACTCCAATAGAAAACAACATTTCTATAAAATGCATTGATTTCATTTGTACATAAACCTTTTATGTTCAATGTGTACTACTATGTTGTATTAATAATATAATTGATTATGCCATCCTCTAAATGGTATTTTATACTCTAGAAGATACCGCAAATCTAATGAAGTCCCTTTGGGTGTTTCACAACCACGGATGAACATAAAATACAAAAACTTGTGCATGTCTAAGGATTACATTACATTAGAGGGCATATGTGTAAGACAAGCCTTGTGTAAAAGAAAAACATAACACTTACATGTTTACGGGCTTCACAAAGCACTTATAAGACAACGACACAAAACCAACTCGTGAAAATTATATATATATATATATATATATATATATATATATATATATATATATATATATATAAAAACATTTAGACTACTAGACTTAGATAATTTTCCTATTTACGAATATGTTTTAAGGTGACGTGAGATTCAGGGGAAAATTTAAGTGGCGAATATTCGTAATATGGCGAATATTCCATTTTTGAAAATTTTGAAAAGGCAAATTTTTAAGCTGGCGGGTCGATGACTGTTCGCCTAAAAATTACACTTTAATTTTTTTTAGGGGTCGGCTTCGCCTACCCTTGAAAAATATCCCCTATATAATCCTAGATTATTCACAGGTAGAACACTTCTACTTCACATTTGTCAACAATATGATATATCCCGTATTGCAGACGCGCGACAAGGGGGTAAGTTATTGACGCACGACAAGGAGGGTTTATAGACGCGCAACAATGGGGTTATTTGTTCATGCGTGACACTGACGGATAGTTGATGTGCGACAAGGAGGTATTGTAGATATTAACGCATAGTAGACGCATGACAAAGAGTTTGTTGACGAGCGACATAGAGATTTTTTCGATGCGCAAGCAGAGGGCGGAGGCTGCACACGTGCAACAGGAGATTTGTTGTCGCGCGTCAAAAAATGCATTGACGCACGTCAACAAACCTCATTGACACGCGTCCACAACCTTTTGATGTGCCTCAAAGAGGTTTGTCGACGCGCGTCAATGAGTGTTATTTGTTGACGCGCGACAAGGAGGTACAACAGATATTGACGCATAACAGACACACGACAAAGAGTTTGTTGATGTGCGACACTAAAGATTTTTTTGATGAGAAAGCAGAGGTCAGAGGCTGCAGAGACAACATCCTCATTAACGCGTCAGCAGACCTCTTTGACGCGCGTCAACAAGGTTTTGACACGCGTCAATGATGTCTGTTGACACGCGTTAATGCATTTTTGACACGCAATGCGGTAAAATCTCCCGTCGCGCATCTGTAGCCTTCTATCACACCTCTTGACAATCAGGCGAAATTTTTCATACAACCCCCAAAAAATTTGCCTTCCCGCGAAACCGGTTCCGAGGATATTCACTAGGTATTTTCCACCTCTGATTTCCAAGAGGTCTCTTAAAATGAACCCTGGTGAGATTGCAAGTGAACTCAAGAATACCCTTGCATCACAAATCACTCAAGAAGCGTTTCCCTATTGATTACACGTGTTCTCTCTTATCCTTACTACAATATTGTACATATATGTCCTTATTCCTTATTTATCATTAATGAATATAAGTTGCATTTATTTCCAAGTAACACCTCTACTACATCATTGTGTGTTTGGTTCATCACATTAACAACCTATGCACATTTTTCATAATCCTTAACTATCTCTAATGTAAGATTGTCCCTCGGACATAGTCTTGGGCTCCATGGTGCAAATCATATACCGGGGAAGTAAAATTTTCTCCAACAATTCATTTTGTGCTTGCTACAAAGCACGCCTTGTACTTTCCTTAAAAATAAAACTACTATGTTTTCATTATCAATGTGAAATTCAACAAGTTTCCATAAACTAGGACTATTTAAGGTGCATGATGAATAACCATTTTGGATATGTAACCAATTTCTTCATATGGCTACACCACATCCTCTCAATTGCATTCGGAATAAAATTTGAAAAAATATGAAACACTATCATTCCATAGAAAGAAAATGAAATTGTTAAGATATCTTTCAAAAAAATCAATTCCACTACTCGATACAAATTCTAAAGGCATTTGTAAATAGTATGGACACAATTAAAATGTTACTTTCAATTTGGTGATTATTCGAAGAAGGTACTAGTGTGGTTTAGATGATTTCGTTTTAATATGTGATGTGTCATGTAGAAATGAATTTATGAAGGGGATGGAGAACATACTAAACAAAACATTTCAGAGCTAATGAAGCATAAGGAAAATGTTCCAGTCTCGTATGTGCAAAAAAACTTTAAGTGAAGTGTAAGAAATAATTATCAAGGTCAACCCACTTTCAAATTTGTAAGTTTTGATTGTTAGAAGTAGAAATGCTTGAGCTATAAGTAAAATGAATAGGGCCTTCACATATTATATTTGATGGTTCTTGCTCCTTTAATTGTGATGGAAAAATGATTCATATGAGGTTTATGGTTTAATCAAATCATTGTTTGTTCGTGGACTATAATCTTGTGGTACATCTATATATTCTCTTTCTTCGCAAATGGCTCTTGGGTGAAAATTTTGGATTGAAAAAACTAACACTTGAAATATGTTACATTATTGAAACACAATCTAAAGAGAAAGTTGCAATAATTTAAGAGCATATAAGGAAAATTATTTTCAAAGATCTTAATTGTATACATTTTTTGTCGAGTGAGTTGGCTTGCTCCGCTTTTGGACATGTTTTACATTTCATTTAATGGCTCATGTATGAAGAAAACCTTTGGGTCGATGTCGTGTAATTTGCATTTCGGTTTATTTATTTGCATTACGATTTTGATATTAGTAGTACATTAAGTAAATGAAATCAAGTCGCAGAAGCGATTCAAAGATGCACCAATAAAGATATCTAACTTGAAGTGGTAAGACATATATTTAGAGATAATTGTATGGATTTTTAAAAAAAAAAGTAACAAGGATTTTAGAGTGAACACTCTCGGAAAAAATAAACTTACTCATCCTTAAGCTAATATGTTATTATGTTAGTAAAAGGACCACTTTCATTATAATGTTACTAATAAAAACTTATACAATAAAACCAATTACATAAATATCTTTTATGAGTTTTTAAAAATATAAAAAAATTGATTATCTTACATTTATATTGATTTATCTTTTAATAAGCACGCCATTGCAGCTTGGGGGTGCAATTGTTAGCTTATTAGCTAGAGTTGGTCATTTGTTTTTATTTTTATTTTGATTTACTCCATTTTCTAAATGTTTCTTCTCTTTTTGTGTTTGGGAAGGGCCACATTCTTAACCCATCCAAAGTAAAACTAAAAAGAAAAAAAAACTATATAATAAGTATTCAAAGAATAAGTTGGTTGGTTTTGGCAATCTTGTCATTCTAAGGGCTAAGAAATAGATAATGAAGAAAAAAATGAACACACTAAAATCATAGTTATTCGTAGAGAGCCCTTTTTGATGGATATGACCTTACGGACGGTGGGTGGGGCAAGCCCAATGATAGAGACCCTCGGTTGCTCTCTTCATGAATGTTGTCTAAATTTCATATTTTTTTGTATATGTATTGCTTTTATAATTTATTTATAGTCTTGGACTTGTGTGATTTTGCATATGATTCATATACCTTAATTTGAAGATCCCCGCACATGTAAAATAATTTGAGTGCCTAAAGCACGCTCTCCGGTGACATCAGACAACATTTTTTCCCAAGATGCGTACATGACATAAAATCTAAATTGGAGTCTTGATTACGAATGAAACAATGATCACAACTTTTTATAATTTTACATGCATGGATGATACCGTTGTCGCGACTTGTTTATAATTTTGCATCCACGAGATCAATACAAAATTTAATAATTAATATAAAATTAATGAATATTTGCTCTTTCCGTACATCAAGCTCAAGTCGTGCCTTGACAAGAGTAGAGTGTGAAAAAGTGTGTACATATGCACTAAGAGCATCCTCGAGCACGTTCAAGCCTATTTTTGGACTTCATGTGTAGGTTGTTCGATTTTACACTCGTAATATACACCTATACTACAAACTTTTATTGTGAATACTTATACTATTTTATTTTTAATACTATACATGTTATTTCATTATAAACAAGAGTCGCGAAACAATGGTTCCTCGCCATTCATGCTACAAAGATGTAATTGTATTTTAGCAATTGCTTAAGTGATATGTTGATTGTAAAAATTCAAGAAAATTAAATTTAATAGATTTTATGCCTATTTAAAAAATGATTTAAATGTTATTTAAAAATTTCAAGCCCAACATAATAGTATAATTGGACTCTTTTTATCACTAGTCAAAACAAAATTAGCAAAGCATGTAATGGAATTATTAATGAACATGAAATGTACAAAATCTAAGATCAAAATCTCAAATTTAATCTTTTTAAATAGATTTCAGATTTATGTATTTAAGATATCTACACTAATTCTTAAGTTATAAGTTATAATTTAAAAAAATTAAGAAGGAAAACTTTTAAAAAGTTTAAGAGGGAAATTTTTTTATTTACTTTGACAAATAAAAAACAAATGAATTAAGTTTAAATTATTTTGTTGTAAAATAATTAATATAAATTAGGTTATTAACATTGATTCTCAATGTTAGAATTTTATATTACTTAGAAATATTTGTTTATAAAAGTTAAACCTTTAATTGATTTTTATAATAATAAAAAATTGAATTTATGATGAAAATTTAAATGTTGTGTATTTTTGTATTGTTTAAAAAAGAACAAAAAAAAATACCATGACAAAAAAGATTTGACATTTAATAAATAAGAACAATGTAAATAAATGCTATTACTATTTCAATGGGACACATGGAATTAAATGAATTGACAAATTGACAAGGGTTAATAAATGCCAGGGCACTTGGCCATTTACAATTTTTTGGCTTAAAAAAATAGAAAAACTGTAACTCAATAAGGGAGAAAAATTGTCAAATCTCCCTTTCTCACCAATCAAAATTCTAAGAAATTAATTTATGTGAAATTATATTTATGTAAATATGTCAATTCAAAGTTTATACATTAGAAAATTTGACATAGGCAAAAAAATTATCATTTGTGATTGGTCCATTGACAAAAATTATTGCATTGAAGTGAAAACTATAGTATTCCTGCCATAGGCAGGAACTAATAAATAAATAACAACAATGACACCTTTCTTTTGAACCATTTAATACGAGATAAATATAAGATATTATTAGCCGCATATGTTTCTTAAAATCCTACCTCGAGACGAGATCCTTACGCATCTAAAAAGTCCAAGTCATGTATCCACGTCATCGCGAAGGACTGACAATTGACAGCTGACTTCAATACACAGTTGACAGCTGGTTCCAAATGCCTATTATCCACAGTGCCCGAGAAAACCACGGGCAACCGTTTAAGATTTCCCCGTTCCGTTGAATCGATCCGTTCAAGTGATGTCACGTCTCGATGGGCGTATACAAACGTGAATACTGATAAAACCAGCTGGATGGCGATTTCAGGCAACCCGCTCGAGAAGGCTTTAAATTTGGCGGTCATTCAAAATTAGTTTTTGAAATTGGTTTATTTTGTTTCGGTTGTGGGTTCAATTAATCCAGAGTATGTATTGAAAATCTGTGGTGGATTCAATTAATTGAGAATCCACTTTAAGTTTAATTAACTAAAAATTCTACTTCTCAACTCTTAGTTAATTAAACTAACAGTGATTTTTTTGTGGGACTGAGTATTTCTGTCGTCCTTATTTTTGTAATTTTCACATATTTTTATTAATATACAGGACAGTTTCAACAGTAATTAATTAAGAATTTGTTACGTCCGAATTCAATTAACTGAGAATTCAATTGAATCGCTTAAAAGTTATAAAAATTCATTCTTGTTCAAGAATCGCAACTCAAGAATACTGGACTAACCTCAATTTCCTATAATTAACCACTCACAAATTTAATTTTACAAATATTTTACGGCTAAAAACGCCAAAGATGTGTGTAAAGCCGTCAAATTAAAGTCCACGTCAGAGGACTGCCGTAAAATACCATAACCCTGTTCAGATGACAGAAATTTCGTGAGGCGCAACCGAGGCAAAAATCTTTGTGTAGCTAGAAAACGATGCTTTCGATGCATAAGTATTAACTGTTAGGGTTTCTTATTTAACCAATAAAAGAGGCCAAACAATCTGAATCTTCTTATCTTATGTTTTTTTAATTTTGAATTTATAGCGGGCGTAAATGTTGTCGGGATTCTGTGTGTTGCAAATACAGAGAATATTAAGAAAGGCAGCTGTAATTTGTCCGCATTGTACTTATTTTTGCCATACCTGTATCTTGTACGGACTATTTTACAGGGAATTTTTCGCAGCCTGTAGAGTTAAACGGGAATGTTGAAAGCTCTGTTTCGTCGTTCCCTTTGGCGGTTTCTGTCTCTACAAAACCGCCGGCTGTTTTGTTTCAGCATCTAACAAAGTATATGGGAGATCGTATAAGTGTATGTAGGTATTTTTAACCGTAAACGATACGATCGAAATATTTGGTGAAAACGCCACTATAATAAACAACTAATATTCCGGGAACTCAAAATCTTTTTAATAACTATATTCTATTTAGTCGAGGTGGGGATTTAGTTCCTTAGAGAAACGTCCACTATAATTACGTTGAAGGCGTAAAGGAGCTCTAACTGACAGTTCTGTCACACTTGTATCAGACGGTTGAGGCGTTGGCTTTAAGAATCGGATAGATCAGTTTGTGTGACAAGTCATATGTGATGGGAGCCGTCTACCCTTCACTGAAAATGCATCCATGTATGTGTGGAGTCCAATTTTTGACCATGCTTGCCATCACATGCGCATGCAGAAGGCATGACCTGGCAGCAAAAACCGGCACCGGAGGTTAGTCAAATCACCGGAGGTAGACGACTCCATCATATGCACGAGAGGATGCGCAGATATCCATTCCTATCGGGTGTCGCCACGAGGGTGTCATTAAATAAGGAGGCGAGTGGTGACCATCCAAACGCCTACCCACTTAATGCCTAACCACTAACCATTAAAACACTAACATTTAACAGTTAGAAAGCTTCGTTGTTGAAGAACTATTCAGACCATACCGGAGGCATCAAACGAGACCAATTTCTTCATTATTCGCACCAAAGAAAATTGTAGACACCTAAAATATGCTTACACTTAGCATTTCCTCCAATTCAACCGATTGACGACATTTCGTTAATCAACCCTTCTTCGCTCCATTCTCGGATGCCCATTTACGACACCTTCTCGGTCGTATTCTTCCCATATTCAACTTATTTGGCTAATATCTCTCTTATTAGCTAAACATTCTTCCTTTTGACCATTCAGAACCTCCCTAGTTGTCTCAGACCACTTTTATTGGCTTTGTAGGCTATCTCTCGGTCCACAATTGGTTATCCAGACCCCTCCCAACTCTCAATGAGTCTCTAATCACTTGCTAATCAAGTTTAACTAGCCTAAACCCTAGTTAACTAGCCTAAACCAAGCTTTTCTAAGCGTAAAACATGTTTATCCTAATCTAATCTAAAAGTGTTTTTGAGCTTTAGTCCCACATGCACCCAAATTCCAAATTCTTCCAAACCAAAAACTATAAATACAAGGCTAAGCCTACCCATTCAACTTACACCTTCACACCTAGGATATCTTATTAACACTAAGAACACCTAGTTTTGGGATTCCATTTGTATTAGCTTTAAGCTATAAGACATTTGATCTTAAACTTACTCCCTTCATTGATCTTGAGCTAATAACCTCCATTTGCATCCATAATCCAAGTTTTGAGTAAATAGAGAGAACCATTGGCCTTGAAGCCATTAATGGTGAGACTCCATTCTTGAAAGCTTGAGAACCATAAAACAACTAATCACCCCTTTGATTGCTAAGTTGATCTTATTAGGTTCAATTTCTTAATTAAGTAATCTAAAGAGTAGAGAGTAGTATATATGCTAGGTTTTGATGTTTTTGTCAAAGTTATGATGCATGTATAGGATTAACTCTTGCTTATCTCTTATCTCATGGTGCATGGATGAGTAAAGCAAAGCTTGAGGTTCTTTAGCCTCATTCCATAGCTTTTGCAACTTTCCATCGCATACAAAAATAACAATCATCTATTCACATTTGCGGCCATTAGGAAGGGACGTTCCACTACACACAAGAGATTGTAGTCACAGGTATTTTGACATTGAAAATCAAAGGATATTTAGGAATATATAATTTGGTTTATTTTTATATACAACCATGATATTGTCCCCACTTTTGATGTCTTTTCCACAATCTTGCATCGGTGTTGTGCATTCTTTGTCATCTGAGATGTTACTCCCATTAGCACAGACATGGTTGCCATAAGTTTATTGTCAATCCACAAATCAATAATGGTTGGGCCTCTCAGCGTATCACTCTACTAAAATTGGTGTTAGAAAAAGTAATTATCACCAACAGGCATTGTTTGTGATTCAAATCCATCACATGACAAAACTTCTTACATTTTGATAGCGATTTTGTGGAGGAAAGCGCTTCTGATGTTATTGTACTTGTAATCTATGTCTTGCAGCATTTGGATTTCAATAATGCTGAAATCCAGAGTTCCAGAGATGGAATTTCTGGCTAGTCTCCTACTCATACAAAATCACAATTAACCATGTTAATTGACTCCACAAAATATTGGCAATGGTCACTAAAAAATAGGCATAGGACTTAAACAGAATACTCACACGGTTTCAAGTTGCGGCAAGTTAAAAACATTAGAAGGAAACGATCCATTCAACTTTCCATTTTCTATCACGCTGTGAAACAATTTAAACACGAACTAAGAAAAGGGTATCAGTATTAGTTAAGTTTCTTGATAATCTATTTAGATCAGCGCTTAGATTACTTTGGACTTAGATTGTGGTTAACAAGTCTAAGGAAGAAAACCACAGGGGAACTTGGGATACATCGAATGAATTGTTGTTGAGGTCCCTACGAATACCACACCCAAACAATATTATTAGACTTCACAACATAGATGGGGGATCTTTGGAGGTAGACTAGCTTGCTAGTCTATATTACTCACAAGTATTGCAGGTTGCTCATCCCTGATAAGTCAGGAATAGTACCGTTCAATTTATTGTTTGAAATATGCCAGAAAGTACAAATTGATCCCAACAGTTACCACGCTAATCTCAATATATTATCTCTCGAAATGAAACAAAAAAGCTAATGCCACCTTTATGACTATTTTACCACTCTTTGGGAAGAGACACGCTTCAATCAAGGCATGTTATTTTAATACAAATGTTTTGAATCTTACATACAAGGGAGAGTAGATTTGTCATGATTGATTAGGTCTATGATTAACATGAGTAAATCACAGCGTGTTCTTCATCTTGATGAAAAACACAGTGTGTTTTTAACGTCTTTGTGTGTTTTCATCAAGATGAAGAACATTTGTGATTTACTCATGTTAATCATAGACCTAATCAATCATGACAAATCTACTCTTCCTTGTATGTAAGATTCAAAACGGTTTTCCACATGACGGTTTTCCACACTCTTTGTTTCATTTACGAAATTGAATTTTATGAAATCATGAACTTAATATTTGAATTCATATTTTTCAACAAGAACCTTAATAATAAATGTCTTGAAATATAATGTTCGGCAATCTCCATTTTTTCCATCTACTTCTAGATATATAGTTATAACATTCTTTTTGGATTAAACAAATGTTATCACCAATCATGAGGCAGGGGACCACATATCATATTAAATGCATACTTACATTTTTTAGGGGAAAATGTTTTCGTTCGATTTTTCGTTAAGATGGAAAACTCATCGTGTTTTTCATCAACATGGAAAACACACCGTGTTTTTCAACATGTTGAAAAACACGATGGTTTTCCGCATGTTCAGGGTGGCTTATTTGAGTGTCAAGTATTAGTTTGTGTTTGTTTCCATTGATCGAGCCCTAATACACCTAATGTGACAATTGAACATGTATTAGGGCTAGATTTCGAATCATTTATAGCAATTGAATCCTAATACATGTTAAATTAATGTTAGGTGTTGTATTATAGTTTACGGTGTTGTAATTGTGTTATTTAATATGACAAGTTAGTGTTTAGGGCATCATATCAATGTTTGGGTGTTTAGGGCATTGTATGATTGTTTAGGATGACACATTAATATTTAGGACGTTCTAATTGTGTTTTGTAAAGTGACCCATTAGTTTGTAAGGTCTCATTATAGTTTTTAGGGTTTCATATCAAGTTTACGGTTGTTTTTTTAATGCTCAAAGTATCTCAATTGTCAATTATGTTATTTAGGTTGACTCATTAGTGTTAAGGTTCTTATATCAATGTTTGAATGTTTAGGGTGGTGTATTAGTGTTTAATATGAGTGCTTATGATATCAAATTATTTTGTAAGGTGTCCTAATTATATTATTTACGGTGATCCCTTAATGTTTACAGTCTTCTAATAATGTATAATGTGTCATATTAGTGTTTATCAAGTCTTATAAAATTTTAGGGTAAAACATTAGTGTTTTTTTGTGTCTAATTTATGTTATTTAGAGTAACCCATTAGCGTCCAAGGTTTGGCATCAATTTTTGAGTGTTTAGGATGTCATATTAGTGTTTAGGGTGTCGTATGAGTTGACAGGGTATTACAACGATGATTATCATTTTGTATGAGACCATGTGTTTTATTAGTGTTTAGGCTATCCTAATTATGAAATAAAGGATGAATCATTAGTGCATAGAGTATCATGACATTATTTAGGGTATTGTATCGGTCTTTAGGGTGTTAAATTAATGTTTAGTGTATCCCAATTATTTTATGTGGGGTGACTAGTTAGTGTTCAAGGTGTCGTATAAGTGTTTAAAGTGTCCAAAATTAATTTAATGTGGGTGACTTAATATTATTTATGGTGATAGAATTAGAATAATTATAGCTAATATTACGTTTTCATTCATCATTAGAATTAGAATACTTTTAGCTAATACTTCTAGAGATGTTATGTTAATGTTATAAACAATTTTTAAATTTATTGTTCATTTTATATAAACAATCATGCAAAAAAATTAAATGTTTTGTTATGTGGAAGGAATGCAAATCAAATCTACAATATTTTCTAAATATTGCGAATGTGGAGATCATTTGTATATATATATTTGTTATTAGTTGTTAAATATTGGTAATTGTAATGTTGTGAATTCCTTATGTAAGTTGAAGCTATAAAAATTATGTGATATCATACTTTGACTCTCAATTTGGCATATGGGGGCAAGTGCCTCTGCAAAGACAGGAATCGGTGCGTGCTGAAGGGGCTTGCCCCTTAGGATGCCACATCGATACGCCCAACTATCACTGCGTGATTTAGGGGCTTGCCCCTTAGGATTTCACATCGATAGATGGGCGGTACACTATGCTAAGCAGAGGTTTTTAAAGTCACCCGCTGACCTTCCACTCAGAAATGCACCCTCCTGTAATATCACAACTATCCCTTTTGCAATGGACGGTTGTGATATTATGGGAGGGTGGTTCTTGGGTGAAGGATAGCCGTTGGCATTTATCGATACTTGAATTTGTCATGGATTAGTTGCTTTCTGATGTTGTGATTATTTTATCATATTGGATGACATATATTTGATTTGACATGTATTGTACTAACGTTAATTGTATATTTTTGTTTTGTACTAGTTACTCTTTTGTGCATTGAATAAGAATACCATGAGCTAAATTTGTCCGATCCTGTTTGTAAAATGAAGAGATACAAAAATACGAGCTTCCGCGTAAACTAAAGATGAAGGGTGTTCGCATAAAAAGTTTGAAAACTGCAAGAATTCCTAAAAATAGTCATCAATTTATTAACAATTTATAAATTATATGTATATTATAGATAGTTCAGTATGCCAATGAATACTAGTTGTTCATAATGTATAACAAATATTTTTTATTACGATTCAAAATTTTAGCACCAATTCTAAAATTCAAATAAAAGTGTGAAATTTTTGAAATATCTATATTCCTCAATTTTAGTTTGTAAGTTCAATTTTTTCAAAAAGAACGGTATTATTTTATTGTTGTTTAATTATTGTGTTTTGGCATATATATATATACACACACACACAGAGAGACACACACACACACACACACACACACACACACAAAGTTATTAATATTTTATTTTTTATTTTTTTATTTGTAACTTCTTTTTTAAATAAACATGTTCTTGTTTCGATAGTTTTTATTGTTTTCAGCTAAATGTAATAATATTTTCTATGGAAGTTTCTCTCCACATTGAATAAGTGTATTTGAAATAATATTAATTTTGTAACAGTCTCTGTCACATTATATTTATTATGTCGCATTCTTTGTCACATTATAGATGACCATATTGTGATATGTTTCCAGTAGGCAGTCCTATAAATTGTTATTTTCCTTGAATTTCAATACAATTTATGGGCGCCGCTACACGGAAACATATCACAATATGGTCATCTATAATGTGACAAAGAATGCGACATAATAAATATAATGTGACATATCTTGTTACAAAATTAATATTATTTCAAATACACTTATTCAATGTGGAGAAACTTTCATAGAAAATATTATTACATTTAGTGAAAACAATAAAAACTATCGAAACAAGAACATTTTATTTAAAAAAAAGTTACAAATAAAAAAATAAAAAAATAAAAAAAATAAAAATATTAATATCTTTTGTGTGTGTGTGTGCACACACACACACGCACACACACACACACACACACACACACACACACACACACACACACACACACACACACACACAAGATATTAATATGATGACCTAGAATGGACACCAATAGGGGATGAGCCGAATGTCGACATTTGTGCCACCATACCGCTCGCAAGACTACATGCATTTCTAAAGGGGGAAGGTTCTAACGAAATTTTTGAGACTACCTTCACCCGCACAAATCACAACTCAAAAATATAGAAAATCCAAAACCGCATACAACCAAATCATATTCTAGGTTTGGAAATTCACTAACAATTTTTTTTTGTACGTTCTTTTCATAAACAATTGTATAGCATTTGATGTTACCATTTTTAATGCAATTATTGGTGTTCGTATGGTCCAGACGACAATAGAAATAAGTCAGTAACAAGTGACAAAGTGAGTAGGTGTATAATTAAAAGGGGTTGCCAATGTCATTTCAATGTGAAGGTTTTTTATGGGAGACCAACAATGGCCATAATATTATACAACCATCTGTTTCATTGTGATGTAAATGGTGAGTGTTGTCATGGGATGAACGAAAATACCATTAATGATCTGCGTCTGAATGTTGCCTGTACTTATCAAATGAATGCAAAACTTATATCGAGAGTCTTTTGTTAATGGGAGTCACCGTGGACACGGTGTACGATAAATATATAGAGGATCCATCAAACATGGGTATATTGAGTAGGAGGGATGAATACATGACAAGAAAGGACGTGGTGAACATGTGGAAAAGAGTTCATTGCAGAAGGTCTCAAAAGCATGCCGATGATGCCATGAGCGTGAACTTATGGCATGCGAGAGGAAAGAGACATATTTTTCTACTATCAACGCCCAAATGGAACCACCGTTCCATTCATTATGGGGTTGCAAACACCATGGATGTGTGAGAGAATGGTTCAACATTCGCACAATTCCATAATCTCCATGGACTCGACGTTTGCTACCAACAAATATGGCGTAAGTAATTGGAATGAATTTTGAAATGATGTGTAATTTACGTATCATTAATACTATTCCCTTTCCATTATATTAAACCATGTGTTACCATTTGATGTCATATTTCTTGCAGTACCAATTATACACATTGCTTGTTTTTTTGAGCAAGAAGTTGGGGTGCCCGTAGCATGGGCCATTTCTTTGAGGAATAAAATTGAAGATATTTATGGGTGGTTGGCAGAAGTCCAAAAACATGGAAAATGGCTTCGTGCCAATTAACAGATAAATACGTTCATTACGGATGATGCGTCGGCTGAAATCCAAGCCATCATGTGTGTTTTTGGTTGTCGTGTAGTGCTATGCCTATGGCACGTGCGCAGGGCATGGTTGAAAAACATGCACAAGTATTGTAGCAAGGAGTCTAGGTGGAAGATTTTTGAGAGACTAGGTACCATCATGTATGGTTCTGAAATGCATCACGAGAACACATTTCGAATCATTCAAGACTTCTTTAATGAATTCAAAGAGGAAACTAAGTTCCTCGAGTACTTTAGGAATACATGGTGTGAGAGCAACGAACGTGTTGGTGAGTGTGATTCTTTGTGTGTTTTCTTATTAATTATCATCAATTATAATTCTTGGTTTATAATGTCACTGATTTTCAATCCGTGAATATTGAAAGCTATGTGGGCAACAAATTTTAGAAACTTCTCCCATGCAAACCAAGAAACAAACACATCCATTGAATCCTACCATTGTTTTTTGAAGACTAGATACTTGTGTGATAGACAAAAGAAATGTGCTCACTGGATGGACTATTTTTTCTACACACTTGTGTACAAGGTGGAGCCATTTTACAAACACAAGAGGAAGTTGCAAAAAGTTGGCTTCTTGACCAATTTCAAAAAAGAAAGACATCTATTGACAGTAGTTGAGAGAGCAAAGAGTATTCCTGATACAGATTGCCTTGCAATTACACTGATTGCAATCAATTATGGGTGAGGAGCCAAACAACTAGAAGCACATGGTATTTGGTAAGACAATGCGGAGCTTTGGACATATGTGAATGTGCTTGGGCTATCAGAGGAAACACATGTAAGCACGTGTTGAAGGCGTTGGATTTTTGCAAGCAATATGTGTCGATGTCATCATATCAAGCACCAGAAGTGACAGGTAGTTCAATGCCATCATATGTTACCGATGTAGATTGCTAATCATAAGTTGTAATGAAATAAGCATCGTGTTGAATTTCTTTTCATTTCACATGTAGGAGGCAATACTTATGGGGAGACAAGCAGGGTAAATGAAGACATGTTCCAACACGGCCCCTCTTCGTCGTATCCAACAACAGAAGTTGAAGGTAATTTAATGTCATCGTATGTGGCAAGTAGTGATATAGATTGCTAAGAATAAGTTGCAACGAAAAAAGCATCGTGTTGAAATTGTTTTCATTTCTCGTGCTGCAGCTAATACCTATGCAGAGACAAGCACTATAAATGATGGCATGTTATGGGATGGCCCCTCCTCACCACCTCGACACTCACTGACAGTTGATGGTTAGTTGTTAATGCCTTCAATCAATTAATCGATGCCAATGATAATGTTTGTCACGCATATTTAGGATTAGGTGGCATTGTGTATTCATGTGTACTATGATATTGAAAAACCTAGTGTGTAAATAAATAATATTCTATAATGTCTTATACATCACAGGAACTCCTAAAACAGTTGGGGTTGGCGGTTTGATGATAGAAAGTGATTCAGATTTTATGGAACACACATCCAAAGAATTCTTGAAGTCAGTCTCTGATACACGACTGACTACATATGAACAGAAAAAAACATTCTTTGAATGTGTTCAAAGGTTTAGGAGAGACCTAGAAGCATCAAATATGTTGGATGTTGCTTTCAAAGGAGATGTCAATGAGATTGCCACCACCCGCATGCGTCCATGGTTTAGTGCAAGTAAAAACACACGCCGCAGTGTGAGTAAAAGGCCTGTCATTGTAGAAGATTTGAACAATCACGCTGAAGACTACGAATGCTTCTAATTTCCCAATGACAATCGTGCAAAGAGGAGACAAACCACACAAATGGAACATACAGGTTAAAACATTGAACTATTAGTGTCAACTATTCGCAAGATATTTTAATTGTTGAGGTGAAGACTAACATATTGATCATTTATTTTGCAGGTGGTTCAAATGCAGTTGAAACATCTCCCGCCACCGCTTATCTTTTAGCAATTTAGCATCTACGCAAGGTTTGTATTGAATGTCCTTAATATCATAACATTTATTTATTGTTTGTAAGCTAAAAATCCTTTGATACCTTGTCTAATATTTAATTTGTTGTGTTGCAGATGCAACGGATATGCAAATGGTGTATCTTACAGAATGAGCAGGTTGAGCTTTGGAAAGTAAATGTATGGCATGTTGAGCGGGCCTAAATTATAATTGTAAAAATTTTCAATCTCATGTATATGAGATTGTACATTACGTATATTTGAAATACATAAATATGGAATGTGTACAACTGACCTACTCTTTGACTATTTTTAGAGTGTTTTAAAAAAAGTGCTTGGTGGTGTTAGCCAACGTAGAACTGCTCACGTAATATATGGATAGTATAAAATATTTTAACAAATAGAAAGTTGATGCAATTATGATGAAAATATGTAATCAACAGTAGAAAATTATCATGTCGAAGTTTAATTGCTACTATCAAAGTGCTGAAAAATAAACCTTTTTCAACACTATATAAAATATTTCACCACGTTGAAAAACGCACGAGTGTTTTTCAGCAGTTTGAAAAACGCATGGTGTTTTTCAGCAGTTTGAAAATTGCGGCCCCGTTCTCAAAAGGCGCAACCCACGGTGCTATTCCTTCTCGTAGTAATCATTGACCCTACATCAATTGCTTATCGAGTGGATATGGGTTGAATTTTTCCAATGCGATGGAAAGTAGGGTGTGTTTTCCACCACGTTGAAAAACGCACGGTGTTTTTCAACAGTATGAAAATCGCGACCCCATTCTCCAAAAGGCACAACCGCGGTGCTATTCCTTCTCGTAGTAAACATTGACCCCACATCAACTGCTTATCGGTGGATATGGGTTGAATTTTTCCAATGTGATGGAAAATAGGGTGTGTTTTCCACCACGTTGAAAAACACATGGTGTTTTTTAGTAGTATGAAAATCATAACCCCGTTCTCCAAAAGGCACGACCCGCGATGCTATTCCTTCTCGTAGTAAACATCAACCCCACATCAACTACTTATCTGGTGGATATGGGTTGAAGTTTTCCAATGCGATGGAAAATAGGGTACGTTTTCCACCACATTGAAAAACGCATAGTGTTTTTCAGAGTATGAAAATCACGACCCGTTCTCGAAAAGGCGCGACCCGTTGTGCTATTCCTTCTCATTGTAATCATTGACCCCACATCAACTACTTATCAAGTGGATATGGGTTGAATTTTTCCAATGCGATGGAAAGTAGGGTGCGTTTTCCACCACATTGAAAAATGCACAATGTTTTTCAGCAGTTTGAAAATCACGACCCCATTCTCCAAAAGGCATGACCCGCAGTGTTATTCCTTCTCGTAGTAAACATTGACCCCACATCAACTACTTATTAGGTGGATATGGGTTGAATTTTTCCAATGCGATGGAAAATAGGGTGCGTTTTCCACCATGTTGAAAAATGCACGGTGTTTTTTAGCAGTTTGAAAATCGCAACCCCGTTCTCCAAAAGGCACGACCCACAGTGCTATTCCTTCTCGTAGTAAACATTGACCCCACATCAACTGCTTATTGGGTGGATATGGGTTGAATTTTTCCAATGCGATGGAAAATAGGGTGCGTTTTCCACCACGTTGAAAACACACGGTGTTTTTCAGCAGTTTGAAAATCGTGACCCCGTTCTCCAAAAGGCGTGACCCGTGGTGCTATTCCTTCTCATAGTAAACATTGACCCCACATCAACTACTTATCGGGTGGATATGGGTTGAATTTTTCCAATGCGATGGAAATTAGGGTGTGTTTTCCACCACGTTGAAAAACACACGGTGTTTTTCAGCAGTTTGAAAATCGTGACCCCGTTCTCTAAAAAGCAAGACCCACAGTGCTATTCCTTCTTGTTGTAATCATTAACCCCACACCAACTGCTCATTGGGTGGATATGGGTTGAATTTTTCCAATGCGATGGAAAATAGGGTACATTTTCCACCATGTTGAAAAATGCATAGTGTTTTTCAGCAATTCAAAATCGTGACCCCGTTCTCCAAAAGGCGCGACCCGCGGTGCTATTCCTTTTCGTAGTAATCATTGACCCCACATCAACTGCTTATCAGGTGGATATGGGTTGAATTTTTCCAATGCGATGGAAAGTAGGGTGCGTTTTCCACCACGTTGAAAAATGCACGGTGTTTTTCAGCAGTTTGAAAATCATGACCTCGTTCTCCAAAAGGTGCGACCCGTGGTGCTATTCCTTCTCGTAGTAAACATTGACCACACATCAACTACTTATCGGGTGGATATGAGTTGAATTTTTTCAATGTGATGGAAAATAGGGTGCGTTTTCCACCACGTTGAAAAACACACGATGTTTTTCAAAAGTATGAAAATTATGACCCGTTCTTCAAAAGGCACGACCCACGGTGCTATTCCTTCTCGTAGTAAACATTGACCCCACATCAACTGCTTATCAGGTGGATATGGGTTGAATTTTTCCAATGCGATGGAAAATAGGGTGCATTTTCCACCACATTGAAAAACGCATGGTGTTTTTTAGCAGTTTGAAAATCACGACCATGTTCTCCAAAAGGCGTGACCCACACTGCTATTCCTTCTCATTGTAATCATTGACCCCACATCAACTGCTTATCAAGTGGATATGGGTTGAATTTTTCCAATGCGATGGAAAATAGAGTGCATTTTCCATCACATTGAAAAATGCACAATGTTTTTCAACAGTATGAAAATCACGACCCCATTCTCCAAAAGGCGCAACTTGCGGTGTTATTCCTTCTCGTTGTAAACATTGACCCCACATCAACTGCTTATCGGGTGGATATGGGTTGAATTTTTCCAATGCGATGGAAAATAGGGTGTGTTTTCCACCACATTGAAAAATGCATGGTGTTTTTCAGTAGTTTGAAAATCGTGACCCCGTTCTCCAAAAGGCGCGACCGCATGGTGCTATTCCTTCTCATTGTAAACATTGACCCCACATCAACTGCTTATCAGGTGGATATGGGTTGAATTTTTCCAATGTGATGGAAAATAGGGTGCATTTTCCACCACGTTGAAAAATGCATGGTGTTTTTCAGCAGTATGAAAATCGCGACCCCATTCTCCTAAAGGCGTGACCCGCGGTGCTATTCCTTCTCATAATAAACATTGACCCAACATCAAATGCTTATCGGGTTGATATGGGTTGAATTTTTCATATGCGATGGAAAGTAGGGTGCGTTTTCCACCACGTTGAAAAACACACGGTTTAATTTTGTAGTCTTAATGAATGGTAACACACATTTAAACTAACATCAATCCATTGTAATGTATACGCAGATATGAAAATTACATGCTTCAATGAGAACTTGAAATTAAAATTCTCTATAATATGTACATTAACTGAAGTAACATTCACAATACTTGCACATTTTAAATCTTTTTCCATTTTAAATTTTTTTAGTATGTTTTGATGGTATAATTATTATTTACTCTTTTAAAAACCATAATATATGTTTAACCAACACCTGTTGATGTCAAAGATCACATGGAAAGTGTCATTTTATTACAAAGTTATATTTTATGTCAAAGGTCACTTGGATAGTCTTCGGTGTAAGACCTGACACTTTTTTCCTCAGTCGACGCCTATAGTGCCTTCAAATTTTTTTTTTATTTTAAAAGTAAGCACACTAAATATTTCAGATTTAACATGTAATGCATAACTAGATATTGCAGATTACAAACAAAACAAACCTTTCAAATGAAGACAAGTAAAATAAAAGAACTCATGATTTTAATATTGTAATCTTTCCTTTTCTTTTTCTTTTTACAATAGAGAAGAGTTACAAAACAAAAGAGACATATGGTATTACAAGACTTTCAAATCACAATATGATAAGTTTACAAGATGAGGCTATCCACAATCAGCCATATAAAACATAGTTACAATGAGGTGTAATATTTACACTGATTTTGAGGATAAAAGAAACAAAAGTCACAACTCCAACTAAAACTTCATCCTTGAGTCTCCAACCTTGAGTGTTCTTCTAAGAATGCTGAATCAAGAGACATGGCTTGTTTACCACCCAACCAATAGGCATCATCACATGCCTTTCCATGGTTGGAAGTCATGCTAGCCTCCCCCAAGCCCATGGGAGAGAGGAACTAGCTTCCACAATGTGCACAAGTATAAAGGGGATAAACACAACAAGAATACATAGAAACATTTAAACACTTAGACATAATACACATGGTGAGACAACAATATGAGGAGAAACAAGGTCACCCTCACAAAAAGGGGGAAGAGAAGAAATAGGATGCCCAAAAACAAAGGTGTCCAACCATAGGATACACCAAATACACATTTTATAACCTCCTTATTTCTTCCAAACATTCATCCTCGTTATTTCTCCTTTATGTCAATGAAATCCTTCTTGGGAGAATTTTCAAACCCAATGGGTTTCCTCTCCAAGAATGGGGAAAAGTTCAAGCCATTTGAACCTTTCTCCCACCTCAAACCATATGAGGGGATGAGAAGGAACCCTCATGGCTTGACCAACAAGCCATGAGGTTTGAGAGGGAAATCCCTCTCTCTTCCCCTACAATCTCCAAAAACCATCAAGCCATATGATGGTGGAGGATTAAAAAAACAACAAATAACAAACAAGACAACATTCTTCATACAAGCTTTACAACATAGAATTTCACACACTTTATTTCATTGACAAATGCATATCTAGCAAGACAACAACAAGGAAAGAGAGATTAAGAATCCTACCTCAATAAGCTTCCCAAAACTCTAAGCTTTTCCACTTGATCCAAACAATCCTCAAGCTCCCCAAAATCCTCCAAGTCCTAAGTCCCCAAAAAAATGAGGAAAAAAGACCCCTTCCTTCACCATGAGGAAGAATATCAAGAGGAACCCACAAGTTTCCTCACCAATAGGAAAATGACACGTGTCATCCCTCTCTCCTCCCTCTAGTCAAAGATTCCCAAAACCAAATAAGTAAAAGTAAACTCACCTTTTAGCACTTATCACCCAAAATACTAAAAATGAAAATAAAACAAAGTGGAGCAACTTTTAACAAATACACATAAACCAACCACCTTACATGGATGGTGAGCGAGGGTAAAATGGGAGGAAACTCCCTTAATGCCTTGGAAATAAGCCCCCCTACCTATTGGGTAGGTTCCAAGGGCCTATTTCCATGCAATGTGAACTCCCAAAACAAAAGGGAGTCACTTGCATTGCCACAAATAACCCAATTTCGGGTTTGGCACACTTGGGCACAAGTGTAGAGGGTGTGGGGTCCACCCAAGGTTCACATGTGACCCCAATCCCTTCTACCAACACACACACACTTACCCAAAACCATCACTTAAAATAAAATGAGATCATTAAACCCCTAAACTAGTTTACTTAAATAAAACACACCCTAAACATAATTAATTTTACAAGACATAAATACATTACAATTGAGGGTTCACTCATGGTGCCCAATTAATACACCTACTCTAAGGCCTCAAACATTTAGCATGGTTAGGACTTAGCCCATGGGCCGCTTGTGCACAATTGCGTAGCCGTCTTGAAACCCACATTCTCCTATAACTGTCACCTACACACTCATTGCACACATTAACCGCATTTGTCCAATACAATAAACATCATCTACTCATCACAAAATTAATCAAACCTATAATATCCTAACATCATTATACAATTGATAGTGCAACACATACAATTATACACATAGTCCACCATGAATCATCCACAGATATAATTACAACGACATACACCTATGCTAGCATGAGTTACCATTATTAAATCCAGAAAACTATATCATTGATCAAATCGACTACAAGAAATCAACATCTAACCAATAAATCTCACTATCATGTAACTCTGTTAGTGTCATCAACATCATAAGGAATATATCAATATACTAATCTAGTCCAATTGGCGCTACGCGCCCAAAATACCATAATGTCCATGAGGATAAATAACATAGCATAATGTCCAAAATATATCAGAGTCTCAGTCAAAACATGTCTATGCATAAAGGAACCAATAGATAACTAGGAGCTATAAAAATGTGGGCACTACATCCCCCTCTCCTAGAATTAGACTTCCTCCTGGAAGTCACTGGAAGAGATAGGGATATCTAGCCCTCAGTGGTGTAGCATCCTCCCAGGTAGCTGATGTCTCGTCATATCTGTCCCACTGCACTCTAACTGGTCCAAATCTTGACCCCGAAGGGCCAACCTCCGGTGCTCCAGTATACGTATGGGTTCCAGTCTCCACTGTCCTCCGTCCTCTACCTATAATGCTAACCAATCCAAAACATGAGTGACATCAGGTACATATCTACGTAGTACAAAAACATGAAAAACATCATGGGCCCGTGCAAGGCATGGTGGCAAAGCTAGGCGATAGGCAACTGGTCCGATGACCTCAAGAATATCAAATGGCCCCACAAAATGAGGTGATAGCTTAGAACCCTTTCCATAATGGATTGGACTCTTATGCGGATAAACTCTCAAGAAGACTTTGTCACCCACTGAGAAGTGACGGTCAATCCTCTTGGTGTCCGCATATGCCTTATGGCGTGCTCTAGCCTACTCAAGACATTGTTGAATCAGAACAACTTGCTACTCTAAATCCTGAAGATAAGTTGCCCCAGAATAATCCTGTCATCAAGTCTGTCCCAGCTCAAAGGTGTCCTGCAAGGTCATCCATACAAATCCTGATAGGGAGCCATACCAATGGAGCTATGATAACTGTTGTTGTAAGAAAACTCAACTAGATGAAGATAGTCTTCCCACTTTTTCTGTTGGTCCATCACATACATCCTCAACATGTCCTCTACCTGATTAACTCTCTCTCTTTGTCCATCTATCTCTAGATGATATGCTGAGCTGAAATTAATTTGTGTACCCAAGGCATCCTGAAAATAAGTCTAGAAAACTGATGTGTAGATGGTATCTCTGTCATTGATGATCATCTTCAGAATCCCATGCAATCTAACAATGTCCTCCATAAACACTTTGGCGATGGCTTGTGCATTATAGGTGACCTTGGTTGGTGAGAAATGCATAACCTTGGTCAACTTATCCACAGTGACCATAATGACATCATGATGATAAGAGGACATAGGAATTCCTACTATGAAATCCATGGAGATCACATCCCATTTCCACTCGGGAATATCATGAGGGTATAAGAGTCCTACGGGATGAGAATGCTCTTCCTTGACCCTCTAACACTCAAGGCAATGTGCTACAAAATCTGCTATGTCCCGATGAAGACCCGGCCAATAATATAACTCCCCATGGGGCGTATGGGGCTTGATGAGCCTTAGTAAGGATGAAACTACGCAAATCACTATGCAGATCACACGCCTTAGGCACATAAATGTGCCTATGGAACCGAAGAAAACCATCGACTCTAACATACATTCGAATATTTGCCCTCAAAAGAACCACGAGAATCCAATATACGTCTGCAGCACCCTCATAAAACTGTCCTTTGGAAAATGTTCAAGAATCCTACCTCTCAAAGAAGATTATTTGTGTCAAAGAAGCAAGGGCATGTCATTGCCTACTAAGAGCATCTGTAATGACATTTTCCTTTCCTTTGATGTACTGCAAGTCCATGTCATACTCACATAAGAACTCCATCCAACGCTGCTGACGTGCGTTGAGGTTCGGCTGTGAGAAGATATGCTACAAGCTACGATGATCTGTCCTCAAAATGAAGGGTCTACCCAAAAGGAAATGTCACCAACGCACAAGAGTGTGAACCACTGCTGCAAGCTCTAAGTCGTGAGTAGGATAGTTAAGCTCATAATCTTTGAGCTTACGTGACTCAAAGGCAATAACTCAATGCTCCTGCATAAGAACTACTCCCAAACCCTCTAGTGATGCATCAGTACAAACAACAAAATCCTTCGTAGTGTCCGGAACCGCTAAGATGGGTGCCGTGGTTAACCTTTCCTTAAGCAACTGAAAGGCCTGCTCACACTTTTTCCGACCAATCAAACTTCTTCCCTTTTCTTTTAAGAGAAGTAATAGGGTGAGAAATCCTAGAAAAGTCCTATACAAACCTACGGTAATAACCTTCTAAACCCATAAAACTCCTCACCTCGATCACGATGTGGTCTTTGGCCAATCCATGATAGCTTGAATCTTAGAGGGATCTACAAAGATATCCTCTCTTGAAATAATGTGCCCCAAGTACTGAATCTCTATCTGAAAGAAGCTACATTTTTCCAAGTTCCCAAACAACTTTTACTCTCTCAAAACCTGAAGCACTGTCATGCAAATGCTCCTCGTGTTCCTCCTCGAAATGAGAATATATCAAAATATCATCGATGAACACTATGAAAAAGTGATCTAGACGAGTCTGAACACTCCATTCACGAGGCTCATGAAGACAGTGGGGTATTGGTCAAACTAAAGGGGACAATAGTGAACTCATAATGCCCATAACGCGTGCGGAAAGTTTGTCTTATGAATATCGCATCGATATATGCAATGATGGTAGCTGAATTGAGATCGATTTTGGAGAACACTCTTGCTCTCTGCATCTGATCAAACAAGTCATCAATCCTAGGGAGTGGATAACGGTTCTTTATTGTGACTTTGTTGAGCTATCTGAAGTCTACACAAAGCCTAAGAGAACCATCCTTCTTCTTCACAAATATGACTGGTGCTCCCCAAGGAGATACACTAGGGCAAATGAGACCCTTCTCTAACAACTCCTCTAACTGAATCTTGAGCTCATGAAGCTCTGAAGTCATCATCTAATAGGGTGCCCTAGAAACTAGTGCGGAGCTAGGCACTAAATCAATGGTGAAATCCACCTCCCTACTAGGTGGTAAACCTAGAAGTTCTCCTGGAAACACATCTACATACTCCCTCAAAACTACGTGATCATCAAGGGGTGAATGCTGAGTCTTTGTCCGAATGATCAGCGATGGTGATAGCAAACATCGACAACCCCTACGAATGCTCGCTTGAGTTGCTTAGCTGAGATCATGCACAAGGAAATAGGTCTGCATCCTTGAAATCATAATGCACTCCCAAGGTCATCCCGACACTCAATGACCTTATTTCGCAACCCACCTTTGGCTCGATGAGCCTCGAGCCAATCCATGCCAAAAAACACGATAGGATCCTAATGGAATAACTCGGAGGTCAAGTGTAGTGGAGAACACTCCCAAATCAAGTACACAACTCTCCACATATGAGTCCATGATGAGTTTAGTGAGGCCAACTCAACTTGCCAAATATCTGGTTGCCTAGCCACCACTAGCCCACCTTTGGTCCACTATAGAAGGAGATAACCAAAGAATCTAAAGCACTGAATCAAAAGTACTAAAATGAAATACCCCTGATAATACCTATCGTCTCAACAACTATGGCACGATGCTCACTGGTGGTTGTCAACCCCTGCATATACATGATGGGTGCGTCCCATGTCACTCATGCTGCTCGGATCTAGGAGCTCTTTGCATATCCGTAGTAGTGGGCTTGTGGACACATACGCACATAATGGTGCAGAGCCCCACTGAGATAAAACATCCTCCTGTACCCCTTTGAGATGGGGTTCCTCTTGTACTCTAGCAAACTAAACTGCCGGACCAACCCTAGTAGGCATTTGTGAGAGGGATGGCTGTGAGTGATGAGTACTTGGCCTCCTGTCCCTAGATCCACCAAAACCACCTCTAGATCTGCCTCACTGAAAGCTCTGAGTCTATCTACCCCTACGATGCTTTGGTGTCCCCGATGTTGTGTCTCTTTGTGGTGGGTGTGGTGGAGCTCTCTGATCTTCTTGAAGGAGACTAGAATCCTCCTTTGGGGATGGTACTGCACCTGTGTCCTCTAACTCGAAATGCCCGAATCTGTCACCGGAACTTGCTCTTGTTCCTATCTCAGTGTTCCTGTGCCTTGGTCCTATTCTCCTCAACCAAGTAGCCCTTCTCCACGGCCTTCTCAAGTGTGGGAGGAGATAACATCCTAACTACTGCTATATCTGCATTTAGGCCCCGAATAAACTGTTTACTGTAATTTTTCATCCCGGGTAATGCACATACTGCAGAAGATCTAGGAACCTACTCTCATACTGTGTGCCCTGTGTCACATCCATGTCGTAAGTCATGAAACTCATCAATCCTCTTCTATACAAAATGCTCTGACATATAACGAGCCCTGAATCGCTCCTCGAACATCTCCCAGGTCACTGTATCTCAAGTCAAATGGAGCTTCCGCTCCTCATTCCTCCACCAAACGCCTGTTGTGTCTCGGAGGAGGTGTATGGCGAACCTGGCTTTGACATTGCTCTCATGAGAGTGTAAGCCAAAGTAGCTATCTAGGCTAAGGAGCCAGAACTCTGCCCCAAAACCATCTGTCGAACTAGTATAAGTTAAATGAGCGAAGAAGGTCTCAAATCACACTACCTATGTCTCGATCTGGCGATGTGGTCTAACAGGTGAAAGGGGTCACCTATCTCCAAATGGTCCCTCAAAGCTGTGTGATCGGCTACAATGGAATGAGGCCATCCTTTAGCCAAGGATGGAAGGGCTGTGTGACCTCTCTCGTCCCAGGGTATCATGCTTAAGTGGCTCTGAATGTGTGTCCTCGCCAATCAACTCCTCATCTCCCAACTGAATGTCCTCCTCTCTCGGTGCACAGGTGGTGGAAGGCCTTTGCTGCACGACGCCTCTCCGGTTGTTGTAGGGCCTCTAATATATCGAGATCCAATTCGAGTGTCGATGGCTCTGTAGTGCCCACTACGTCCCAAGCCTCTAGCCGATCGTCCCCTCTTGGGTGCCATCCTATACCCAAGGTAAAATAATAATAAAAAAGATGGTTTATAAACTTTTTAAAAGTTGCGGAAAGTATTTTTAATTATTATTATTATTATTATTATTATTATTATTTATATAATGTAATACCAAATGTAATGCCCCACCTCGGAACCACGGAAACAAACCAATAGTTACTAAAATTTTGGGATAATAATTTTTTTGAAGTGAACAATAATTACTAACGCTTTGCTTAACCCTTTCCGTTAATAATTAATTTATATTAATTATTAATTTACCCGAAATCAAATAAACACTAGCCTAATAATAATTTAATTATTTTACTCTATTAAGCTCCCTAGGGTCATAAATAAAAGTCTACACCCCTTGTAAATAATTAGTCTTCCCCTTTTAATTAATTTTCCTACACACCCCCTATTTTTAATTCTCATTCCCATTATATTTCCCATGACTTAAAGTGTGTAGGGTTTATTGTGAGCCCTAGGATTAAACAAATCTAGGCCCTAGATCTGAATCTTACCCTAAAGTTGCCCTAATCATCTTTATGTTATTTTCTTTTCTTTTCATTTCATTTTCCTTTTGTTTTCATTTTGTTTCTTGTGCAGGTTAAGGTGGAGCTATGGAGGTTGGATTTATGGATGCCCACTATTCCCTTTTCATTAGCATTTTATTGTTAGCATATGTTTTAATGAAGATCAAGTGCCACAAATCATGTTTTAATGAAGATCATATGTATTTTTTTTTTGTGTTTTAGAGAGCGGTTGTATGCTTCTGCGCGCGGGTTTGAGGTAATGGTGGAGGGAAGGAGTGGTGAATGGACGAGGGGGGACAGGCCGTACACTGGTGGACAACATGGAGGGGAGGCGGCAGGAAGGAGGAAGGGGGAGGTGGCGGTGGAGGAAGGCTGTGTAAGGAAGCTGCGACACCGCCGCGGTGGTGCGGGCGCGGTGGGGAAAGGGGAAGCGTGGCGCCGATGGTGGTGCGGCGGGTGCGTGGCACTTTGGTGGAGTGGCGGTGGAGTGGTGGTTGCGTGGGTGGATGGAGGGTGGGGGAGGGTTCTGTCATCACCAATCCGGCACTATGATAATTCTTCACCGGAAACTCCTCGTGCTATGATTATTTACTAATGCACAGCCTTTAGTTTGGTGGATGTAATCTGGAAACAAAACAACAACATAACACAAGAATACCATCGACTATGATAAGACAGAATGATGACAAATCTGAAATATCAAAATAAATTATAATATTAACATGAAAGCTATTCACAATCTCACCCATGAGGTACTTGAGTGTTATTGAATTCGCTTGCCTTTCACCAAGACTATGGGAGAAACTTTACAATTACACCTCTTAATGGCTTCTTCAACACACCTTTAAAGCGATGGCTTCCTTCACACACTTCCTACAATATTTCTCACTACTTCCTTCTATGCTAAATGAGGGGGTGGCCTCTCTATTCAGAACTTCCGAGCTTATCCATCATATCTCTAAGATAGGATAAGAAATCCCTCTGACGAATCATATTCCATACCTTAACTCTTATCTCATGTACATGTAAGCTTATCTATTAAGATAAGATAAACCTTATCATTTACATGGGTTCCACATTTTTAGACTTTTTACAAATAAAATACACAAAATATTTATGACCTCACTCCTTGTCTTTATTACCAATATAATATTTCTAATTCCTAATCATGTAGACCCTACTTCTCTAATTACCCAAACTTTGACATTTTAACATTATCGGACCACTTACGACAAATATTTACTTTTTACAACATTCCTATTGTACTTTGTATTAGTACTCCACATTATTGGTGACAACTGTCTTGATGGCGCCGTTATCCTCTATCGAGACGCTACTACTAATTATACTTAACAACATCCTATTCCTAATACATACATTAATGAAATAGAAATTATGGAGGAAAATTTTAGTGTCGACATCTTCCCCCTTCCAAGCTTCTACTCCGTCCTCACGAGTAGACTATTACAGTGCTTGGAAAATCTTCAACTTCTCGTGGTTGACCCATTTCGTAATGGGAGTGCCATCAATTCCTCGGTCAGTCGTACCATTTTCATGCACACTACTTATTTTGTAGGGCCCCATCCATTTTGGAAGAAATTTTCTCTTTCTTCTTTTTTTGTATACGGAATCATATACTAGGACCAAGTCATTCACATGAAATGGAGACCACCAGGATCTTTTGATCAAAGTATTCCTTCGCTTCATTTTCTTCTTATGGCTTGTATCCTTTGCTATTTCCCTCATTTCCTCTAGCAAATTAAGATGTACCTGACCTTTCTTTTCTTGAATCACTTTCATCCATCCTTTCATTTTCATAACTCTCACGGTGGGAATATCAAACTCAATAGGAAGAAGCTGGATCAATGCCATAGGCCAACTATTTGAAATGGGAGTATCTGTTGCTTTGACTTTGATGTTGCCCTATATGCCCACAATGCTTGCATGAATCCTCTTATCCCATTTATGTACACTATGAACCATCTTTTGCTAGAATTTGACCAACACAAAATTGGTTCGTTCCACTTTGTCCATTTGTACTTGGCTTGTATGTTGTTTCCTTCTGTGCTTAATAGAAAATTTATTGACTAGGGCTTCTACTACTTCATTAATGAAGTGGCTTCCTTGATACATTACAATTTCAAATTGACAACCAAATCTGGTGACAATACGTTCATATATGAACCTTGCCACTTCATCCATGGAAGAAATTTGTCTTGATGGCTAGCTTCAACCCACTTGGTTAAGTAATGTGGCAACTACAATATACTTATTTTGGCGTGATGTAGTTGGAAGTGGACCTCAATGTCTATTCCCCACTTTTCAAAGGGACCAAGGGGAAGAATAGGGCATAATGGAGTGATGAAGTCTTACGGTTTACCATCGTTTGTAAATATCACATGTCTTACAATAATTATAACAATCTTTAAAAAGAGTGGGCGGTGATAACCTACATCCAAGATCCTTCTTGCTTTGTAAGTTGTCCGAGAGAAGTGCCCTCCACATGTACCATTGTGGAATTCTTCTAGCATGATTTCTTCCCTTGATCACGTCCAACTGCCCTCTTGTACTGTCCATCAGGTCCTATTCGAAATAATACTCCATGCAGAATAGAATATGGACGACTGGCTTGAGTAATCTTTCTCTTAGTCTTTGCATTGGCACCATCAGGAAACTTGAATTCATTCAGATAATTCCAAATATCTATGTATTCACTAGGGATTGTGTCAAGGGATCACAATCTTTGCATCGGAAAAATCATCATCATCACAAGATGATCCTAAACCATCATAGGCTCGAGAGAGTGCATCTGCATTGACATGCTTCTTTCCTGGCCTATCTATAATATCAAATTCAAATTCTTGTAGAAAAATTATCCATCTTGCTATCCTCCCTGATGGGTTAGGCTTATTGACAATATATTTGAGAGCTGATGATCATTACAACTATAAATTTCTGCCTAGCAAGTAATTTCTAAACTTCTTTAGCAAAAATGATAGCGAGCCTCTTTTTCGATTCTGAGTATAGTTTACCAGCTTTGCTCATTTGTCTACTCCCAAAGTAAATTGGATGTTCATTCCCATTTTCATCATTTTGGCTCAAAGTACTTCCTAGTCTGCATCTCGAGGCATCGGTGTACCACAATGAATGGCTTGCTCGATCTAGATTCTTCAAAAGCAGTGAAGACTCGGGGCTTCCTTGATTGTCCAAAAGCTTCATGCGCCTTATTTCTTAGTTCATAAGTAACATCCTTCTTCAAGAAGCTGGGTTAGTGGTGTGCGATCTTTGAGAAATTCTTGATGAACCTTCTATAGTAACCACATGGCCTAAAAATGATATCAACTTACTTCTATTAATAGGAAATGGTAAATCTTTGATTTTGAAACTTTATCGGGATCGGTGCAATCTATCTCTGGATCTGACATGCCCTAACAAATCACCTTTAGAACATCCAAAGACACACTTTGTAGGGTTTAGTGAGGCTTGTGCTTCATCTAACCTTTGAAATGTTGTCTCCATCAGTGTGCGAGTGGTCAACTTGCTCCCATAGATGCAAAAATCATCCGAGAAATACTCGATGAAGGTCCCAATGTAGGGTTGAACACCCTATTCATCAAATGCTTTGGAATGTTGCTGGAGCATTACACAATCCAAAAGGCATAACTCTATAGGCAAGCGTTCCCAAGGAGTGGTGAGCGTGGTCTTCAAGTGATCTTTCTCTGCTATATCTGAACTTGGTTGTAGCGCTATATCCATCAATGAAAACTATAGCACTCTGCCATTTACTTCGTCCAATATGTGATCGAAAATGGAAGAGGGTAATGATCCTTCTTTGTTGCCTTATTGAGCTTCTGTAATCAACACAAATGCGTAGCTTTCCATTCTTTTTATTGAAATCACAATGTCGAGAAACCCATTACGAATTCTCCAAGACAAATATGAATCTGCATCAAGCAACTTATCTATTTCTTCTTTTACGAGTCTTAGAAAATTAGGATTCATTCTATATGGCATTTGCTTTATGGGCTTAGCACCATCTGCTAGCTCAATACAATGTTCTACCCAACTTACTTGACGGAGTTCCTTGTAATCAAAAGTGAATAGGTGTATGTACCTTCGAAAAGAGCTAGAGGTAGGATTCCTTCTCACTCTCCATCAAGCATCACCAATCTTTATTTCTTTGGAGACGATCATCAACTTCTTCTTGAGATAATTTTATGGGGTCATGAGTTGGTGTGACTAGCAGAATATCCATGTTTGAAACATCAACCTCACTTTCTTCATCTTGGTGTCCACTTCAATGTACTAGAGTAATCGGAGGATTTCCAATCATCGGTTTCATCACTTGAATCACACAGGTTACGCCTTATGATGTCGAGGATCACATTTATCTTCACCCTCTCTCTACCACATCCAAGTGTCATGAAACCTTCATTCCGGTAGTTTCTTGCATGAACTCTCCTTAGCCATGGTCTTCCCAGCAACACATTGTGAGTACGCCATGGCAGTACCATTTTCATCACCTAAAAGTCTACCACACATACAACACCCATATGATAGATATTGCCACATTTGAAAGATACGGTTTAGTTTTCCTTTATTAATGACCTTAACATAAATGTTGAAGGCGATCAATTTTTAAACCCAACATGTTCATTACTGGAGACTCGGTCATTACATTAAGCTTGCAGCACCTCCATCAACTAAGACATCATGAATTGAAATACCATTACATAATACCTCAGCTTGTGGAGCATAGGGATCTGCCTCTGCCTCCAAAACGGGGACCTCAACCTCCTTCCTTCTTCGAGCATTGAGTCCACCTCGCAACTCCGCCTCTTCTCGAGAAGACATAGCCAAGAGTTGACCATATGTAATATTTGCGAGCCTTTTGGACAGATCTTCCAAGATGGAGTATGGTCCTTGCCCCTGTGAAATCGGAAAATCCTGCACACCCAACTTTCTTCTCTATGTTTTTACTAGTTTCTTCTTTCATCTTCTTAGGATCATTTCCATCTTGATTATCTTTTTCTTTCTTTCTTTTTGTTACAAACACATCTACTTCATTATTTTGCTCTTATCTACTACATCAAAAGAATTCAAGTGCTTTTCCTTTATCATTATCTCCTTTACTAGATGTAGAAGCTCTATCTAGACAATTATACTTATAATGACCCTTTTATAACAACCATAACAAACAACTTGAGAGAAATATTTCTTTTTGGACCTCTATCTCCTCCTGAGAACTAAATTCCTTTCCTTGAAGAAGATTAATAGTTAAGCTGACCCATCTTTTGAGCGGATCTTCATACTCGGTAGATGTACTAGGAGAAATATTTGTGCTCATCGGGAGTGGTTGTGGATTCTGGACCAAAGGTGTTGGTGTAGGCTCTACTTTTAGCAACAATTTCTTTGGGCTCCTCTTCCATGTTTTCTTCTTGCCTTCTTGCATCTTTTGCTTGTTCAATGGTAGTTGGGCGGTCATACTTCACTCATTGTCGATCTCGGCTTCATCCCAAGAATGAAGTGCTTACTGAGGAGGAGATTATCCACGCCATTCATCAACCCATCCACTAATCCTTCCTTCCGGATCCGGGCATCGAGCTTCCTCCTTAGCTCAGAACACGAGCATGATAATCCCTTATCTTCTCCTTCTCTCCTTGGGATAGCTTTGTGATCTCGATCATGAGATCTGCATATTTATTGTTCACCAAATTCTTCAAGAAAACTTTCGGTTAATAAATCCTAGGAATTTTTCACATTATCACCTAGTGTTTCAAACCACACTAAGTCTTTGAACCATCAAAAAGGTAGGAAAAAAATTCAGGTCCATTGTTCCCTTCTTATAAGGCCATTACAAATACAAGATCGCTTAAACTCTTGAATGAAAGAAGAAGCATCTTCATTAGATTGAGCTGAAAAAAGCAGGAATCTTTCCCATTTTCAAAAGTAACCATAGTGAAATACCAACTATCTGATCAACAAGACTTATGTGTACAAATAATTGGAATCACTATACTGAAAGTGACTTTACACCTTTCTACAAGTAAAATAGAAATGACCACGGTAAACTATGGTAAAACTTGACTTACTGTGGTAAAAACTGACTTTACTATGGTAAACACTATTCACGAGTAAAAGTGAAGTTACTACGGTAAATACTATTCACGGTAAAAAGTGACTTTACTGCGGTAAATACTATTCCCAGCAAAAATGACTTTACCATGGTAACTATTATTCATGGCAAAAATGACTTTACCATGGTAACTACTATGCACAGTAAAAACAAGGTTACCCTCCAATTGATTTTTGACTAAGTGGGAATATCTCTCCGGAAAATCGACCAACAAGGAATGGGGAAGGAACCAAAATGTCATCACCAATCCGGCACCATGATAATTCTTCTGGGAACTCCTCGTCTTTATGATTATTTACTATGCACCTGACCTTTAGTTTGGTGGATGTAATCGGAAACAAAACAACAACATAACACAAGAATACCATCGACTATGATAAGCGAATGATGACAAATCTGAAATATCAAAATAAATTATAATATTAACATGAAGCTATTACTGATCTCACCCATGAGGTACTTCAAGTGTTATTGACTTCACTTGCCTTTCACCAAGACTATGGGAGAAACTTTACAATTACACCTCTTAATGGCTTCTTCAACACACCTTTAAAGGATGGCTTCCTTCGCACACTTCCTACAATATTTCTCACTACTTCCTTCTATGCTAAATGAGGGGGTGGCCTCTTTATTTATAGAACTTCCAGGCTTATCCATCCTATCTCTAAGATAGGATAGAAATCCACTACGATGAATCATATTCTATACCTTAACTCTTATACTGTACATGTAAGCTTATCTGTTAAGATAAGATAAACCTTATCATTTTACATGGGTTCCACATTTTTAGACTTTTTACAAATAAAATACACAAAATATTTATGACCTCACTCCTTGTCTTTATTACAATATAATATTTCTAATTCCTAATCATGTAGACCCTACTTCTCTAATTATCCAAACTTTGACATTTTAAAATTGGGACCACTTACGACAAATATTTACTTTTTACAACATTCCTATTGTAGTGGTACTCCACATTATTGGCGACGTATTGGCCACGTCATTATCTTCTATGACGCTACTACTAATTATATAACAACATCTTATTCCTAATACATACATTAATGAAATAGAAATTATGGAGGAAAATTTTAGTGTCGACAGTCGACCCTCCCCTATTCTATTTTGCCAAGTTTTTAAAAAAAAAAAAACAAAACAAAACTTCCACCGCATTTTCAAATAATGTAGATTTTTTTCTTTTTTGTTTTATTTTCATTAAAGGAGTTAAAAAATAATGTATATATTGTGTGTGTGTGTGTGTGTGTGTGTGTGTGTGTTACATACATACACACACACAAGGAGTTATATAATATTATATACATGTAGATATATAGATATATATATAGATATATATAGATATATATATATATATATATATGTATGTATGTATGTATGTATATACATACATACATATATATATATATATATGTATGTCTACATACATATATATATGTATGTATGTATATGTATATACATACATACATGTGTGTGTGTGTGTGTGTGTGTGTGTGAAATATTATATATACTTATATATAATATATAATATTCTCAATTCATCTTACTCTTTACGAGTTATATAATAATTTAATTTATATTATACTTATAAAATATATTATATAATATAACATTTTTCTAGAATATTACAATAAGGTATTTATTGCAATTATAGGTATTGAATAAAAATTTATTATGTAAGAACATAAGGTAGTTGTTTTCTAAATCATAGTAAATGGCCTATACTTTTTTTTTAAATATTCTAGGAAAAGATATTGTCATAAGTTAAAAATAATAATAATCGATTTCATTTCTTTGTATAATACTACCAAACTTGCAAGACAAAAACTATTATAAAAATGATAATATAACCATTTAAAATAAATCCTAAAACTCCATGAACACTAACTTTCCTTCAAATGAAATAACTAAATAGTATTTCAAATTTCTGCAATACCAACTAAAGAAATATTTCAGATTTTCATGCAAGGAAGATTACAATAAGGACATATCCATGTATTTTCAAAAAAAAAACAAGGGCATAATTTCATTTATTAATAACATAGGATCTAAGATGTAGTTAGTCTTTTCATCAAGTTCCCAACAATTAAATGCAAGACTAAATATTTTACTAGTTACCCAAAGAGTCCGCGTGTTTGAACCACGCTCACGATACCAAATGTAGTGCCATCGAATTTTTTATTTATTTTAAAAGTAAGCATACTAAATATTTCATATTTAACATGTAATGCATAACTAGATATTACAGATTACAAACAAAACAAACCTTTAAAATGAAGACAAGTAAAATAAAAGAACTCATGATTTTAATATTGTAATCTTTCACTTTCCTTTTTTTTTTACAATAGAGAAGAGTTACAAAACAAAAGAGACATGGTATTACGAGACTTTCAAATCACAATATGATAAGTTTACAAGATGAGGCTATCCACAATCATCCATATAAAACATAGTTATAATGAGGTGTAATATTTACACTGATTTTGAGAATAAAGAAACAAAAGTCACAACTCTAACTAAAACTTCATCCTTGAGTCTCCAACCTTGAGTGTGCTTCTAAGAATGCTAAATCAAAAGACATGGCTTGTTTACCACCTAACCAATAGGTATCATCACATGCCTTTCCATGGTTGGAAGTCATGCTAGCCTCCCCCAAGCCCATGGGAGAGAGGAACTAGCTTCCACAATGTGCACAAGTATAAAGGGGATAAACACAACAAGAATACATAGAAACATTTAAACACTTAGACATAATACACATGGTGAGACAACAATATGAGGAGAAACAAGGTCATCCTCACAAAAAGGGGGAAGAGAAGAAATAGGATGCCCAAAAACAAAGGTGTCCAACCATAGGATACACCAAATACACATTTTATAACCTCCTTATTTCTCCCAAACATTCATCCTCCTTATTTCTCCTTTATGTCAATGAAATCCTTCTTGGGAGGATTTTCAAACCCAATGGGTTTCCTCTCCAAGAATGGGGAAAGGTTCAAGCCATATGAACCTTTCTCCCACCTCAAACCATATGAGGGGATGAGAAGGAACCTTCATGGCTTGACCAACAAGCCATGAGGTTTGAGAGGGAAATCCCTCTCTCTTCCCCTACAATCTCCAAAAACCATCAAGCCATATGATGGTGGAGAGTAAAACAAAAACAACAAATAACAAAAAAAACAACAAACAAGACAACATTCTTCATACAAGCTTTACAACATATAATTTCACACACTTTATTTCATTGACAAATGCATAGCTAGCAAGACAACAACAAGGAAAGAGAGATTAAGAATCCTACCTCAATAAGCTTCCCAAAACTCTAAGCTTTTCCACTTGATCCAAGCAATCCTCAAGCTCCCCAAAATTCTCCAAGTCCCAAGTCCCAAAAAAATAAAAAAAAAGTCCCCTTCCTTCACCATGAGGAAGAATATCAAGAGGAACCCAAAAGTTTCCTCACCAATAGGAAAATGACATGTGTCATCCCTCTCCTCCCTCAAGTCAAAGATTCCCAAAAACCAAATAAGTAAAAGTAAACTCACCTTTTAGCCCTTATCACCCAAAATACTAAAAATGTAAATAAAACAAAGTGGAGCAACTTTTAACAAATACACACAAACCAACCACCTTACATGGATGGTGACTAAGGAGGGAAAAATGGGAGGGAAACTCCTTAATGCCTTGGAAATAAGCCCCCCTACCTATTGGGTAGGGTCCAAGGGCCTATTTCCATGCAATGTGAACTCCCAAAACAAAAGGGAGTCACTTGCATTGCCACAAATAACCCAATTTCGGGTTTGGCACACTTGGGCACAAGTGTAGAGGGTGTGGGGTCCACCCAAGGTTCACATGTGACCCCAATCCCTTCTACCAACACACACACACTTACCCAAAACCATCACTTAAAATAAAATGAGATCATTAAACCCCTAAACTAGTTTACTTAAATAAAACACACCCTAAACATAATTAATTTCTACAAGACATAAATACATTACAATTGAGGTTCACTCATGGTTTCTAATTAATACACATACTCAAAGGCCTCAAACATTTAGCATGGTTAGGACTTAGCCCGTGGGCCGCTTGTGCACAATTGCATAGCTACCCTGAAACCCACGTTCTCCTATAACTTGTCACCTGCACACTCATTACACACATTAACCGCATCTGTCCAATACAATAAACATCATCTACTCATCACAAAATTAATTAAACCTATAATATCCTAACATCATTATACAATTGATAGTGCAACGCATACAATTATACACATAGTCCACCATGAATCATCCACAGATATAATTACAACGACATACACCTATGCTAGCATGAGTTACCATTATTAAATCCAAAAACTATATCATTGATCAAATCGACTACAAGAAATCAACATCTAACCAATAAATCTCACTATCATGTAACTTTGTTAGTGTCATCAACATCATAAGGAATATATCAATATACTAATCTAGTCCAATTGGCACTACGCGCCCAAAATACCATAATGTCCATGAGGATAAATAACATAGCGTAATGTCTAAAATATATCAGAGTCTCAGTCAAAACATGTCTATGCATAAAGGAACCAACAGATAACTGGAGCTATAAAAATGTGGGCACTACAATGCCTTGGCTAGGATGTACATCTTCTTCCATAATTCTTTGTGGCCTTTGTGAATTTTCACAATGGAATTAAAACTTGCTACTTGATTTTCAAACACTTTTTTGTTGGATTCACACGTCATCTCCCAATTCTTAATTTCTAATTCCAACTCTTGAACCTCAAGCTCCAACTCCATCTTCTTTGAGGCAACACCTAGTAATTGGTCCAATAATTCCTTATTTATCTTCGACAATTTTAAATATTGCAGTCTAAGTCTTTCACGCTCGATTTTATAAAACTTTTTCCTTGTTCATTGCATGTTTCAGTTCTATTTCCATATGACCTGATGGGAATGAATCATCTTCTTGTCTAACTTCAACATTTTCATTTGTAGGGCTCTCTACAGTCTTTCCGAACACATTAGTACTGGGACTATAGAATTTTGCATTGTCTTTCGGTTCCGGCACTGGTAATGCCTTGCGCTTTCCAACCTTATTTTTTCTCGTCATCTAATTAAACTGTATTTAAACAACCAATTAATATTTGTTAACATTCAAACGTAATTGTAACCATATACCGTACACGGAAGCAAAACCCAACAAAGTAACCATATACCATTTACCGTAATCCACATTCATAGTCACATTAATACATTAACCATATACACATTGACAACATCATTATTTATACAATAAATGGAATGTCACATAACAAGAATAAAAACTATTTAATGAGTTATAAACAGAACCACAAACCATATTCAATTTAACAAGAATGTAATACTAAATCGTAAACGTCAAACACATTAAAGTAATAACCTCATCACACATATATACAATTGTCCTCTAATCACACTTGTCTTCTAATCACACTTATATTACTCTTCCTTATTCATCACATCGCATACCAGATATAACAATTGAATACATGATCTAAATACTAATTAATGTGCACATCATAACATCAACCAAAAACAACCATATTAGTGTAAAATCACATACATCTAATAATCATAATTTAACCACATGCGTCTATCCATATCATCTATTATGCTAAAAGGAAAAATTCATCAAATATAACTAATTTTTTGCATACCACATAATCAATATCTATACATATATGTCTAATATATAAGTAAAAATTTTCAAATATGTAAGTGAAATATAAAAGTTCTATGACTGGTATATTCATTTGTTATCATTGTCTTGGGTGGGAGTGTCGGGTGTTTTTTCCTCAATTGCCACCTTGGCGTGCATGTACATCTTCTTCCATACTTCCTTCAGATCTTCATGTGTTTTAAGAACAGTATTAAAGTTTGCTACATGAGTTGCGAACACTTTTTTGTCCGCTTCACGCATTGTCTCCCAATTCTTAATTTCTAGTTCTAACTCCTGAACCTCGACCTCCAACTCCATTTGCCTTGAGGCAATTTCTCCTATTTCATCCAATAATTCCTTGTTTTTCGTAAAATATAAATTTTCCAATGCAAAGCTTTCGCACTGGTTTTGATATATCTTTGTCTTCTTTGTTACAAGTTTCATTTCTAAATCCATATGAACTGACGGGGAAGGGTCGTCTTCTTGTGTAGCACCGACATCTTTGTTTGTAAAGCTCTTTGCATTATTTTTGAATGGATAAGTGTCACTATCGAATGATTCATAATCATTTGGTTCTTGCACAGGCAAAGCCTTGCACTTTCCAATCTTCTTTAGTCTTGCCATCTAAATAAACCTGTATTATAACAATCAATTATTATCTGTTACCATTCAAACATAATGTGAAAGGAAATAATGCACTTAACTTATACGTAACAAAATATTATCATGGATGAAATATATATGAAAGTTTCAGTAACCACATCAAACTCAAGTACGCATACATGGATGTAGAATGCAACTATGTAACGATAATCCACAATCCATAATCCATAATACACAAAATTTGAAAAAAATTGTGAATTATCTGCGATTAATTACTGAACATGTCAAACCCAAGCAGGCATACAAGGAATAAGAACTCAAATATCTAACCACATACCAAAAACCGTAATCCACAACCCATAGTCACATCAATACATTAACCAGATACACAGTAACAACATCATCATTTATACAGTAAATGGAATGTCACATAACAGGAATAAAAACCATCTAATGCATTATAAACAGATCGTAAATGGATAACTCTATGTAACCCATAACCACAAACCATATTCAATATATCAATAATGCAGTACTAAGTCGTATACCTCAAACACATTAAAGTAACATCATCATCATATACACATATATACTAATCTGATTCCTCACAATCAATGTTATACATAAAGGTTTTCATCTCCTTCGTTGCCTAGTGTTAGCCACAGAAAAAAGTCCATCATAAAATCTAATACGTTTCTTCTCATTTCTATGTACAGAATTTGGCATGATGCCAAGAATGGGTGGGGCATCCAATGTCTTTATCCGAGTATGGTGCACTATCTCAACATGTACCGCATCATCCTGAAAGCCAACCATATAGTAAATAAGTGAACGTAGATGAATGTCTCAGGTAAACACGTAATTAAATTAAATCATTCATCCAAATGTCTCACTACTTACCTCTTTAGGAGTGTCAATTCTGATATCGTTGAGATCCCAAATAGCAAACCCTTTGACACACTCTGCCAAAGTGTTTGCAAATGTATTAGGGTAGGGCAATGGAGCAGTGGGAACAATGGCCTCATAAATAATCACTTTGATAGTAAATTTGGGGAGTGTGATGCCATGACACTTCATGTACGGATACTATCACAAACCACTCCTCTTGCGATCACCATATCATCTGACATTAACTCCGACTTGCCCCGCTAGAAAAGCCTATAATAGTGACAATCTCAATTGCATTAATAAATTTTTCTTTATTTCACCAAAAAAGAATACAAAAAAAAATGAAAACATTCAATAAATTACCAGTCCAGTTCCACCCTCGCTCATACTAGCAGCAACGGTGTTTGTGTCCCTCTCCTCGTGCCTCCCCTCACAACCCTCTCTCTCTCCTGACTGGAAAAGAAGTTTCAACTCTATGATTTTTCATCTCGCCTTTCTTACCTCAAGTGAAGCTATCTCTCCAATAATATCGAGACCACAAGTTGATTGAGAAGGGGGCGTCTTATCGCAAACGTCCACCTATAACAATCGAGCCATCAGGACAATCAAAGTATCAACAACATAAGGCAACATACATTTTTCGAGAGTGTGTTAAGTGATTTTTACCTCTCTATTTCGCACTACGAATCGCGTGTCTCTGTCGGCGTAAGAGTTGACACAAGGGAATGTCATAATCCTACACACGCATACAGTTAGTATATACAAAAATACACAAAAACTACATTGTATCTTTACTTACGAAAGACCAATAATTACTTACGTTATCATTTGTAGGGGGTCAACATTTTTGCTACTTGTTCCACCCTCTTCTCTAGCTTCATGTGCATGAAAGAATATCAAGTTTTTGATTTCCAACCTAACATTATATTTAAATTTCTATACCAATCTTAAATTTACCTCTGTTCCGATATTTGAGTTTTTATTTCCTCTCACTCTCAACCAATGCTCCTCTCTTGCCTTTCTCATCTCCGTTGAATCGTAGGCACGCATTGCATCATCCACCTCCTTCTTTCCTTCTTGGCTCAACTCCTCAAATCGATATTTGCATTATTTTTTACAAACACGATCAATAACCCTCCTCCACTGCAAGTAGAATCATTGCCTTAGGACGTAGTTCACATCCGCCTCCCTCTTTTGCATATATGCCCTGCTTCTATCTTGAGAGATAGGTGATCGTTTCCCGTATGCTTACGGCCACACTTATGAGGTTCCACGCAGGGAAGATTGTGTTCTACTTGGCGATGTCTATTTAGTCTATGTAACTCAGAAAACCTAACATCCCCACTACCAGCACATGATCCATGCTGATAGACATAACGAATACGACCATTAACATATTCAGTTTTATATTCTACGGTGGCTCATGGATATCTGAGTGAATGGGCTCTGAAGGACCATCTGTCGTATCGCCATCAACTATTGGAGGATCAACTCCCTTTTCTTCCTCTGTGACGCTTGCAAAATGCGTATGCACCATGTGATGTGAATGTACTTGTATCTACGGAGTCCAAGTGCATAACTATTAGCTTGACATAAAATATTAAGTATTTTGCAAAAAAGTAATGTTCACATATTCGAATATTATCATCATGGAATGTGAAGAAACCTGTATGAAAAGACATATTCGAATATTATCATAACAAATGACATAATTGTTACTACGACAAACAATTAATGTTCACAAAGTTATATATTACCGTCTCATTATTTATGTCTTCCCCGAAAACATAAGAATGGATTGTGAACATGGATCGGCCCATGTCGCCGAGCTTCCGCATGTTTTGTTCATGTCCGTTGTCATAACCATTGTTGAAGCAACGCATTGTAAAACAAGTTAAACTGAAACAAATGGTGCACGAACTTATTTATTCGTATTTTGCATTCATATTGAGAAAATTGTGCACAATAAACGATTTGTGATGAAAGAATGTGAAGAAACCTCATGAAAAGACATATTCAAATATTATCATAACAAATGACATAATTGTTACTACGACAAACAATTAATGTTCACAAAGTTATATATTACCGTCTCATTATTTATGTCTTCCCGAAAACATAAGAATAGATTGTGAACATGGATCGACCCATGTCATTGAGCTTCTGCATGTTTCGTTCATGTCCGTTGTCATAACCATCGTTGAAGCAACGCATTGTAAAACAAGTTAAACTGAAACAAATGGTGCATGAACTTATTTATTCATATTTTGCATTCATATTGAGAAAATTGTGCACAATAAACGATTTGTGACGAAATTAGCTGCACACATTATTTTTTTCAAAACTAGATACTCGACTCTAGATGTTTCCAAACTAAACATGAAATGTGAATTCCAAGTGTGTTAAAAGAGATTATAGGATAAAGCATGATGTATCCAAAATGCCCGGTTTATCAACCAACACTATATGATGTAACATCATATTATCCACAAAATATATAATATATACGCTAGAGACAATTCACATAATATTAGTTATTCACAATCTAATAAATAATGTATGTCTACCATTACACAATAAGGAAATACACATATATCATATCAAAATGTCTTCCATGGCAAGTGCTAGAAAAGCTACCACTTCTTGGTTTATAGTGTCCCTAGACACTTGACATACATCTAACCTACCTCTGTTAACTTTTACATGCACGTATGAACATTTCGCAATGCGAGCTACACTCTCTAGCACTTGAACTCGAAGAATTGAAAGATTTACATTGTTACATTGGTATACACCAGTCATTTGTTTCACAACAAGCATATCGTGATAAAACACACAAACATTCCGAACATCGTGGTGTATCACTTCCTCAAGACCCAATATCAACACCCTATACTCAGCCTGGTGGAAGGTCATAGTAGCATTTCCGACAATTGTACCTCTTTCTACTATCTTGCTTTCGTTAGGGTCGTATAATATGAATGATGAACATGCTAGATTTTCGGAGGTATTCGACACTCCATGAATTTCCAATCTCCAAATTGCAACCATGCTTACCTTTACAATGGACAAAAATATATCGTAAGCAAACATTAAAAAAAATTGAATGAACACTTCTAATTTGACTTTTTCAATACAAACATCTATAATTTAACATATGACAAGGCCCTAAAACATTTGCTCCTGAGTTCATTCATTAATAACGATTTCTTATTAGAGAGTCAATGGAGTTAGTACTTTGTCTACTAAAACTAAAACTAAAACTAAAACTTCCTTACAATACTAAAACTTCATATTTCGTATGTTAGACTAAAGTGCAAATAAATTTTGGAATATATTAGAATTGTAATCACGAGTTTGGTTCCATTCCACTCATTTTTTGAATAGATAACTTTATATCGCTAACATATAATTAATACAAACACAATTTACATTTTTTAAGATATGTTTTCCGATAATTATGAGTTTATAAATGTAATGGGTAAATATTAAATTTGAATAAATCACTTAATAAATTGATTAGTATATTATGAATAGATAGATTTCAATCTATTTGCAATATCAATATCTATAAACATTTGATTAATTATAGTATTGCGAACGACATTCCAATAATTGTTATAGCCTATAGTATTGCAAATGACATTCTAATAATTGTTATAGTTTATTCACTAAATAACCATTGTAATGTATATCTAGTATTTAAATTACATGCTTCAATGAGTACTTGAGTTCTCTAGAATTAACTCCTTTTCAAACAATATTGGTATTCTATATTATGTATATTAAGTTGGCTACAGGTGCATCTCGTATATGAGTTGAACTCATAAAACAACACTCTTTACACATAAATAAATGATGGGAAATGATAATTGCACCAATACAATCCTAAATTGGACAAATGATGATAATCCCATACTTAGTGAATTAGAAAATCGTTACCATTACACATTTCCTACCAAAATATAATTTTAACATAAATGAATTTTAATAATCTAAACTTGCTATACAAATATCTAAACATTAGTAATTTTAAAACTATAATCCATAGAAACACGTATTAATACTAAGGAAAACATATTTAATCAAGAATATATTCGAACAACAAAACAAAATATATTTATGTTGGTGTGAATCGACATCCGACAAAAAATAAATATTTATATAGGTTTTTCTCAAACACGTCATAAGTTTTTTAGAACAAAACATAAAAAACCGTAACTATTTTTTTTTTTGTTTTTAGCAACAAACTTGGAGTTGCTTCCATGTGCAATCTTTTTTGCACAATTTTTTTGTATCTATCGGTTTTATGACCGGAACTCCCATCTTTCTCATCTTATGTGGAGGCTCGTACTTCTGGGCATCCTCCATCATGTCATACGCTAGACCATATCCTCATGAATGCGGCCCTATAGTGCGGAACTTAGATAAATAAATAACAAAAGTTTCTGGCAAATTGAGCCAGGCCTTAACCATCACTGCAATTTCCGGTTTGGGTGGCTTAGACTATTGATGATGGTCTATATAGACCACAAATGTGGACCTCCTAAAACTTTCCTCCCTTTGGAATTTGGGAGTTGTTAACGTTATCCCTACGGGATTCACAGGAACTAGACTTTGTGTATTCATTTTCGCCATGCAAAATACAAACTGAATACAACAACACACATGCACACAAAAATATACAATTAACGTTAGTACAATACATGTCAAATCAAATATATGTCATCCAATATGATAAAATAATCACAACATCAGAAAGCAACTAATCCATGACAAATTCAAGTATCGATAAATGCCAACGGCTATCCTTCACCCAAGAACCACCCTCCCATAATATCACAACCGTCCATTGCAAAAGGGACGGTTGTGATATTACGGGAGGGTGCATTTCTGAGTGGAAGGTTGGCGGGCAACTTTAAAAACCTTTGCTCAACATAGTCTACCACCCATCTATCGATGCGGAATCCTAAGGGGCAAGCCCCTTCATCACGCAACGATAGTTGGGCGTATCGATGTGGCATCCTAAGGGGCAAGCCCCTTCAAACACACCGATTCCTATCTTTGTAGAGGCACTTGCCCCCATATGCCAAATTGAGAGTCAAAGTATGATATCACATAATTTTTATAGCTTCAACTTTCATTAAACATTCACAACATTACAATTACCAATATTTAACAATTAATAACAAATATACACACACACACACACAAATGAGTTCCACATTCACAATATTTACAACTATAATGCATCCAAGAAATCAAACTTTTCCTAATGTATTTAATTTAAAACAGCTAAGAGCAATGAAATCACAACTAACAGCTCGAAGATCACATGCATATTTAACCAATACCAACATAATATCAACATAATTAACTAGTCTCATACCAGTGATTAATAAACACAAATTGTAGAAATTACCGAATCCTCTATCATTTATTAACAAACACGTGAATACAATAATATCGCAATAATAAACTAGTTCACACTATTATTTAGTGTCTATATACTAAACAAAATATTTGAACACGTCATTTGTTTTGAAAACATGCTTCCAAACAATTGTTCGATATATTTGTACTTATGATAAAGTTTCATGTTATATTTGTCCTTGTGTATATCAAGCACATACATTTGTTCCTATTTACAAAGTATTAGGTAATAGATATGACATCAAATTGCTTCCTTTTCTTACAGTTTCAAATATATTAATTAATAATAATAATGAAAACTATAATTATTTTCTAAAATTTAAGGTTCAAGGGCTTAGGGTTTAGGGTTTGGGGTTTAGGGTTTAGGTTTTAAAAGGGTTTAAATATTGAAATGGGTCATAATAAGAAACATTATATAGGTTTGGGAATTATGAATGATTAGAAATTGGACTTAGGTTTAGGCCACCAAATCTAAATAGAATGTTAAGTGGGGTTTATGATACACAAAGTTAAAGTCCCATGTCCAATAAAATAAAGTTCACATTTCAAAAGGAACCTTAAAAAATCAATATATAACATATGATCACCTTTTTATAAAGATAAGCTAATAAAGTTCACATTTATTAGATATAAATGCAATAAGTTAAATTTTATTAAATCGTCAGAAAACACCATAAATATAGACATCGAGTGTGAGCATTTTTGGCATTCTAAGTCTTAAAATAATATTTCAATATTGATATCATTACACTAGCACTGAGTTTATTCGTTACCTCTGCCTCCCCCCAATGTTGGAGATAACCCCAAGGCCTCAACACTAAAACTAGTAACTATGGTTCTTCTTGTAGTCTCCCTCACGACTCTTTAACATATCTTACTAGATACTCAGGCAAGTCCACTAGTGTTGATCGAATGAATGGGGATCCACCCACCATAAAAATTATCTTGTGAGATTTGTCAACTCTTGAACTCATACTATAATTGGACAATATGCCCATGTATCATATGTCCCCATATACGAGCACCACATAATATCCCCTTAATCTCATATAATCACTTGCTAATGAATTACAAGCCAAACACACAAATAAGGGAAACTTTGCGACAATATGTAGATGTTTCCCCATTACTATATGCATCATGAACATCTTATAAATCTGTGTCAAAAAAAGAATCACTAACCTAATCACCATATTTTATAGGGCTAATATATGATAAATGTCATGGTACAAATGTACCAAATTTATACTCATGTAATGTATTATTCCTTGATCTAGCACCACTTGACACATGGCTATACAAAAAAGTGGAACATCTTAACCTAACTTGTGACAAAATACACATGTCACCGTAAAGTTTAAAATTGCCTTATAAAAATCGATAATGGTTACAACATATACATCCCTCAACCACAGTAGGAAGGAATGTAGATTATAACAATATGAGGTTTTTGAATACCTATTTACTTTCTACCTATCTACGATGTCATCTTGAGTGCCATAAAGCATGGGTGTGCACCCAATCCATCAATTACCCTAATATTACAATTGTAGATCTCTTATCGATAAACTAGAATAAACTTAAGATATTGCATGTAAGGTAATAATTATCTATAGGGATCCTTTCTCAAAATAGTATTAAATAAATGACCATTCTAGATCTAACCCACAAAAAAATACCTAGCTCACAAAGTGATCTAGGTTTGTAAGAAAAATTTATGTCGAAAGGAGGTTATATGTTCCTTTTATATACATTGTATGTCTTTAGGGTCTCCTAGACCTAATTTAGCCTCTCTTTATAGCTATCTAGACTTGGCCTAGTACATATTTACACCTTTCTCAGGATTTGGACCTAATTTAGCCTTCCCTTTATAGTGTATTTGGACCTTTCCTAACACCCTTACCTTTGAGAGATATCTACATTGATTATACTTACTTTTTATACTCGTTTGTATACATTGCATTATACTTTTCTTTGAAGTCGTTTATTATTAGGGTTACCATGAGTAATTTTTAAAATGTTACATGTGGTCGAGATGATGGATGCAACATCCATTCACTTGAACGTAGAAACTTAAGTAAAGGTATGCATATTTCATTATGTTTAACTTCTTAAGTTATTACATCTTTATAGTTATTTACCTAATTTTGGTATAGTAGGTCCAATTCCCAAATCACCACCTCAAATTACACTATAATGGCATGTAATGAACTTTAGGTAGAGTATATGTATACACCTTGTTTTCACTTACTGAAGATTGAAATCGACAAGCTAGGAAAAAGGCCAACTTTCCCAATCACTTACTAAAGTTTATAAATCTGCCAAGTGTACTTTGTTTATGTAGATACGATATTATAAATTATTTACATGTGGGGTTTGGGTGTCTACTGTTTTAAGGCACACAAATTCAATTTTATTTACGCCCCTACATAACTCTAAAAGTTGAGTTTCTTCAAACTTCTTCACATAGTCCCAATTGCACTCCTCACAACTCTAAAGGTTGAATTAGTTCATGTTGCACACATTCCCATTTGTACATATCCCACAATATCACATATTTATTTAGTCATACTTAGTTAGGATTTTTAAAATTATATTTCCAGAGGTTTGTGTGGATTTTTAAAATTATAATCAACAACACCAAAATAGTTTTTACACAAACCAATAATTAAATTGTGATTCAACAACACCCAACTAATTTTGATCAACACCATAAAAAGGAGTACACTTGAACAAAAGAGTTTATGAATTGTTTGGTTATGAGAATTACCTTAAATATTGCAATCCATAAGTTTCATAATCTTATCAAACATGAATTAACATAATACTTTTCAAATCTCAAAGCCATGTGTTTTTTTCTTTCCTTTATTTAAAAATATTAAAATAGGAAAACTCTGCATGGAGTTAAACTATATGCGTTTTAAGGGATGGTTTATAAAGTAACTGTATGCGTTTTAAGGGATGGTTTATGGATTTAAACTGTATACATTAAAATAGAACTCAATTCTTCAATGTTAAAGTTTAAAAGTAACTATAACTGATGGTTTATAAAGGTATGATATGGGATGTCATCAAATTTAAAAGTAGTTTTTCAATTATAGTAATTATAGTAAGAAATTAGTTTAAAATTTCATTGTTGAAAAACACAGTGTGTTTTCAACAATGATGAAAAACACACTGTGTTTTTCAACATTTTTCAAAATTATTTCCTCCATATAGAAAATTGTTGACAGTGAATGATACCAATAATAGACAGGTAATGATACCAATAAGTGCACTATTGACATTATTATAGGTACTGTATTATCCATATAAAATTCTTCTAATTTGTCAAATTTATTTGTGTGGGCATTTTTATCTCTGCAAAGTTTTTTTTTAAATGATAAAGTAAATACAAAAATGTTACAATAATTCACAAAATAGAAATGGCACCGGGGTGTCATATTTAAAGTAAAGTAAAGTAGGATTAAAGCCTCGATAGCCAATAATCAAGGGTTAAATTTCAGTGCCACCAATGGTCATATTTAAAGTTTATATCTTGTTGTTGCAATATTTAAAGTGATGCAGGACAACTTTTTGTTTGCCTTAGATGTGTCAATGAACATGACGGGAACTCAGGCTCACTCGGGTCATTTACATCCTCTCATCAGTTGGGGGGTTCACTATACTCACTCCTCGAGGGAAGAGAGCACTCGACCAGGTAAGTTCACTCCTCAATCTACATCTTCCTATCAGTCAAGCCCTAACAATGGAGGGAGAACAAAGAGATTACTTGGAAGATTTCACAAATTATATCATTTGAGCCCCCACATTGAGGGAAGAGCACTCGACCAGCTAAGCCTTACAACTAGTAAGCTACAACTGAAGACAATATGCAAGAACATCAAGTTCAAGAGAAATATAACATCTCATGAAGTGCCACATAAGTGAATGAGGCATCATGATTGCATTTCAAGCTCATGAAAGTAAAATTTATTATATTTATAACAAAATGGGGATAAAAATGAACACAAAAACAAACATAAGGTATATCTCATACTGTTGTTTTAATAATCACAAGTACAGAAAATATTTCATATGAAGAATGTCATTTTTAGATGCATGCTACAGAATGAAATCAAGATGAGAAAATATCATTTTCTTCAAAGTAGTACAAGGAAACATTATATCATCAAAAGATTGTGTTCTTTTTACATTTTAAGAATACAGATTTGGTGAACGTCTGTGTTATTAGCTTACGCACTTATTGTAATTTACGGCCTATGAAATGCCCAATTTTTTTAGTTTGACAAGATGCAAAACCACAATGTGGGGGCTCAAATGGGAAAGAAAAAACCTCATCCTGTAATACAAACTAGTGGAATCAATGCATTATTGAAGGATATGAACAGTGGGACATTGAAACTTACTGTAGAATCTTGAATTCCTCTGCAACGAACGATGTCCTCTGCAACGATCTCCTCTAATGGCTCGCTGAAATAGACTCTCTCCTCCGTTCGCCTTCTTCCTCAAAAACTGCGGTCTTATTCTTTTCCCCTCATCTCGTTATCAGGCACATTCATCGTTTCAAAGAGAGGTTTGGGTATGATTCACAGGAGTGGGTATGATTCGAAGCACTCATTGGCGCGTAGGGAGAGGGGGCACGCAAATTAATAATTCAAATTTTTTTGACAGCTGGCGTCTAGGTCAACGTAAATATCTTCCTCCTCTGGCCACTCGGGGTTGTGTGGTCCCCACGTCTATTTCCTACGTGATGTCAGGATTTCGGGTCCATGCCTTATGGTCCATACAGGGGGGAGGCAACATCCATGGCGGGGGAGGCACCATACATGGGTGCATTTTCAGTGGAGGGTAGCCATCGGCTATGTGATGGAAGGTCTTAATCCACCGGTGGTGGTCGTTGATGTTCGGTGGGCTCTAAACCATCAATTGTAATAAGTGCCCTAACTAGCAATCGTACATCAAATGTACAATGGAAATGTTAAAGGGAATGCATCGAAAAAGTGATAATGGAGGGATTGGAATAGCGGAAGAGAAAGAGGGTCGATAAAGAAGGGGTAGAGGGATGAGATGTCCAAGGACATGGAAAGTGTTGCCAGGGGACATATGCCAATTTTTTTCCCTACAACCACATGCCATTCTTTGTGAATTATTATAAGGAGAAAAGGGTTACGGTGTTCAAGATATCAAGGCAACGTATTTTGGAGATATCTTAGAAGGCAAGGAGTGGTCGATCAATACTACTAATGTCAATAGTTGCTTGTAATTTCAGTCCTTGTGTTTTTATGGTAGTTAGAACACACGTAAGTGTAAAGTGAATTTGCTTGCGCATATCGCGGGACACTTTAGAGATAGGGATATGTGTAATAGACCTGACATCCAAGGGTAGCGATTTCATGCACATTTGTGATCAAGGAATCTCTCTAGCTATCAGGGTAACGGTTAGGGTTTCCCTCATCAACAATCTTGATAGAGTTTTCCATCAATAACCATTGACATAAAATGGGATTTTATTTTTACCATGATCCACATTATCGTCTCCATCTCGCTTGCATTTTTCATGAGAGTCCAATTTGTTCTTAAAGGGGTCAAAATAAAAATGGGGAAAATCCAATAGGTTTTGGGTTTGAAACCAAACCTCATGAATACAACATACCATGTTCCTTGTTCATGGCTTGGGAAGAAATGGCTCCTATGTCTTTCATGCATGGGTTCTATCTATACTTTTATTGGCAAGGAGGACAACCATTCTCAACATGTGGGAAGGGTTATCCAATGGTGACATCACAACCACTAACATAAAAAGGGTTTTGGTATTATTTTATTTTAATTTTTTGGCATCAAGTTTATTGATTTGTAGTTTAATTAGTTAGATAAGATGAACACATGATTGGAATTTTGGAAATAAAAAGGTGGGAATAAAATACATGCATGTCATACATCTATACTAAATCTCATAGTGTCCCTAACTAAGAAATATTTGCTACATGTGGTCCACTTTATCATCTCAATCTCACTTGCATTATTTGCATGAGTACAATATGAGCTTAAAGGTGTCAAAATTATAAAAATTCAAAATCTAATAAGTTCAAGGTTGAAACCCAACCCCATTGTTTACTTCATGCAACACTATGTAGGCCCCCTTCTCAATTAAACAATGTACAATTGGTGGATCAACACATAACATGTAAAAGTGTAATGGCTACACGCAGCGTAAGAAACAACTAGGGAAATATATAACTAAGAGACAAGATTATGTATTTATGGATTGGAATTATATTTTTAAATCAAGAAATTAGACAAAAATTCAAAGTGGAACGCAAGATCAATATCAAAGATCCAAGACCAATCTTATATTAAATGCGCTTACATGATTTTGTACAATTTAAGGCTACTTTTGGTTAACTAAATAATTGTTCAACATTGGGTATCCCCATAAATACCTAGCTAAAAGACATTGTTAAGGTCGAAGAATTTAGAATATAAGAGTTTTGAGAGTTTTATTTGCATTTTCTTGTATGCCTAGATTTGGATCACCTACAAGATGTGTTAGTAGATATAAAAATCTCCAAATCAATGCTACTAAATAAATGGGCTTACACTACCATTGAAAAGAGAAGGACAATCATGGGTTATTTCAATGAATAAAGTGGGTAAAATTTTTGATCTAAATTTATAACCTACACACAAACACACTTAGAAAATTGTTGTTTATTTTTGTGGTTAGGGGACCTACCTCAGTCGAATCCTAACCCTTTAAGGAGATAAAATACATTTTATTGCAGAAAAATGACAAAACAATGCATGAAAATGAATGGTATACTTGACTCGACCACAAACCGATCCACGACCGTGATTCGCTGAAAATCACACAGAGGTTGTAGGCTAGGTGCGGGTCCGACTAGCACCTACATTGAAATATTGCCAAAATAATGATGTCACGAGTTACACATGTCCTTTGTGATCTGACTTCACCTCTTTAAAACTTTCAATACCAAAATATACAAGAAAAGAAGCAAAAACTCAAGTGCACAAATGGTCAAGGGGCTCTAAGAGAGTGAAATCATGGGGGTGAGTGGGGTGACACATATGGGTGCAATGTGCATAAATGGGTGAGATGATAAGGGTCCATAGTGCATTGGGCATGCGAATGGGTAAGTGAAATGGATATAATTAAATGTGAGTAGGTGAGAGTTAGTAAATGAGTGATGAAGTGTCTTTTCTCGCCATTTTGGTGGGGTATTATATATTTTAGTTGTTTTTGGGGATTATTTGATTTTTTGGGGATTATAGTGTTTATTTTTATTTTTATGATATTTTTGAATAGGAGATCTTATGCACAAGTTGCACTTTCTAGTGTCTACATTTCTTTATCTCACTTTTATTTCCAAGTTTTAGCCTAAGTCTTGCAATTGTTTATGTTTTTCAATTTTTGTTGAATATTAGAGGATACCTTATTCATTGCATGATATATCATTTGAACTAACATATTTGTATCTATAACACACTCTCATGCATCTAAAGGAATTATGTCCCCTTCTTCTTAAGTTTTTTGCCTCACAATCTTACACATGTTCATGTCTTGATTGAGTGCATATTGGTTTCAGCTCAAACATGGTTTTCTAATCATGGCATTCGAATGAGTTGGAGCTTGCACCACAACATGTGAAATTATTTCTCTTTATTCAATACCATAATCATATTTTGCATTTATTTATAAACCATCGTTAATATAGGATTAAAGTCCGCATATTATTGATAAAGATAAAAAAATTATTTTCAAGTGATTCTCATAGTTTAACACTTACCTATAAATTTTATGCAATGAATAGGATATGAATGTTATTGTAATTAGTTAATTTTGATTTTATAACTATCAAACTGATTCCCCATGATCAATACCAAAACTATAAGTTTTTATCCTATGAATAAATCCTCCATTAAAATATAAACAACAAAATCATTAGGCACATAGACAATTCCTAAAATACCAACAACATAGGGCCCCCAACACTTGGGCATCAAACCGGCATAAAGACTCATCTCTCAGTATAGAAATGGGGGCACCGAGCATAACTATAGCTAGTCTCATCGGTACATCCTAATCGGTCGATCCTCGGTGTAGACAGGGGACCCAATGAGAAGAAATATTAAGGTATTACATTACACAAGATACAATATGTGCACCTCCTTTCATGAAAGGTAGAAGCATGCATGTGTTCATGAGACTTTTCGTATTATTTCTTACCATTTAACACCACCCCTGTCTCACATAAAGAAACATTTTTGGTGCATAAGAGTGGGGAGATTTCACGAAACAACATGTTTGGTGCTAGAAGGAGGGGGCCTAACTTTTACCTAGAAAATAGATAAATCATCACCATATCAAATTCAATTCAAGGTGAATTTGAAATTTCATGCCTTCAAACCCATAGAAAGCACTAACTAAAACATGGGAAATCAAGGAACTATTAAATCCATTCTATGAGTAGTTCACCTCGCACTATCGTGCCTTTTGATAATCCCTTCACATCACCTAATAACCCAACCATGGATGTTTCTTGGTTGGAAAAAATCGATGAACCTCTCAATATTCCTATCGAGATACCATTACATGACCTAGAATATTGAAAATATTTGTGACAAGTATGTGAAAAATGAAACCCGAACCGTAGAGGAAAACTTCCATGTTGAAAAAATGGTCTCACAAGGGTGTAAGTCCAACATGAGAACGTTCTTGTAGGTGTTTTCATATTTGATGGATGAATGATCATATATTTGATACCAGGCCTCTCACATGGTTCCATTACATCATGGAATGATTTAGATACTACCTTCATCAATCAATACACCATTCCTATCGACCCATCCATATTGTATCATCACTTTGTTATTACATGCAAAGAACCTCATTAACCAATTAATGTATTCAAAAATGCTTTCACAAGATATATCGGTGTGTGAAATCCTATTACAATCAAATTGAGGTAGCATATATCCAAATATACGTCAAGGCACTCAAATCCCTCACCTCCATGTTTATTCATATATATCATACATCCTTGACCACTTTGGCCCTCACATACCACTAGGATATCAATATTGAGAAAAAGGATGACTCATTGTCTTGGTTATGTTGGTCCATTACCTTTAATTAGCTATCTTGTTGTGCAAAACAAAAAGTAACTCATGAACCAAGAACTTGTGCAATTCCATTCTAGGATGAACTGATACTTATTGTGTAGATGCAAACCCGCACTCAATTCCAAATTCATACTTCTTTATAATCCATCCATTCTCCCGTGGGTCTTCCCTTCAATTAGATTGTATCACAAGCAAAGGACCAATCCATGGCTCTTTCCTCACCAATCCATAGTGTCATGGTGGTCACCAATCAAATGCCTCTAACCTCCATGAAAACCTTCTTGATTCATGTTGTGTAACCACACAACCCCTTCAAAGTCAACCTAATTATGTAATGACCTTTATTTAATCCCAATGTAGAAGTAGGGAACTTATATAAAATCATATAATTTTTTTCAAATGACAGGATAAACTTGTAAAGGTAGGGCATCCAAAATCATATCCATCCTACTACTAGTTACCTAGGTAGCGAGTTTCAACTATCAGCGTAATAATTGCCAATTGAATTATCGACCCGATAATAGAGTTGTACCTAGTCCCTTAGACAAGGCCTCACAAAATGCTAGTATCTCTGGTGGTGCATAAAACTCTATCAAATTATTAGAATTATCATTATTTTATTAGTGCATAATCCATAACACTGTGAAACATGTCGAGGTAGATTTCCCATAATTTAACATAAACTCTAGAATTTTCCAAAAAAATATTAACAATCTCGAGATATTTCTCATTCCGAGTGATGTTATACAAATAATAAAAATCTCCTTAGAATTCCTTAATCTTAGAAACCTATAAATTCCCATGGGAAATTGATAATGATACTAAGGACGACTTGGAGGATTTCCATGCTTACTAGCATTACCAAAGAGAGAAATAATACACCCTTCTCTGTAAAAATCATGAACCCTTGATCATATTTAATCCTCCCAATTCATCTTGGGCACCACCTAGCCCATGCTCTTAAAAAAATCCCCACCAAGGGCCTAGAAATGTGTGACTCATGAAATATAATACTATTTTTCTATGACCCACATAACCAATCCTAACCAAATATCACATACTTGATGAATTACACAAAACAAAGGCCAATATATCCATGTTTAAGTTACTCTAAATTAGTAACAATAAAGTAATATTATCCCAAGCCTTGTCTTCCCCAAAATGAAATTGGAAAAGAAACTAATTCATATGTAGATACTTATAAAGAAAAGTTAGAATCTCCTCCTCTCCTACTAACAATTACAACTTTTGGTAAAAACTTACACATTTGGATTCAAAATCTTTTGGGAACATCATGCAATTTTCTACTTGTCAACAATTACGATTTTCTCCTTCAAAATCAAGTCGTTAAGTAATACAATTGGATAGGATAGAGGTAAATATGGTTGGGGAAATCTCACACATCCATATGTAGCTCACCACAGATCTAAGAGTTCGACAATTCTTCGATATCTAAGTGGCGGAAGTCCCTAAAGCTTATGGAATGCTTCTCAATAGATATTGTTCATGCACTCTTAATGGCTATATGGTAATAAAATTATTTCATATTTGGTTTTTTCAGGGTACGTAGATCTCAGTGAACCCATATGCATAAAATTATTGATGGAGTAACTACACATTCAATGTGTAGAAGTATAAAATGAAGAAGAAGGCATTGAAACCTATGTAGATGCATAAATGGAGGACGTGGTAGAAAAAGGTCAAGAAGATTTGTTGCATAGATTAAAAGAGGGTTGTATCACATATGAGAGGTTTAGAATTGTTTGGATTGCTAAATTGGTGTTGTGCATACATGGAACCACATGCCAAACAATCCAACATAACCTTTTTATCCATCCTCTAATGTTCCAAAGAAAATATGCAATGTATAAAACTTTGCAAAATTGAGGAGACACATCCCCATTCTTTCATATACCATGTCCCACATAATTTCTCCAAAATAAAATACCCCTACATAATTTATTTTGAGCACTCCAAATGAATCTCTTGGTGTAGGAGAATTTACACCTACAAATGAAGATGATTCAAATATCCTTTGCATCATGCCAAGCTTGTATAGTGGAGTGCGACCAAATTATATTCCACCCATTCCTCCACAATTAACATAGGGTGAGTAAGTGTGCCTAGATTCAAAATAAGTTTATAAATCCTTCCTCCTCACAATAGTAAATAAAGAGAGTCTCGTAGCTTTTCCCAAGATGCATAATTAGGATAATATGGAAGATTATATTTAGACCGTGCACTTTGATGTGTCCAAGTTTAGACAAGGATGTTGTGCAATTTTTAAATTCAACAACCCCAAAGGAAAAAAGTAATGTGTAACATACATAATTTAGTTCTTATGTATACATGGATTGTGTTTTGCTTTAAATAAAGGAGTTAGGTGCTTAAGAGCATTTAGAGATTCATAGTAGATAAACATGCAATTAAGAATCCAATACATATGCCATGATAAACATTTATCTAGATATCATAGTAGAGTATGGAACATGATTAAATATTTTGATGTGTTTGGCATATGTTCCATACCACACAATAAAAATTACATTCCGGATGTGTTATCTTGTATAGCCAACAACATGCATTCAATCCAAAATTCAAATCTCAAGCACTTCTCAATAGAATTTATTTCTAACCCATTTTTCTTAAACATGATTAAATAATTTTCAGGTATTGAATGATGATAATCATATCCTCGACTTCCTTTCTAATTCTCAAGATTTTGAGACAAAAATTATAGATGAATTCAAAAATAATTATTCTAAATCGGATGAGGATTGATTTTAAATCTTAAAAAATGACATGCACGATGATATTATATCCCCAAAAAGGTTATTTGATTAATATTATTACACAAAGAATAAAATAGAAATCACTCTAACTCGGGAGCATACAATATGAGTCTCACAACTTGGGAACCCATGATGATCCTAAGTGTTTTCTACTTGGATAATCATGTACCCCACATGAAAATTAGGATTTGATGTGTGAATTGAAGCACTATCAATATGTCATCACATAAAGTTATCATGAATTATAGATCTGTGAAACCTATGTCATGACACATATTATCCCAATAAGCCTAACAAAAGCCATTCTACCAATGGTAGAGATCATAAATGCATTATTAAAACCTCTCATATTGAAATAAGTTTAGAATATTCTCAACAATCATATCATATTTCCAATCCACCACTCAACATGGATTGCCAACCTTGTTCCCATTCCTAAGAAAAGTGGATAAATCCTCCTTTATGTGGACTTTTGTAATTTTAACAAGGTATCCGAAAAAGAAAATTATCCATTTTCATCCTTTGATGGGGTAAAATAGGTTGTGAATGGATTGAAGATCATTTCCTTCCTTAATGGATACTTGGGATACAACCAAGTGATAGTGCATCACAAAGATATAATTTAAATGAAATTCACCACCAAATGCAATACGTTTGCATATAGAATAATGTCATTTGGTTTGATAAATCTTAGCTCCACACTTTAGCATGCCATGGAAATAGCATTAAAAGGTCTAGTTGGAAAAAATGGATGACCTCATGATCTTCTCCAAAAAGCAATTCAATCATGTCAAAGGCTTGTCTACAATCCTATAATGATTCATGAGCATGACATTTCCCTAAATATAAAGAGGAGTATATTTGGGGGCACCGAAGGTAATATGTTAGGTCACATCATTTATGAAAGGGGTATATACATTGATATTGATAGGGTTGAGTCCGTATTGAAAATTCCCTTCCCAATGTATAAAAAGAATATAAATATTTCTTTAAAAATATTGAATTCATGAGAAAATTCATCTCAAGCTTCATTGTGATAGTCAACCCACTCAACGCAATGTTAAATAAGCATGAAAAGATTTAGTGGACCCAATTATTTCACTCTAAATTCATAGAAATCAAATGATATATTAACAAGGATCCATTCTTGATTAGTATAGACCGTAGCCAACCCTTCTTACTTTATGCATTTACCTCTAAACATTCTTGTGTAGCATTCTTGACTTAGAAGAAGGAAGAAACAAATTGTGAATGACCTATTGCATTCATGATATCCCCTTTGCACGATAAAAAGATCCATTATTCTACTATTGACAAGCAATATTTTGTGCACATCCAAGTACTAGAGAAGTTTGGGCATTACATATTGCACGAAAGGTAGTTTTATTGTATATGATCCTACAAAGTATAGGCTATGTTGATGCAAAATGAAATTTGGGAGAGGTGCATGAAGTGGATGACCATAATCCAAGCGTTCAAATTAGAAATTGAACTAAAGAATATAGGTTGAGGTATGGCTCTAAGTTGTGCAATGATATAGGTTGATCCTGCAACTCATCTACCAATAATACACTATTGATTCACTCACTCCAAATGAATGGTACCATGATAGAGTTTTTACTTGCTCAATCAAATATGTCTCACACACCTAAACCAAACTCAATATAGAGTGATAAATTGAAAATAAATAGTTTCATGAAAAATTTGGGTGCCTTTACAAAAATAACCATGTAGGCTTCTTTCTACAATGCCTTAACAAAGAAGAATCCATGACAGTTTTGAGTGACTTCCACAAAAAAGTGGTACTAGCCATAGTTCAAGAAAATCCACCACACACAAAATTTAAAGGGCAGGCTGTTATTTTCCTTTTTTGTTAATATATCCCCATATCCAAGTGAAGAACTACCATATTTTCAATATCACAACATCAACATAGTGCAACCTTAATATGCCCATGTAACTAGTCATTGAAGTGTGCCCCTTTACCAGATGGGTGTTGGATTTTGTTGGTGTTATCAATGATAACTCCTTAGTTGGCCAAAATTTCATTCTCATCACTACAAGATACTACACACATTGGATAGTGATGCACTCCTTCAAAAATTACAAAATTGACATTGTCATCAAGCTTTTAGAGGACCATGTCATCACCAATTTTGGAATGTCTTTTCCACTAGTATGTGACAATGGCCCTACTTTTAATTTTGTTTAATTCATTTAATGGGCATATGATAAAATAAATTTATTCTAAAATTATCTTCTAACTATTATCCACATGGTAATGATTGGTTGAATCAACAAACAAAAATTTCTTGGATGTGATAAAAAATTAATAGAAAAGCGATAAATTGGCATAATCACTCAAATATACCATTTTGTCGAAAAAACCAAATTAATTTTGTTCTAGGAAATTTATCTTATCATTTAGTATATGGCATAGACCCCATCTTTCCGATGAATCTCATAATCCCCATGTTTAAATTCATGTATGAATACTTGGGGAAAGTGATAAAATTGAGGCTAGACTCCTTAGCCTAATATAAGTATATGAGGAATGAGATGAAGACTTAGATAATTTCAATAGGTACAAAGAGGTCTTAAAACTTTGGTTTGACAAGAAAACAAAATTTAAATCTTTGAATTAATGACCTAGTGCTATTATGGGTAAGGTGCACGAGAAAAAGGACAAAATAAAAATTTGACAACTCTAGCTTGGACCCTTCGAATTGTATAAATTCTATGGGAGAACACTTTCCAAATCAAGAAGCTAAACATAGAGAATGTTTCATTACAATTCAATGGGTTCTTTCTCAAACACTACCTCCACACTTTATTCCTTTCATGTAGCATTTATATTCTTCATTATGAAAACCTTTCGAATGTGTCGGTGCTTTTATAAATAGTTTTCCTTCTATTCTAATTGTCTTGTTCTTTGCTTTTTAGGTTGATTCATTAGTTATTAATAATCCTTGTGCATTGTGCACAATACTTGTAACATTTTTCCATCTCATCAAGCTCTTCCAAACATGATAATGGTCTAAGGTCCCTAATTTCATTGTGTTTTACCTTTTTGCTTGTTTACAATTTGATAATGGTTGATAATGTTAAATCAAATAACATTGATGTTTTGAAATTTGGGATATATGGTAAGTTGTGAAATGAACATCTATAAGATAACATGACTATTTTTTTATTTTAGTATAAGTTTATGATATTTGATTTAAATTTCTAGTGTGCATTGAGAAAATTTCTCATGATTGAAGAGAGACATGCACAAATTTCACATTAATATTGCCTCTTATTAATATGACTAACCAAAGAGAGCTCCCTTACACATGTTTATTCATCCACCCATCCTCTAACCTAGATATCATAGTTCCCAACCCCGTGTAGAAAATAGAATGAGAAAAATAAATCACCCATATTAAAGTGTTTCAAAATATTTATCTATATAAGGGTGTTTCTAGTAATATATGCGTAGGATATGAACGCATGGTGGGTAATGGAGAAAGGTAACTATTAGAACCAAGGAATATATTTGGGGATATATATGCTTGGATGGAAGTAGATAAATTCCTTAGCATCCCCATCCATCCCCATCAAACATCATAAAAATGTAAAAAAATAAAAATAAATTCATGCAACAAGTCACGCCATGTGATTTTTCCCAAGTTAAATCATAAAAATACAAGCAAGGTAAATCGATCAACATGCACACAACATAATCTTTGAAATTTTCTTCAATCTAGTATGTCATATTAGAAAGTTAAAATGTAGATTGTGCTCTTATTTTGACAACACAAAATTTGGGAGTATGCTTGTTGATATCCATTGTAGGTAAACCATAAGTTCGGGTTCTCCACACTTTTTAAGAACACTCAAAGCATTCTCCAACATAGCCACCATTTGTTATATCTACAAAACATGCTCATAATTATATAAGTGAAATTAGGAGAACCCTCGGCCTTATCAAGTTAATTGTGGATTATGCAATGTCATTTTCTATTTATCGCACAATCCCTATATTTTACATACTAATGTGTTATTATTTTGTTATAGTCCCTATTGTAAGAAAAGATCTTGGGTCCCTTTGTGCTTGATATTTCACTTCATACATTTCATAACACCTTGCACACTCTCACAATAATTTCTCCTATGTGCGTCATATTTCTTCTAAAGCTCATATGCTTAAGATTTCTGATTTAATATAAATTTAATTAAATCTAATTATAGAGTAACTATTGTAATGAATGATATAAAAATGCTAGTGTACAATAATATGCAAGAAAAAAGCATGTATAAATGTAAAACCATAAGCAAAGAGAGAGAGAGAGAGAGAGGAGATGACTTAAGCGATTTATGAGTTATCCGGAAGTGATTTGGGTTGGTAAATAGTTGAAATAGATTGGAAGAAACATTGTCAAAGCTCACTAGAGGTTATGAGACCCATAACTATGTAGGATAGGAACACCCACAAGAGGACAGGAGTGAGCGCTGGGTGCTTGTGTCCATTTTAGGCATTAGTGTATGTGTGAATGATCTAGATCTGGCCTCTTTTGTGTGGGAGGAGCTTCACCGCCAATCTCCATTTGTCACTCTGGTTTGACTCTTTGATTGTCATATGTACATGTAACATGTAAAACAATTTTTATACCTACACATGCCCACAAACCACATAAAATCTAATTAAAAAGATGTAGAATGTGGATTTGGACTAACCCCGATGATCACCCGAAGAGTGAACTTAGTACCGAGTGTTGTACTACATTTTAGAATCCATGTAGTTCTTTGTGTAAGTGTGTGTAATGATGCCCTAGGATGCCCTTGTGAAAGTTACACAATGATAGCGGGCTAGATCTAGAATGTAACAAATGTATATAATATGTTATATGAAATAGAATAAACTTCCCCTCATATATTTTTTATGCATAGTGATGTAGCCCTTGTCCCTTGAATGAGTGTGCTAAATGGATGCTTTGAAGTGCTTTTGTGCCTTTGGATACAAATTTAGGTGATATTATGTAATGCTTAGTGTTTGGTCCCTTATTTGAGAAGTATAACTATGTATATATATGATTCCCTTGTTTGAATTTCGTAATTGACAACTAAAAGGTTGACCCAAAAGTATAAAAGATGCCCAAGATGTAAAAGAGACCCAAAAGAGTGAGAAAAAGGGGAGAAAGGGTTAGGATCTGCATGAGGAACAAGAGCGCTTGGGTGCTAGTGTCTGAAGCCATAAAAGATAAATCAGTCAAATACTGACAAAGCTGTAAGGTGTGAAAGGTTAATAAAAGTATGAAAAACAAAGAAAAGGCCCAAAATACATTGTCATTGCAAGTTTTCTTTCTTACGAATCATGTATAAATTAGTATGCTTTAAGACCTAGAAATGTACCCAAGTGCATAGATTTGGTGTCTACATTTTGCCCCCACTTTATGTTGTATATTGAATACTCGATAGCATAAAGTAGATAGAAGATGTGTACATTATGATCCTATAGAGAAGAGTGTAGTCGATAGCGTGTCGAGTGGAAAAGTGAAGCGTGAAGTGATCGTAATGTGAAGCATGGAGACTAGGAAAGGGAAGTTGACCTAGGGATGAAGCATATGCATAGTATTATGATGGGTTTGCTGATGTGAGTTGCTCTTTGTTGCATATTAAGGACGAACCTGCAAAAGAAGAGCGAAAGAGTAGTCAAAGTTCCATATATGAGAAATCAAAGTAATATGTGTATAAGTAAGTAAAAGTGTGAAAGTATGTAAAAGGAAAGTGTGTACCTGATGTATAAGAGTGTAAGAGATAGAGAATTGTCTTGATTTGCTTGGAGATCTACTAAATTTATTTTCGATGGTGAGGTTTTTGGGCAATCTCACTCCAAGAGAAGATTGTTAGGGAGAGAGGTCTAGTTTTTATCTCCGTCCATGAAGCTTCCTAAATAAGCACCAGTACATATGGTACGTCCCGATTTGTTCTTATTGTTTCAATTAGTCCCGATTGTAACTAAAATGTATTGATTAAGTGAACTCTATAACTGAAATGTATTGTAGGGTTGATTTTTTCACCCAATAGATTCCCCCTCGTTTGGGGTGCATGCAATGACTATAGGAGAATGTGGTCCAAAGGAGAGGACCTGATATGAATCAAGTGGATACCTACGGGGGTAGGGGATGTGCATGGTAGAAACCAAGGCACATGCAAACAAGAGAGGCTAGTAACAAGTGTTAGAGAAAATGAGCTAGCATGCAGTAAAAAGACAAAGTGTAACAAAGCAACTAAGAAGAAAAAATGGACCGCAAAAAGTAGGTTTCAAACATGGGATGGGTAAGTGCGGTAAGTTGGTGGACAAAAAGGGGTCATAAGTGGACGTCATATTACAAAAACAAAGAAATCTCAACTTGTAGGGATTATTAGCAATACGCGTACTCAAATTAGAAAAATTTATATAAATATGAATCGTAGCACCTTAATCTAGTTTCTAAACTATTAATTTTTTTAAAATGGCGGCAGAGTTTATCTATATTAAACACTCAAAATTATATGAATTGGTTTTTTTTTGGAAAAAACCTATAATATCAGTAGTCCATTTGCTCGTGATTTGGATGACCAAATCTTTTTTTTTTTCATTTGGTGAAAAGTTATATGTCGTTTTCTAGCTTGTGATGGATTTTATTTTGTATTTTTTCAAATAATTTTTTTTTATGATTTTTTCAAGAAAGTGGTTTGAAAAAATTTAGAAAATGAAGCGCTTTCCGTTTGCCCACCATAACTATATCAAAAAATATTGAAATTAAATATTTTTTAAGGTGTATAGAATTTTTCCACTCTTGGGATGGTATAAGTTTTATCACATTTTGATAAGCGAAACAAAATTTGTAGCCTTAAACGTAGACATGAACATTCGCGGGAAAAAATGTCTTAAAGACCTATTGCTAGTCAAAATTATAAAATGATATTTATCTTATTCTATTCACTTTAAAATCAATATTTCTATGAAGCTAACAATATCCCCTACATGATGGCACCATTTTTGTGAAATTTTTTCAATTTTTTAGCATGGTTCAAGTATGCAAAAGAGAAAATTTTAATTTTTTGACCTTTTACATGCCATAATGACCTCCCATAGCTTTGGTTTGGGAAAAAAAAATTTCTGAGCCTTAGGTTCGGATTTGATGATACATATAGAACTATGATCATGGTTTGTAAACCATAATCGTAGTTTTTATAAAAAGCACTATGATTGCGGTTTATAAGGTGCGACCACGGTTCTTAAATCATATTTACACACATCCCAATGTTTGAATTACCATGTGATTTTTACTATTTAACCTTACCGTATAAATTATTGTGAAATTATGTCACTTTTTGCACGTTTTTCTTATCACCGGAAGCAAAACATCATGGGAGACAAGAAACGAAGTCAAAAAGGAATTCATTAAGTAAAAAAACACTAGACGAATTAGAGGCAAATACATTTCAAAATGTTGAGCGAATGCAGAATCTTCATGAATCAAGAAGATGTTCATCTTTAACTCCTAATATTGTAAGTAATGAGGAACCAAGTAATGTTTCTACTGTCAATGTTGAATTTGAATTAAATACTCGTGATGAAGATGTTTTTATTGTAAATGTTGAAGAAGAATTAAATACTCGTGATGTAGCAAATGTTAAAAATGAAGGAGACAATGAAAATGTTGATAAGGAAATTCAGGTTGAAATTATAGACAAGTAAAATTTGACAAAAACACTTCCTGTTGATTTTACGTAAGAAACCTAATTATTTTATTGAAATTGATGAAAATATTTTAAAACCAATGTCTGACAAACTTTCTGAACGACAAATCAGAACAAAAGCCACTTAAATTTAGGATAATCATTTTAAAATTTTAAATGATTCCCAAAGATGTCAGTTGTTGGTTAGTTTGATGAAATTGATTAAAATGAGACCTACATTAAACACCTTAGGATTGACAACATCTAATATACATGGTCAAACCTCTACAATTGTTGAAAACCTTCATGATGCATATCACATTGTTGGTGTCAAGAGACACACTAGGGATAGTAATATTATGCGTCATGTACTTGTTACTAGTGTTGTAAGTGAATCAATAAAAAATAATGTTTGATTACGTAAACAAGTCGAATGTTGAAAGTTAATCAAAAAACTTTAATAAAATCAATTAAAAGACGTAATATCCTTCAATCACTCAATAACACCGATTTTTGGGCATTTTCTACTAGAGCACCGCATAAGGACAAAGATAAATATGATGCTATAAGAGAATTTGTTATTCAATTTTGGCATGATAACACTAGAGTTTCACCTAATATAAGAGATGTTGTAAAATGAAGAGTTGGTTCTACTATTCGTAAACCACGTCCAAAGTATTTCTTAGATATGACTCAAACTCAATTTTTTCATAAGTTTGAACAAGAGCATCTAAAAATTAAAATTAGTCAACGTTTTTTTGAAATGTTGAAACCATTCTATGTGAAAATCAACCACGCTCGCACCACTTGTTGTTGTAGGAAACGTGTTGAATTTGAGATATTTTACGTATTCGTTCTAATTTTCATTTTGAAACTATTTTATCGAAATGTGGTGTTCAAGTTCCACCAATATCTTCTAGGGATTTCATTCCTACAATATTTTGTGAATGATAAGTTAGACAATTTTTTTATAGTCAAGATTGTTTAGATGGAAGTTGTGGTACATGCGGAGGATTACCTAAATTGGAAAGTTACATCCATGAGAAAATTGAAGTTGCAATAGGACATGATTTAGTTGAGTTTGATAAATATAAATCAGTACCATACTAGTTGAAATATGGGAAGGAGTCTAAATGGTGTGAGTTAGTTACAGAACATATGCCTTTTTTAATTTATGAGAAAATTTAAGGATGAAATTGTTTATGAGTATGCTAGGCATACACATAGATCTCGATGGTTAGATGAATAGTTCAAGATATGCAAGGACACATTTCCTATTGGTACTATTGTTTTAGTGGTCGATTTTGTAAAGAATTACAAATTGCAACCACAAATGGAGGTTCAATCGTAATATTACAACTTAGTACAAGTTGTCATTATTGTGGGTATAGCATTTATACATTCTCCTGACGAAGTGAGAGAATGATCAATTTTTTAAGAGAGTACCACTTTTATATCAGTGATGATCATACTCATTCTACTAAATTTTTGCAAGGGTGTTTCAAGTTATTTTATGGAAACTTATCTAATAGGGACATCCACTTTTATATATGGTCGATAATTTCACGTCTCAGTTTAAGAATGCATGAATGTTTTATTGGATGAGCATGATGCACATCAAGATGGGTGTGCAACATATTTGGAGTTTCACTAAGGCTAGACATGGAAAAGGAGAGCATGACGATGCGGGGAATGTCTGAAAAGAACTCTTGTAAGAGAAGAGTTAAAGTACAAAGATGGTGCTAAATTAAAAGATGCAAAGAGCATAGTAGAATGGTGTATTGACAACATGGCCTGAGGTTATCAAGAAAATTCCACAATTTGCAGATATTTTTGGTTGATAGAGGAACAAAAAATTGCTAACTACGAGGATTGTATGACACTCATAGGGTCAGTGATATGCACTCATTTTGTAGCTCAGACACTACTTCGTGGGCCAAATGGAAAAGAAATTTGGCATGTTTTTGTGCATCTTGTATCAAATTTGTCACTATTGAGTGTGATTCAAAAGAATGGGTGGATGGATGGATTTGTATGCATCTAACTCCGCTTCCCGATTATCAACCTCCATAGGCATTATGACTTGTTTCGCAGATGAAGTTGCAACATCAAATGACTTTGACAAAATTTTGATTTTGGTGTGACAAGGTAAATGGTTATTTACAATTTTTGTATTGAGTTAAATGTCGATTGAAATTTTAATATGTAATTTAAATTTGAGTTGAAACCTTTGTTTTTGTAGGACGTGTTTTGCAGTTATTATGCATGCACGAGAAGATAATGAAAAGGAACAAACTATTTCTTATGTTGTTGCATCAAGAAAAGAAATAAGTTGACTTCTCTTATTATAGATGGTAAAGATATTGAGTACCCTACGGGGGTCGGTGGTAGTTATTGGAACTTAGCTTGAAGGTATCCATTAAAAACTCCTATGTTTAGGTGTTTGAAGAGGTTGAGACACACGGAAAATACTCTTATATTCGCATCTAGTTCAAGCGACAAATATTCAACTATATAGATATCGAGGAAGATCTAATAACAATATTCTTTAGAAGGTTCAAGAGTCTAGATCATGAAGCAATCTTGTCTCGCTATTCAGAGTAGATCCGATCTTGATGGTTCATTGGAATGAATTTACATGCTCACGTCTAGTATATATAATTTCTTTGAAGTGTTTAAATTTTTCAACCAGATAATTTGTGTATTTTGTATATATCTAGTATATATCTAGTATTTTGTATAATAAGTGTTTAAATTTGTGTATTTTGTATATATCTAGTATACATGGTTTTGATTCAACTTAAATTTCTTTGACTAGTTCATTTTTATGCAGGTTAGTGGTGCCAGAAAAGCTTGGACACTTTCACATCCTGATGGTGAACATTGGAATGAATTTACTTGAGCTCATCTGATATATAATTTTTCTTTGAATTGTTTAAATTTGTTAGTTCTAGATTCAAGTTCATATATTTTATTAAATTTGTGTATTTTGTATATATCTAGTATGGTTTTGATTCGAAACTTAAATTTCTTTGACTAACACTTTTATGCAGGTTAGTGGTGCCAGAAAATCTTCCACCTTCATGTGGTTGGCACTGTTAGTAGAGAATTTTATATTCTCGAAGCTAAGAGAAGCTTTCATTGTTTTACAAGAAAAGAGAAGCAATTAACAATGATTTATGTACTGTGGAGGGGGTTCTTGGCTTTAGAGGAGGTAGCCCCAGAAGCACCAAGAGCTTATAGAACCGAAACGACGCCTCCCAAGTGTTTACAATACCATCCCTATGCATGTGCATAGTCGGTTCGGTGTCACGACCCACCGTTTGTAAAATATAGCATAGTTCACACGTTTGTAAACAATAGGGTAGTGAGAGCACCAATTGGAGAAGGAAAAAACTGAGATAGGCTATTGTAGAGGGTCCCTACTCCAAGGTGTAGGTTTCATGGAGTCTGATTAGTCACCTGTCGAAGCTGAATAGTTTTTTGGTCTCAGGGCTCTTAAGGGACTACGCCGAATGAAGTAGTAGCTCGAAAGCAACGACATTATCATGCACTAAAACGAATCCTCATCTAGCATTCACATGGCCACCCAAATGTTTTGGTGCAGTCAATTTGGTACCACGACCCACCGTTTACAAAATATAGTGTTTAACAACCTTACATTGGCTCAAATTTCATTATTTCACATGTTTGCAAACAATAGGGCAACAAGAGCACCGATTGGAGATGGAAAAAACTGAGACAAGATATTATAGAGGGTCCCTACATTGAGGTGTAGGATTTAACGAGATGTCTCTAGGTGCCATGGAGTCCGAGTAGTCACCCGTCGAAGTCAAATGATTTTTGGTCTCAAGGCTCTTAAGGGACTATGCCCAAACGAAGTAACCCAGAACCAATGACATTTTCACGCACCAAAACGAAACCTCCTCTAACATTCAACTTGCCACTGGATGTGTTTACACAGTTGGTTTAGTGCCACGACCCATCATTTACAAGATATAGCATTTGACAGCCTTATACTGGCTCAAACTGCACTACTTCACGCATTTGCAAACAATAGGGAAGCGAGAGCACCGATTGGAGAAGGAAAAACCAAGACAGGATATTGTAAAGGGTCCTTACGCTAAGGTATATGATCTAATGAGACCTCTCTAGGTTCCATGGAGTCTGAGTAGTCACCCATCGAAGTTGAACGATTTTTTGGTCTCATGGCTCTTAAGGGACTATGCCGAACGAAGTATCCCGGAAAATAATGACGTCGTACGCACGAAATGATGCCTCCTCTAGTGTTCACCTAGCCATCTAGACATGTCGAGAGAATTTGGTTCGATACCATGATGTCTCGAGGCATGACTTTTCACTACTCACCTCCGTTCATTTCCTAGGACTGCCTAGAAAATGTAGTTTGTAAACAATTATGCCACGAAGGCTCAAGGAATTCTAGGAAGGCTCCAGATCGGGTGGTCTAACTCTAAACCAGACATCCTTAGAGCCCATCATAACACTGAAGGCATATACCCCCTAATTGAATGCGATAGCGTGTGTGACAGTTTGTTGGACCACGACGTCCCGAGGCATGACTTCTTGTGCTACTCGGCTCGCATCAATGAGATTGCAACAAGGTTAACACATTACCATGTAAATACTCTAATGATTGTTAAATGATCTATTTTTAAAGCATGTTAATACATAATAGAGTGTTAATAATATTTTTACATATCTTGCACACCAACTAAGTTCTACAATGTTTTTGTATTTTTTACAAGTGAATTCAAATTAGGACCTTATTCTTTACACACATCAATAACAAGTTTAATTTGAACTAATAATTAACAACTAAATTGTAATTACACAAAAACATATAAAATGACTTGTAATAAATCCCTCAAAACCATTTTTAATCATGTACATTTTATCCCACTTTTGAGTGTGTTAACCACGTGCTTAAAATAAGAAAATTGATATATGTCCACACTTGAATCTCTTTAAAAAATGATCTTACACCCAAGAACCTTCAAAACCATTATATAACATAACATCATATATCATATATCATTTAAAAATAACATTTAACAGATCATATATCATATATATCATATCCATAATGGTCACATAATCGAGGCCATCAAATCAAATCAAACATATAGAACTAATATGGTTATGAAAACATACATAGAAGGATATAGTGTGCAATAAAATCAAATCAAACATAGAAGTAACATCATTATGAAAACCAAAACGGATATAATGTATCAAACTAAGTGTGTTTGACGTGTCTCTAAAAATATAAGTTCATCATGTATCGAACTAAGTGTGTCATACATATAGGACCACATGTGGTCATATAAGGCTATATACATGGACTATATGAAGAATCATGAACTAGGACCAGATGGCATATATATATATATATATATACATCCAGGTCCTATGAATCTAATCATGAAACATCTTCCCTCTCTTCACCCTACTAGAAGAAGCATGTCCACGACACGGGATGTAGTGGAGGGAGATGCCACTATAGATTTCATCCATGTGGTCCTAGGTGTCTCTAAGCATGCCTGCAACCTAGCCTGGACATTCATAAACAACAAGTTTTTAACACCCAAATTTTTAAAATACATTCAAAATTTAGAAACTTAGAATTTAGTTAAAATGCATGTGAAATCTTACCACAATCTCATGATCCCTATCAATTTGTCGTTGGCGCATCGCAGGGTCAACGGTAGACTCACAAGGGGTAAGCTACATACAAATAAATATTTCAAATTAAATATTTCATGTATAAAATTTTATATTGTAGATTTAATTAATAAGAAAAATTCCTCCAAAATTTAACAAATTCGAAAATTTATACCTCGGTTAGTGGATTTAAAGATGCTATGGCGATGTCTATAGACACCAAGTTTTGGTATCACCCCGTGTTTTGGTCTCCTTTAGCAGGCTTACACAAATCTCATTTCCCACCGACAATTCATATTTAGTTAATTAATCTTATAATTTAATTAATCTCTTATCACATGCCAAAACTATATTATGTTAAATAATTAAATCTTAAAAATAAGTCATATTATCATATTTAATAATTAAATAATTCAAAATATATATATATATATATATATATATATATATATATATATATATATATATATATATATATATATATATATCAACAACCCCACATGTTCCCCACTTAAGTCAAAATCACTTCTCACCTAAAAATCAATTCCCACCTAAAAATTCAATTCCCTCAAATTATTAAATTATTAACCCCACCCATGAAGTCAATAATTCAAAAATCTCCTATCGACAACAAATCCAAAAATCAATAGTGTAAAGTGAGCACATGACTTCACTATTACACCTAACCATGTCCCCACTCCACATCACACATTTTCCTTTTCGCATCATGAACCCCACCATCAAATCAAATCTTCATCATATCCTCTTAATCAGGATTTATTTTGTAAATTATAATTATTTGTTAATCCTTTATTTTAATCCCAATTCAAGTTATAAATAGAACTCTTTCTCCCCTTTAGAGGAAGGGAGAGAAAAATCTTGAAATTCTCTAGCTTCAAATTCATAATATTTTGTCAAAATTGTTTTAAAGCTTTGAATCATATTGTGGAGTGTTTAGAGGTGAAGCTCTATCGGTTTCATATTGTCGGTACCTAACGATCAATTTGTTGTTATATCGAAACACTAGCTCTGTATCATATTTATATTGTTTATTCAACATATTGCGAATCTCTGTAGTTTTGGCATGGCATCTTATCGTTGGATATCCATTTTTTTCTTGTGAACACAGGGATGGATAGCCACCGAGGAAGTTAACGCTTCTCGAGATCTGCTTTGTCAGGCAGCCCCGCATATCGTTATCTAATCTTATATGTTTCCATCTTGCAAATCTATCTTCTTTCTCACAGATCTAGTTTCTCTACGCTCGTATCCAGAATCCATATCTGCATCTAAGGTATTAATCCCTCTATCATTCAAAGTTGTTGGTGGCTTGCAGTCTCAATGTTCACCTGCACGAGAATAATTTTTCCAGATCAACATTTGGCACGCCCGGTGGGACCAGATCCAAGGTCTGGTCATTTTTGTTTCTTTTGTCCTTTTATTTACCTCGTGTAGGTTTGGTGTTATCTTCGTCTCAGTAGTAGAGGTTTGTGTCATCTTCAAGGTAATTACTCTTCTTGTGTTTAACCACTGGTACTGAGTTTCACCTGCATGGGAAATGAATCTGGAAATTAACCTTATCATTTGGCTATGTTTTCAAGTTTGATTGTGTAATTTATTATTTTCCTAGTTGTCGTCACGTAATATATTTTGCAAATGTTTCATTTTTCAACTCACTTTATTGTAGGGTTTTAATGTTATCTCCATCTGTACGGCATGGTATGTACATTTAGTCATTTTTGTCGTCACTTCAAGGTACGTAGCCTTTGTTGTTTTCAAAAAAAATTCATTTGGTTGTTTATAATTAATATTTTTTTTTATCATTTAGTAAATAACATTATTAAAAAAATGATTAAGTTTTATCCTAAAACTACCCCCTAATTTCCTTAACTCAACCAACTTGGCTTAAGTATCTCCTCACCTCTCCACTCGGCTAGCTCGGCCACCTCCACACACCGACCTCCATCCTCACTGCACACATCCCGAGCTCCATCCTCACCTACCCCGAGCTCCATCTCCCCATCCCACCTCACCGTCCACAAATTCTGAATTCCCCATCTCCCTTCCACCTTACTCTTGATCTCCACTACATCTCCCAACCATCCACCACACACACTCCACTCTTCCTTCCCTCTACCCACACGCTATCTCCTCAACCACCCGTCAACACACTCCACTCACCATGACCCTCGTTGCTCTATCAACATTGCACACACTTTCCACTACCCACTCATCCATTTACCCTAAGCTCCTTAACCGCCTTGCTCCCTATCCATATGAGTTCCCACCTTTCATCCTTACTCATCACTATGAATCCACTCGCTACTCCCTTCCTCCTAGCTAACTCCTAACTCCACCACGCCGCCAAATCTTCTCAGCTCTCCATCCCACATAGACCCCACTCTCCATCCAGCTACTCGGTTCTCCATCCCACACATACCCCACTCTCCATCCACGCTACTCGGCTCTCCATCCCACGCACTCCCCATCTCCACCGACCTCCCTCTCCTCTCCACTCCCCTCAACTCTAGATCACCCACCACCACACTCCTTCTTCCCATGTCCCATCTCCTTTACCTACCGCCTTGCCTCCCACAGTCCTCCCCACGCACACTCCACTCTTCCTTCCCTCTACCCACACACTACCTCTTGTCCACCCTTCTCCCACGCAGACCCACCATTCCCAACTCCAACACCACATCTTCTTCTATCACGAGCTCTCCTACTTCTCACCCTCAGAGCTCATTTCGCTGATCGACACTCTATATTATTGCCAGCTCAGTTTCAAATCCACGTCGGCTTAGTAGATAGTAATTTTCCTCACCTCAACACTTGGTTTATAACTCTTACAATGCAGGTATAAATCTTGTCGACCAATAATCTGTGATTTAGACCTGGTATTCTAAGTTAGCTTTTCTTGTGCCCATCAAAATTTGTTGACGGCTTAGCTCTTCCGAGTGATTGTAAATTCCAGATATTTCTTAATAGATATATCTATAATCTGATGAATAGGTATCATGAAGTTGTCCACATATCAAACAAATCTATAAGTCGTTCGATCTAATCACATCTTTATAATACGTATTGCTTTCATCCACGCAAACTCAAGTCTCAATTATTTCCAACTCAAGTTTCAAATTCATGTAAGCTCCGTGGATAGTGACTGCACAGTCTCTTTCTAGCAATCGATATATAATCCCTTACAAGAAGTGATCAAGTTCAAATTCACACTGGTTTTGTGTGTATTGACTATACAATCTATGATGGAATTCGTAGAACGCATCTATAAATAATGGTGTGATAGATATTGTGGTATTGAAGTAAAATTTAGTGATTTTATACAGTCCTTTGATTGAATTTGACTTACAATGTTTAAGAACACTTTTAAAAATGTTTATTGCAATCGGCTCACAACTCTTTAGAACACATTTATTTACGCCGCTATGATTTTTAAAATGTCATTCAAATGTAATCCACATCCATGAAATTTCAACACCATACTTAATTGTATATGTCCTGTTTAGTTCTCTTTTTTATGTGATTCGCTTTATGTCATCACACATGTAAAAATCCATGTCCATGTGTAGTAGGACCACCTTGGGCATACCTAAAAGTGAACAAAGCTCTGTCAATGAGGAAGATATTGCTCCCAATTTCTTTTTCTCATCCTATTATTGTAAATATCGATGCGGGAGCATCCTAGTTAGTTAAAAATAAATAAAATAACTATGTTTTATTTTGTTGTTAATTTTGTCATGTGTGAGGGTTGGAAGTTGTTTCCTCATTTCCCTCCACTTGTCTCCTTTGAATCAAACGGGATGGGGATCAACATGACCTTGAGCTAAATAAGGCCCAATTTGGTTTTAGGCTAAAATAAGGATTTTTTTTTCTAGGATAGAAGGGAATAAAATAGGAGGACAAACTGATCTCCGGGGTTTTTTTTGGAATTTTGTTAAGCAGAGAAAGTCAGGTCCAGGTAAGGAAAATAGAGGAGAAATAGTGAAATCTGGTGTTTATTCTAAATTTAGAGGTTTTGCTTAAGGGGATATAGAGAATTCGATGGGGGAAGAAAGGATGGCATGGAAGAAGATGTAAATAGACGGAGAATAATTGTTCCTTTTTTCTGGTTTATTTTGAAAAGAAATAAATGTTTGTAGAAAAGAATTGTGTGTTTTTTATTAAAAATTTGTCTTCTCCTTTGGTTTTGAAATTTGAGCTTACTGTGATAGCCGGAGTTCGGAAGTCAAACATCCCTTAACTTCGTATTTGTGCGGTCCCTTCACACGCATATCAAGGCGGTTTGGGTGAAAAACGCGGGTTTCGGATCTCGACAACAGAGAGGGTCTAAGATTTACGACACATTTATTAAACGCCATTTACTATAATTTTCTCAAAAAAATGTAAAAGAGCATTTCAAATGTAATCCACATCGATTCAAGAAATTTCACACACCATACTTAATTTGGGGTCTTGCAGCCATCGGGATATGATCCATTTTGTCGTTTTTAGTTAAAATTTTTTTTTGATTCACATTTTATGTCATCACACATGTGAACAAAAATCCATGTCCTTATTGATGTATAGTGGAAGGAGCTCTTGAGAATTTTCATGGGCATACCTAAAAGTGAACAAAGCTCTTGAAAAAAAGAGAAAACCGTAGCTTGTAACATGACTTGATTAATAAAAAAAATGTGTGTGAGAGCTGAGTCGAAAAGAGATCCACAAGAACGAAGCATGCACTTATGGAAGAGAGTGCATTGAGAGCAGGAAGAGTGAAATCTTGAGTGAACCGAGGCGTCTATTACTCATAAATATCTTGTTTAGACTATTGTAGAGTATAAGACATTAATAAATTACTTAATTTATAAGTACTCTTATTGATAGTTCACTACACAAATAAATGCAACATACATGTTCATATTTCTTTGATAACGTAGTTTATCATTTAGGTGCTTAATTGTTATTTTAGTCATTTAGCGTTTAGTTTTATAAGTCTCAAGTTGGTTTTTCATTTGTCTAGTGCATGTTGTAATTTATTATTTTGAATGCATTATCACATTGTGGTGTTTTTCGTTCTGTATTACGATTTGTATTGAGTATTTATTTGGGAGCTATTTTAATCATTATTTCATCATTTATTTTATTATTTAATCGTAATTATTTCATAGTTTATAATTTAATTTGCATTTGACTAGTTTCAATAATGTGTTTATTCTAACTTAATATACAAACGGTGATTTTTTTAGATTAAAATTCTACACCTAGAATTTTCTTTTGCATATATTAGAGAGTGTCTTTGTTTATCTATTCATTACTTATTTTTCTTTTCTATTCACATCCTTTACATTAATCATGATGCTAAAAATATTATTCTTGATTTATTTGTCAACAACATACATAAACAGTTGTTTCTCTATTTCACACCTATTTTCACTCTCTCCCAAATTGAGACAAAACAACAATATACTCTATCCAATAAAGTTACTTCTTCTAATGATCTCACCCGATAGGATACTAAACTCAAAACCACGCCTTCAGTCACTCAATCTCCAGTCTCCCTGGTCTCACCTCATGAGAACCATGTCATACAAAATTCTCCCCACCTTGACACCAACCCTCCTATCCCCCATCAAGCCAATCTTCCTAAATCGATCACATCACCATCTCCTGCTCCTCTAGATACACTCAAATCTCCTCCTAACCCCATATATGAATTCTTACTCCAGAAATCTCCTATAATCTATCAATCCTCCCAATCTCCAAAATTAGTGGATCACATTCCACCCACATCCCATTTTGACAATTCCATTAATAGGCATGTCCAACCATCTCCAATTCTTAACACACATATCCCCACTTATTGTCATGCCCCTATTTCTCAACACCAGCCTATGCAACAATCCCAACCTATGACACATGTTAGTCTTTGCCAAGCAGTTCCCCAAACACCTACATATCCACAAATTAATCAACTGTCTTATCAAACCATTCGCAAACATCCTATCCACAAACTTATCAACCACATTATCAGACGCTTCACCAAACACCCACACACCCACAAACACATCATTCACCTTATCAAACTACTTTTCAAACCACACAGTCGATCCAATCTCAACCTTACAACACCTCGAGTGATTCAATTCACGCCTTAATGAATCGATTATCCAGTTTAGAAACCCTTACCATACCACCCAAGAACACCTTATCCTATGAACACATCTGTAATGAACCCATTCATCCATCGGTTCTAATCAAACCCTACCCTCCTCATTGGAAAATTCCTGCATTTAATAAGTTCAATAATAAAGAAGATCCCCAACAACATCTCCTCGCATTTAAACACGCATGTTGTCTTATTGTGCATGATCATGATTTACTTCTTCACACTTTCCCCATGTCTTTGTCTGGTCCCGGGCTGGACTGGTATAACAGTATCCCATGACATTCCTTATTCTCTTTCACCCAAATTGCACAATTATTCTTAGAACACTTTTCTATCAATATCGCATGCAATACCACTATTGTTGATCTATATACCATTTGACAATATGAAGACGATCCCATCACCGACTTCGTCACACAATGGCATGATGTTATAAACCAACTATCCTTCACTATCCCACAAACCGAACTCATCGAATTATTCTCGCATTCGTGTGCCAAACATATATCATCCACTTTGCAGATCCAATCATTCGAACCTTTGATGAAGCTTTCACAATGGCTCGCAAGCTTGAAACTCGTGCCATTGAGTAGGGTCATCTTAAACTAAGTTCAATTAAATCAAAATTTGAATCCACTAAACCATTCACACATAATGGTGAGTTCAAGGTGGCCAACATTGTGGTCATTGAACCCTCATCCCCATCTACACCAAACACATGGTCTCAACAATGATCTCCTCAATCAACAACCAACTACACTCCTTTAGGAGAATCATACAATTATGTATTTGATAAGTTGATGAGCATAAACTCTATCCAACTGCCTCCCATATGACCCGTAGATAATTCACAAGCCAAACCTATTTGGTATAACAAGGCCCATTTTTGTAAATATCATCGAGTCAAAGGTCACAAAATTGAGAGATGTCGTTCCTTCAAAGATCATGTCCAACAACTTGTAAATCAAGGGGATATCAAAATTGATACATCCACTGCACAAACTAATCAACCTCCAACAAATCACGTCACCCCCTTTACATCTCAACTATCAAATGCTTGTATGATTGATACTCTCAATTCAAATATTATCTTATCACCAACTCCGCATATTCCCATAGTGGTCATTATTCCCACCTCTTATTTGGAACCAGTTACACCTACATCAACTTTCACTACCTATCCTGAACCTATACCTTCTCTTGTCCTTATCACGTCTACATCAAATTCAACTATATCATCCACTATTTTCACTTCAAATACACCCCAATCTACCACATTAGATTCATCCTTAGCACTTATTTCGCCCCACTCATATCCGTACATATCCCTACATTTCTCCCATCTATTTCTTCACCCATGTCTGCCTCAAATGTACTTGTTACTATACCTACATTACTCACAACCATCCCAACTAAACTCAGTTCTACAACATGCACCCTCGCAACCACACCTTGACATCAACCCCTTTAACAAACATATCATTCTTGCCCCTCAAAACATTTATGAAAAAACCAGTCCTTTCTACCTCTACATCCGAAAATGCCCCTGCATTTGCTACATTACCCTTACCCATAAGGTCTACTCCATCGGTTATCACATCACTCACATCTCCACATATTCCAAAAATGCCTACAACTTTATCTATCCCAAAGCAACCCCTATACCTATTATACCAACAAGTCCACCTATCCCGACCTTGACATATGTACCTATATCTTCGCCCATGGCCACATCACCCATTATATCCCAATATTCTTTACCTAATCCTTCTATCACACCAACCCAATCCTCTCGATCTATAACCCTATCAAATATACCCCTTGAATCACCTACTATACCAACACATCCACCTAAATCAAATAAATATGCTTTACCTTCTCCCTCTACAAAAGCATCTCTTTCCATGCCTAAATGAAACAATCCATGTCTCACATAGATATCATTAATCACATCATACAAACACCTATCTCTTCATTAACATCTTCGTCTTGTTTTAGAATAGTTTCTCCATTGATAACCACACCACCGCTATCAGATCCTCGGTTGAAATTATTGTCATCCTTGCTAGAGGTAAATCTTCTTAGTCAAATTCTAAGGCTCAGGAAAACTTCCCCAACGGTCCCCTACGCATCCACGAAACATTAGGTTTTCCCTCTTCTCAACAATCCAATGCCACAATATCTATTTCAGGATCAGTTTCTCCATCTATGACATCTTGCAATAATCAATCCACATCTAAACAATACAATCCTCCAAAAAAATTGATTTGTCCTCCAAAACACGAAATTCACCCATCTAATCTACATCCACTTTTTCTCCTAACTCCAAGTTGAGACATCCTATCAAAACCCACAAGAGTTACCTTCCCCATGACACTTCAATGGGGTCATACATAGATATCTTTCAACATTTAACTCGAACATCTGCCATCAAAATTCCTCATATTAAATCCTTTAATCCCTATGGTCCCAAGCCATCATGGTTCAATCCTAATTATAGTTGCACTTATCATCGTACCCTAGGTCACGACATCAAACATTGTAAGGCCTTTCGGTCAATTGTCCACAACCTTATTGAGAAAGATGATTTCCTCATTCAGGGGAAAGTTCCTTCTCCATCTACCTTGAATCCAATCCATATCCCATTTGTCGGATCTCCCATGATCTCTCCATCCATATCATCCCTTAACATCCCTCCAACCCATGTCATTCCTCCTAAGGAATTCCCTCCATTGTTTATCAATGTCACTTATCTTACTAAGCACACTTGTGGTCTCGATCATTTACCCCATCCAAATCTAAAACAATATCATCTAAGCTCTTTCAACATCCTTTACCTCCTTCACATTTAACTCATTGGGGAAACAACCTTCCCTCACCCTTGAGCATCTCATCTGTACAACCCCTTTGTTACTAGGGGAATTTGCTCTTTGACATTGTTTTATCTACCTCCTTCACATCCATCCAATCTAAATTAATTATATCTAGATCCTCATCTCATTCTAAGTCCTCCTTTGAGGCCATATTTGTTCTTTTATGTTTGTGCTCCTTTTGGGAGTATCATATTTTTCATTGAATCCCTCCTTTGAGGCCATGTTTGTATCTCCATTGAGGGAAATTTTTCCATATTTGTGTCTCTTTTGGGGCACCATCTATTTCGAAGTCCACCATTATGGCTATATGTGTGTCTCTTTTGGGACATCGTTTATTTCATCAAGCCCTCCTTTGAGGCCATGATTTTCCTTCTATGTTTATGTCTCTCTTGGGGCATCATCATTTATTTTCATCTAAATCCACCATTTTGGTCATATGTTCATTTCCTTCAGGATATAGTTTTTGTTTCCTACTTGGCTATCATCTCATCTTATTGCAACTACACTATTTTCTCTCTCGTGGTGGTAAACCGGAAATGGGACCTCTTAATGTATTGCACTTGTGAATAGTCTCTTTGTTAGCATATCTACCAATGAGAACTTAGTTACATCCTTAAATTGTTCTCGCCATCTTAGCCCCTTCCATTTATCATTGTAATAATCTAAATTATGTGGTCGCCTTCACTACTTTGATGTGATCCCGTAACCATTACATCTATTACCTTTTCACATTCTCCTATTGCAGCCATGCGAAGGGTCCAAGGTCTCTTGTACATTCCTTATCGCCTCTTAAGTGGTTTACTTAGCTATTCCCAGCTCTCCCCATGTGAAACTCAAATTCATGTATGTAAAAGGAAAAATCAAAGTTATAAAAAACAAAGTGATCCCTCAAAGGACAGTTGTTCATGCAAATACAAAAAAAAAAAAAAGTATACAAATCAAAATCCAAGCAAAATCAAAAGAAATAGACCGATCCCTTAAAGGAAGACTATCATATTATTTTGGCCATCCATATTATGTATAAAGTAGACCATACCCTCAAAGGATGGATACTCTGTTATTATGGAATCTAGAAGGTTTTCTGCATTGATCAACCTTCTTTATTAACATTTTCCAAAGCTTCCCACATTGATTAGCTTTCTACTATTTTTCTTTCCCTTTTCTAGAGCTGGGGCATAGACTTAAGGAACACCACCTTTGGAGATCCCTCTTCCCACGTACAAGTCACATCTTCGATCCCTTTGTCATGTCAATATTAGAATTATAAGTGTTTTTCATCCATATTTCCCTCATGATCTTTTGGTATAACTAACTATCATTGGTTATGTATTAACACCTACTATTGGCTACAAGTGCAATGCCTTGAGTGGTACCCTTTCTTGTTTATCTCCAATCCAGTTTGAAACATAGTTTCCCTGTACACCCTTACTATAGCTATGTTCCATTCATCTCATCCAAATCATCTTTTATAAAAATCACATCAAATTTCACACTATGAATTTTATATCTATCCATCATCTCCATGAATGTGTTTGCAAATACACTTTTCGGTTTATGAATTCTACTTGATCACCATTGTAGTTTACAAATCCTACTTGAGGATCCTTCTCAAGGAAAGTTCATTATCTTGCAGCTCTTGTTATCCAAAATGAGCCCCCTGCTTATTTTGTCTAACTTGTCTTCATTCTTCCCTTCCTTGTGCTTCAACTTCAATTTTCACACATTTCAAGTACTCAAGGGTTTCTGGAAATGGCTCCATCAGATAGGATTTTTCTTCCCCTTTCCAGAAAGGTAAAATTTTCCTCCTAACTCCTTGTAAATTTCAAGTTATGGCTCGGTGGAGTTTTTGGGGAAAATTTCCCTTGACAGGCCACGACCAATGAAATGATGCCACGTGGCGGTGGAGGCCGGGCCGGCGGAGGTAGGTTGGAAAATTCGCCAAGGAATTGGCAGAGGCACAAAGGGAAAAATTGGCCCGCAGGCCCGCGGAGGAGGATGAAGGAAATTTGTGAAGGCCCGCGGCCAACCAGAGGATGACATGTCTCCTGCCAGCGGCGAAATCAGGGAGTGTGGGGGAAATTTGGCAATTTTGCCAAAATTGCAAAATACGCAAAGGGAATAATTAGAAGTACAACCCCATCGAGCAAACAAATGATGACACGTGTCTAGTTAGCTGAAGGGGGTGAAGGCGCGGAAGGATTTGGTGAAATTTTCCAAAGTTGTCAAAAGGCACCAGGGTGAAAAATAGAAGCGCGCCCGCCAAGCAACCAGGAGGTGACACATGGTAGCAGAGAGCGGAGCGCGGGGTTTTTTGGGAAAATTTTCCCAATTCAAAAATCAAAGAAAAAGACAAGACCTCCGGCCCGTGTTCCATCAGTGAATGGAAAGGTGCCACATGGTAGTGGAGTGGCAGGGCACGAGGATTTTTAGGAAATTTTCCCAAATTCAAAAAAGGGGAAAATTTTCAAATTTTGGCCCACGAACCCATTTTTTGCCCTGTTTTTGCCATTTTTTCCCTAAATATTCATAGGGCCATATCTTTTGATCCAGAGCTCAGATTCTCACGTTCTTTATATCTTTGGAAAGCTAGTAAAATTATCTACATGATGGAGGGTTCAATTTTTAATTTTGATTGAGATTTTTAGGAGAAAAATGAGAAAACATCTCTGGCACACAAAAAATACAAAAATGACATTCAACCACTAAATTTAATCTGCAAAGCAATGTACTTTGGCGTATGGGTTTTTCCATGAAGCCCATCACCTTACAGGTGAAATTGAAGGGATTTGATTGGTAGTTGAACTCATAATCATTTTTTCCCATGTTTTTTGCTTTCTCTTCTTCTACTTGGCCATTAAAAGCTAGATTTGGCTCATTTGTAAAAGGTTGGATGTTCTTGCTTCTGCAAGCTCTTCTTTTCCCCTTAGTAGGTGGATTTGAAGGAGTTTCAGACCTCCCATGGAGATTGTAACACATTTTTTGCCTCTTTGCTATTGCAATGTATTGTATCAAATCTGGGCATGATAATGTATGTTTTGTGATCAATTTTCAATCCTCTCATGCAGTTATTATTGTCTTTTGATCCTTCATTGCATTCTGGTAATTTGTGCATGTTTTTTTGCTGCAATCTTCATGATTTGTGTCTATTTTTGCAAAGCAAGGAGTTCAACACTCCTTTGGTGTATCACCTCTCTGTTTTTGCTTAGTTTTGTTTCCATTTCCATGTTTCTCTCAACCCTGTCTCCTTGGTAGTTTTAGAGTAGGAATTTTGAACTAGAACCTTTGTAAAATTACATGCATACACCTAAACAGAGGAGTAAGAACCAGCTTCAATCTAGATATTTTTCTCACCTTGCAAGGCCCCACACCTTGGAGAAAACTCAATGTTGTGCAATCACACTAAATGACCCAAAATTGAATGCAGATATGAAGGTCATTTAGGGGGTGCTGTAGATTTGCACTAATAGTTTTGGCACACCCGATGGGACCTTAGAGGTCTTCCACTTCATCTTTTGCAGGTTGGTGTGTTCCTGTGAATATTTCAGCCTTTGGAGGCAATTATAAACACATATGGTGACTCCATCTAGTAAACATCCCATCTCTGAAGTTACAGACCTTCCTTTTCATTCAATTTTCATCCATTCTTCCTTCCATTTCTTCCATCTTCTTTCATCCCATGAAGTTGTGCAATCATGACTTCATTTCCATCATGGAATTCACATTTACAATAGCATTGCCATCCAAATCCACCTCCAACATGCTTTACAACTCCTTCAAATCAGCATTTTGAGCAGATTCAAAATCAGTATGCATATCCATATGAGCAGCAATGCCAAAATTAGTTTGGCTATGGTTCTTTCTAAGAGCAAGGGTATGAATACAATGAAGACAATAAAATGCAAGATGTTGATTTTTGGAGAAAATCCAAAAAATGGAGATTGGCATGGTGCAATCCAGGGCTCAAGCACAAATGAAAGCATTTGGAATCGGTTGTGGAGCACCTTGTCCATGGGTGGGACCTTTTCCAAGGCATTACAGCCCTCAAGAGAAGCTTGACTTCATGATTTCAACATTGCCATTACTTACAAAGTGGATTGAGGGAATAGAGGTGTATGAGAGAAGTATTCAACAACCTTGTCAATGGGTAAGCACACCATCTCATACTCTTTCTTTTCCTCTTTCTCAATCTATATCATTTTAGTAGTGTCAAGCTTCAAGTTTCCCATATGCTGCCCCAAATGTTGATCCCATCTCTCCATCTCCTAGTCTCCCATCCCACCTCAATTTCTCTACTCTTTTCCCTTCCAAATAGCCATTCCCTCCAAAGAAAAATGAAGTTTTACCTCCTCCAAAACCACAAAAAATTGCAAAATCAATTGAGTCACAACCCATCCATCCTCTTGCATTCCCAGATCCATGTTGGGAAGATGAAAATCAGAAGACCAGTCAAGGAGAATAGCAAGAAGAGGAACCCAACAGAGAAGAAATGATAGAAAATCTAAAGAGTTGGGCTGCTAAATTTGAGTTTTCAAAAATCCCCTTGATGGTAAAGCCAGAAGAGGAGGTTGGAGTTGAAGAAACAGTGGTGGTTGAGGCTGAGTTTGTAGCAGAACAAGAACAAGAACAAGAGGAAAGGAATCAGCAGTTTGTTGGTGATGAGTTGGGTGTCCATGTTGGCACTCTGCCCAAACAAAATGCTGATCCAATTTGCACTACCAAATCAGTCATCATGGAGGAAGAAAAACCAGCTCCAAACCCCATTGAAGAGGAGCAAATGGAAGAGATTAAATCATGTTTGAAGCCATTTGATGAAGGAAACATTATTGATGAATTTTTCTTTCATTTCAAGGGGATGATTTGATTAATGAAACCATTATGGAGGTGAACAAAATAGGTCCAAATTATGAGCAAAAGGCACAAGAATTTCCATGTTTCTCTCCCACTTGATCTCTCTAAAATTTTGTTTTCTTGGATGAATTGAATTGGCAAGTTGCATGTTTGAAAATGAAGTTGCACATGGTGAAGAAAATGCAGATTTGAAGGTCACCATGCAAGAGGGAAAATCTTTGTTGCAGTGGGACAGTGAAGAGTTTGATGGTTTATCAGACTTAGAGGAATGTCTTGAGGAGGAGCCAGCTGAAATTACAACATTCTCTTCTCCACCATTCATTCTCCAACATCAAGAGCCTGCTGCCACAAAGGAGAACATTCAAAAACAGCAGCCTGTGTTTTGTGACAGCTCATTGGAACCAAGATTGGAAGGTATTAATCTTCCATGTTCTTCATTGGAGGAAGAAGGAAAACAACAGGAGAATTCCATCATTTCTTCCACATCATCCACCCAAGAAGGTCCACAAGAAGACTCCATTTTTGGAGTTGAAAATCAGAGCTATGGGCACATCAAACGGATCAGACCTTGCCCAATCAAGTATTTGGCTTCATTGGAGCCAAAGGAGAAGTCACAACCAGTCATGCTTGCTTCTAAGCATGAGGATGAGCTACAAAGTGTCAAGGATCAACTACAATGCCTCTTCAATCCAAATGTAGCAACTAAAAGAGGTATTGGATTTACTTTCATTTGACACCTTGCTGATTTGGGTAGAAGACTAGCTTCTTGTTGATTTTCCACTCATCCTAACAGCCATGATCAGCTCCAAATCAATTACATGGCTGCCCATTTTGAAGAAAGGAAGCTATTTTGCACAACCAGTTGTAGGGTTTGTTTAGCTCACCTTTGCTTCTAGTTAGAGTAGAGTAGGTAGGTTTGCTTTCAGCAGAAGAAGTGCTTGTGCACACTCTGCATATCCCACTTGGGGTATGTATGATTTTCAATTTTGTACATAGTTTTTGTGGTGCTAGTTTTGCTCTTGCACAGTTCATTTCAGTGGCATTTTGGTGAAGATCAGCTCCAAGTTTCAGTGGGTTTCCAAGTGGCTCAGAGGTCAGATTTTCATAGTTTAGATCAGAATCAGTTTATTAGGCTTGACTCCATGCCCAATGGATGCTTCAAAGGCCACTGATCATTCATCTAGCAGGCAGATGACCCTAAGAGTCAGCCAAATTGTTATCCAAAATGAGCCCCCTACTTATTTTGGCTAACTTGCCTTCATTCTTCCTTCCTTGTGCTTCAACTTCAATTTTCACACATTTCAAGTACTCAAGGGTTTCTAGAAATGGCTCCATCAGATAGGATTTTTCTTCCCTTTTAGAAAGGTAAAATTTTCCTCCTAACTCCTTGTAATTTTCAAGTTATGGCTTGGAGAATTTTTGTGGAAAATTCCTCGACAGCCCACGGCCAATGAAATTATGCCACACATGGGGTCAAAGGCTAGACCGTCAATCAGAATTGGCACTATTAATTCCAAGAACTGGCGGAATGATTATTTACTAAGCCCCTTTAGTTTGGAAGGGCACGTAATCTGAAACAAAACAGCCCAACCGAACACAAGAATCCATATTTTAAGCGGAATGATGACAAATGGAGAAATATCAAAGTAAATTATAATATTAACATGTTTCATGGCGGAAGGGTACTTCAACAAGACTATTCCCTTCCTCTGTGGCTTCAACTTCAATTTCAAGCACATTTCAAGTACTCACTACTTCTTTTTGGAAATGGCTCTATTTATAGAACTTGGGCTTATCCATCAAAGAAAAAGAAGACAGTTTCGGGGCCCATGTTTCCACTCTTAAGATAGGATAAGAAATCACTTCCCGATCATATTCCATACCTTAACTCTTAAAACATGAAAGCTGATCTCTTAAGATAAGATAAACCTTATCATTTTACATGGGTTCCACATTTTTGGGAGAATTTTACAAATAAAAGGAAAAATTTTATGAGTCCTTGTCCTTATTACCTAATATAATATTTCTAATTCCTAATCATGTAGCCCTAAATCTCTACTTACCTAAACTTTGACATTTTAACATGGACCATTAGAAAACAAATATTTACTTTTTACAACATTCCAATTTTGAATTTTACCCGTGGAGATTTAGGTTGGCCGTTATAAATACTTAACAACATCCTATTCTAATACATACATCGCTATTAATGAAATAGAAATTTGGGAAAATTTTATGGCTTCACATCAGTAGGTGATCGATGGAGGTAGGTTGGAAAATCCGCTAAGGAATTGGTGGAGGCGCCAAAGGGAAAAATTGGCCCACAGGCCCGTAGAGAGGAGGAAGAAGGAAATTTTGAAGTCCGTGGGCCAACAGATCAGAAGGACGACATGTGTCATGGCGGAATCGGGGAGCGCGGGGGAATTTTGGCAATTTTTCCAAAATTGCAAAATGCGCAAAGGGAAGAATTGGAAGTGCAACTCCACCATCGAGCAAACAAATGATGACACGTGTCCAGTTGGCGGCGGGGGGTAGGAGGCGCGGAAGGATTTGGTGAAATTTGCCAAAGTGGTCAAAAGGCGCCTGGGGTGAAAAATGGGCGCGCCCCCACCAAGAAATGGGAGGCGACACATGGCAAAGAAAGAGTGGAGAGCAAAGTTTTTTTGGGAAATTTTCCCAAATTCAAAAAAGGGGAAAATTTTCAAATTTCGGCCCGCGAACCCATTTTTTGCCCTGTTTTCACCATTTTTGCCCTAAATCTTCAGAGGGCCATATCTTTTGATCCAGAGCTCGGATTCTCATGTTCTTTATATATTTGGAAAGCTGGTAAAATTCTCTACATGATGGAGGGTTAAATTTTGAATTTTGATGGAGATTTATGGGAGAAAAATGAGAAAACATCTCTGGCATGCAAAAATATAGAAATGACATTCAACCACCAAATTTAATGAAGTATGGGTCGTTTTTTGGATCTACAGAGCAATGTACTTTGGCGTATGGGTTTTTCCATGAATCCCATCACCTTGCAGAAAAATTGAAGGGATTTGATTGGTAGTTGAACTCATAATCATTTTTTCCCACATTTTTGCTTTTCTTCTTCTCGCTTGGCCATTAAAAGCTAGATTTGGCTCATTTGTCAAAAAGTTGGATGTTCTCGCTTCTCGCAAGCTCTTCTTTCCCCTTACGAGGTGGATTTGAAGGAGTTTCAAACCTCCCATAGATATTGTAACACATTTTTTTGCCTCTTTTCTATTGCAATGTATTGTATCAAATCTGGGAATGATAATGTATGTTTTGTGATCAATTTTCAATCCTCTCATGCAGTTATTATTGTCTTTTGATCCTTCATTGCATTCTGGTAATTTGTGCCTTTTTTTTGCTGCAATATTCATGATTTGTGTCTATTTTTGCAAATCAAGGCGTTCAGCACTCCTTTGGTGTATCACCTCTCTGTTTTTTCTTAGTTTTGTTTCCATTTCCATGTTTCTCTCAACCCTGTCTCCTTGGTAGTTTTAGAGTAGGAATTTTGAATCAGAACCTCTGTAAAATTACATGCATACACCTAAACAAAGGAGTAAGAACCATCTTCAATCGGGAGAGTTTTCTCACCCTGCAAGGCCCCACACCTTGGAGAAAACTCAATGTTGTGCAATCACACTAAATGACCGATTCTCGGAATGCATATCTCGAAGGTCATTTAGGGGTGTCAGTAGATTTACACTAACAGCTCCTTATCTCTCAACATGTTCAACACCATATTTGATCCATTTCTCCTCGCTCTCCATGTCCACTCATCACCATTTTTCTCCACATCATCCTTCTCACCTTTCTCTCCCCTTGCATGATGTCAGATATCTTACTTTTCTTTCCTCTTGAGTTTTTCTTTTATTCTTCCACTTTCAGTTTGACAATCTTGCTTAACCATCCATATAGCAAGAGAACCTTAGTTAAGGTATATCTTCTTCCTTGGATCCTCCCGCTGTAGAAGCTTCTCCACCATTTCCTCTTTCAAAAGATGACAATCACCACCACAAACGTCTTTCCACTCATTTTGTGCTTAACACTCTTACATCATCACTACCACCACGTGGGCATCCCAATTAAGGATTTCCCTTACACTCTCCATCTACGTTGCATATGTTCCTCCATCCACTTATGTCACACTCCTTTGTTTCTTTTTTATCACTTTAATATCACCTCCTTTCATCTCTTGTTCCATTTTGGTATACACTGCTCAGTCTTTTCATCATTCTTCTTCTTCTCGGTTTGGCGATCCTACTTAACCATTTCCGTCACAGGGCAATATTACTTAAGAGTTTCTCTTAAGAATGGTTGGTCATTTGATCCTTCCATCTCCCATCATCTCTTCCTCATCTTCTATCTTCCACCTCTCATCGTACTCATCCATTCCAACCAACCATTCCACACCTGCATCCAATACAATGTTGTCTTTCTCCTTCCATATTATCACTGCCGGTTTGGTGATCTTACTTAAATCCTCCTACGACATGGTGATCTTACTTAAGAGTCCCTCTTAAGCATGATTTTTCATCTTGCACTCCCCCACTACCCCACATTCTCTCCATCTACATTTTCTTGGCATTCCCCATCATCACATCCTCTCACCTCCTCTTCCATTCACGCAAACACCACTTCTTACTAGTCCCTTTTTCATCTCCATCATCCATCGCTAGGTAATCTTACTTAACCATTGCTTCTTCGTTCATTTCATGTCTTGTTTCTTCATTTCTCTCTCATTCATTCTCATCCACTGCATCCTCTCCTCGCCTTCATCTTCCTACACATCATTATCCCTCCTTTCTTTACTCTTTCCACTCCGTCTTCTAGAGTTCTCCCACATATCTACCCCCATATTTACCCATCATTGTCATTGGTCTCTCTCTAACATTCTTTCATCATCATCTTCCGTTTCCATGCTAGTAATTATCAGTGGACTTCTCCTAAAAATCACTCATCCCCATTCCACACAGCCTGAATCCTTTTCTTTGACCTCCTCCATTCTATCTTCATTCCTTCCTTCCTCTGTGTCCTCTGATCATTATTGGAGGACTTCTTCTAACGTCCCTTCATTGGCATTCCCCCTCTCGTTCTTTTTTTACTTTCTACCTTGTCTTATCTTTTGTCTCATATTTTCCTACTGATCATTATCGGTGGATTTCTCCTAACATCCATTCACTGGCATTACCTTTCCTATCCCTTCCTTTCTTTTTCCTCGCCACCTCTCTATCTTCCATTCTTCCTTGCCAATTTCTTCACTGTCTTCATCATACACCTTCTCTCTATTTTCTCGTCATCAACATATCCTCATCTCATGCATCTCCATTTCTTTTCCAATTGATGTCATTCCTTCCCTCAAGTTTCTCTTTACATTCCTTATGCTTCTCACTCTTTACCAAATATCTTCATTCTTGGTTCCCTTCCATCTACATAATTTTCTTTGTTGTCTTCTCCTCCTTTCTGATCTTCATCTTATTTTACTTCCTCTATATCGTCCTTCTCCCCATTTTACCTCGCACTTCCTCCTTACTTCCCTAGTAAAAAACTTGACTCTTCAACATTATCCCATTTCCTTTATCATCTCATCATCCACATGCATTTCCATGTGGTCAGTTCCATATTATTTACCTTGGATTTCCTCACTATGATCTATTTCCTTCAATTTTCTTTGCTCTATCATCTCTTTCATTTTCCATTACCTCTCTATTTTCCTCTACTCCATCCTTCATCACACCTTTCATCTTGAATAACTCTCTCCCTTTTTCATAATTTCATCCTCTACTCTGTTCTTTTCTTGTCTTCTCTTTGTTTGTCCTTCTTCATTTCCCCCTTTCTCTATAATCCTTCTTTGTTATCTTCTTCCTCCCCTTTCATTCCTTATTTTCTCCTCCTCCGTCTCCGTCCCTCTATTCCATATCCCTGTCGCCTTCATATTCAATCTTTCTTGCTCTTCTCATAATCAACCAATCCTCCTGTCTATTCCCTTTTCTCTTTCTCAACATCCCTTACATCTGGCATTCACAGTCAATGCCAATGTTTCTTCGTTTATGTATCGCCATCTATCCCTTTCATTACCGTTCTTGTTCTTCTCTTTGCCACATTAACTTCTTCTCTTTTTGAGAAACGTGTCACATCTTTTATCTTCATTAGTCCTCTTGCAGGGACATCATCATATCCATTTCTAAGAATCTCTTCCCATCTTCTTTTGACATTTTTGTCTTGGAAGATACCATAACGGCCATCACCTATCTAATCTTGTTCTCTTCCATGAATATTTTCTCTGCTTTTGTTTTGTCGCAAAAGTATCTCTATCATACTTGTCAAAGAAATAAGACTTTTTTGTCTTCTTCACCTTCTAATTTGCTAACACTTATGCATCTTTTCTATGAAACATGATTGTCATCATATTTATTACCCTTTTAGGGAATTTTATCTCACCTTTCTATCCTATCTGCTCATCTTGTCCACATTTATGATTATTCTATCTATGTCTTATGTTGGGGCACCTTTTCATCCTTGTACTTGTCAACACATATAACTCACTTTGTGTCTTTCTTGTGCCCTGTGTTGGGGCATCATTATTTTCATCCTTGTCCCTTTTGTGGACGCATGATTTTTTTCGCACGATTCCTCATCAAACAAAGGATTGCGCACATATTTCACACTCGTTGCAAATATTTTGATGTTTTCCGATGACCCATTGGTCATCTTGGTTTACATCCATATTGCAGTGGTGGTCTTCACCCACTCACCTGGTCCATAGTAACGTTGTCGTTTGTCTCCGTTGAGACCAAAATTGTCCTCTACCGATGTGATATTGGAGCCACCGCCATACCTTTTTAAATTTATTGTAATCATTTTTTCTTAGGGCATCTTACCTTTGGTCATGTCTTCATCCATCCTCGAACACATCTTTCATCTAACCCTTTTTTTTTTTGTCTCATGGCTTGCTATCACAAACCACTCAACAAAAAGGGGCAAATGTAGACACCAAGTTTTGGTATCACCCGTGTTTTGGTCTCCTTCAACAGGCTTACTCAAATCTTGTTTCCCACCGACAATTCATATTCAATTAATTAATCTTATAACTTAATTAATCTCTTATTACATGCCAAAACTATATTATGTTAAATAATTTATTTTTTAAATAAGTCATATCATCCTATTTAATAATTAAATAATTATAAATATATATATATATATCAACAACCCCACATGTTCCCCACTTAAGTCAAAATCACTTCTCACCTAAAAATCAATTCCCACCTAAAAATTCAATTCCCTCAAATTATTAAATTATTAACCCCACCCATGAAGTCAATAATTCAAAAATCTCCCTATCCAACAACAAATCCAAAAATCAATAGTGTAAAGTGAGCACATGACTTCACTATTACACCTAACCATGTCCCCACTCCACATCACACATTTTCCTTTTCTCACATCATGAACCCCACCATCAAATCAACTCTTCATCATGTCCTCTTAATCAGGATTTATTTTGCAAATTATAATTATTTGTTAATCCTTTATTTTAATCCCAATTCAAGTTATAAATAGAACTTTTTCTCCCCCTCTAAAGGAAGGAGAGAAAATTCTTGAAATTCTCCAGCTTCAAATTCATAATATTTTGTCAAAAAAATTGTGAAGCTTTGAATCATATTGTGGAGTGTTTGGAGGTGAAGCTCTATCGGTCTCATATTGTCAGTCTAACGATCAATTTGTTGTTATATCGAAACACTGGCTTGGTATCATATTTATATTGTTTATTCAACATATTGCAAATCTCTGTAGTTTTGGCATGTCATCTTATCATTGGATATTCATTCTTTTCTTGTGAACATGGGGGTTGACAACCACCGAGGAAGTTAATGCTTCTCGGATCTGCTTTGTCAAGCAACCCCCACATATCATTATCTAATCTTATCTATTTCCATCTTGCAGATCTATCTTCTTTCTCACAGATCTATTTTCTCTACGCCCGTATCTAAAATCCATATCTGCATCTGAGGTCCTAAGCCCTCTATCATTCAAAGTTGTTGGTGGCTTGTAGTCTCGGTGTTCACCGCGTGAGATGGAGTTTGAAATTTACCCGTGAAAGACCAAGATCATTTGCACCAGTTCAAAAACATTCACCATCATCTTATCTAGAGAAAATAAATCATGTGATCTAGCAGATGATGTCTTGCTTGTAGTGCATACGGCACCACATGATCAACAGTGGTGTGGTGCACTAGAACTGAGTGCCTCCACCAACATCATTTGATGCAATACTGGTCACTATACTAGGTCGAGTGTCAGTGAGCTCCCTTAATGCATGTAGTGTGTCAATCTCCACAACCTCCTTCACTGTAGGAGGGATAACTAAAGGCAGTGGGGGTTTTGGGGCATGGGGGATCCTTGGTTGACCAATGTGTGCACCAGGTCTTCTGTGCAAAGCCACCTCATTGTGCATGAAAATCAAAAAGTCAAAATAATTTGGGACCTCATTAAGCACGAACTCGCAATATAATTTCTTCAAAAATAGAGAGGAACTTCATTGTTGTTGCATGGTGGATAATCAAAACCCATCCACCATCGGTCCCAAAAATTGTTCTTGATTCGATAATCGTTGCACCAATGGATTGGGAACCATTTGCAAGTAGTTACGAGGGCACATTGGTTCTCGGGTCAGTAAATAATGCACAAATGCAATCTTTTGCAAAGAAAATGTTTTTATGACCGCATGGGATAATTTATCCATATACCACCGCCTACAATCACCTCTAAAGGTATTTTATCTGTCTATTTGGTTGGTTACAAAGTCGACTTCTCCGATCAATGTTTGCAATGTGTTGACTAAAGTCATGTAAGATGGATTTGTGGTATGATTTTATCTTATAGTCTGAATAAGGTTCTTAATGACAATTTTATTTTGTCGATTCTTCCAACAATATCACTAGTGTTGCTAATGGTTCTATGGGGACTGAAGGAGCCACAAGAGGTGGATCTACATTTGGAGGAGGGTTTTGAGGAATGTTTGGAGGGTTTAGAGGAATATTTAGAGGGTTTATAGGATTACGAGCTTTTCGAGCAACTAACAAAACAAAAAAATGGTATACATAAACAAAAAATTGAAAAACCCATGAAAATCACAAAAATAACCTAAAATGCAAAAAAATTGATCAAAATTGAGGGCTTACCTCTTCGTCTTGGTGTCATTGTTGAAACTTTCATGATCGTAAGTCGAAGAGTAATTTTGGGGTATTCAAAGCTCAAGTGCCAAAGGTCTAGTATAAATCACGGTTCGCATAGGGGAAATGGGGAAAATGAGGAGTCTCGGGTTTTATTTTCTCAAAGAACCGTGATTGTGGTTTTAAACTATGATCATGCTTTTAAACCGTGATCGTAGTTTTAAAACTGCAATCATGGTTTTAGGTTTAGAAATCACCAAATCTATAAAAACAATTCCGCGATAGTTATACACCGCAATTACGGTATGTAAATTTAAGGTTTTTATGTCCACACAATTGTCCACCAACTTTCTACACTTACCCGGACATCACTCACAATGTCACAAGAAAATCGGGGCCAAAACAGCCAAAAGCATGTAATGGTCAAACAAGACATAGGGCATAGTCTCGTAAAACAATAAAGCAAGCAAAATGTATCGAGATAGCCATGGTTATATATAGCCCCTGTAAGGAAAATGCTACATATGAAGCAATCATTAGCATGTTAGAGATATAAATAGTATGTAAAAGTGTGTATATATCATTGAAAAGTAAAGTGATTGTAATGAGAAGTAGTAAATAATGTGACAATAGAACTTGTGATGTATGAAGTATAAGAGTAGTAAAAGTAGATGCCCCCAGGAGCCTCGGTGGGATTGGTAAAGAGTTGTGTCAAGCATCATGCATCGTGTACAAATATGTGATAGGTCTTGTATTCACCTCAAGATAATAAGAGAACGTGTATGTGTATATAGAAAAAGATAATGACATACTAAGAATCCAACTAGCATAGTAAGCAAAGTGCAACATGTAAGTAGTATAAGTGAAAAAGAGTAAATGCAATCAAGATATGAAAATGTAGTGTAAGTGTAATGGTGTGTAGCGTTGTGTAAGATGTGGAGATGAGGAGGGACCACATTTCCCCCTAGTGGATGTGTATGAGATGAGATTCATCTATAAATTCTCCTCAACATTCAAGCATTAACCATAGAACAAGAGTGCGTCATTAGGAAATGAGTGTGTATTGCGTGAGAGTAGATGTTATAAATATATATCGTGAAGTGTTGAGTGTGAAATGTGTATGATTTGAGGTTAATTGATGAAGTGTACCCTCAACAGTCAAGTGTGAACCATAATTCTAAAGTGCGTAATCGATAATGATGGTACAATGTGTGTACCAAAGATGTAGAAGTTCTTAGGAAGATGAAACATGAAGCATGGAGCGTGAAGTGCATTAGTAGACACTAGAGACAACTGATAGTGATGGAAGAGGGGGAGAAATTGCAATGCCCCCAAGTGTTCCTTGATGTATATCTATGCAAAAATGTAAGAGAGATATTACGATGGTGACATAGTTTGAAATGTATCATAAGAAAGTATATTGTTGTCACGATGAGGGGTAGAAGAAAGAGTAGGACCAGGGTTGGATTGTGGGTTGACAGGAGGAAGTTTAAAGAGGTTAGCTATCACAAGGTGAATTGGTTGGTCTTGCTTGGTTGGTGGTGGTTGATTCGGTCACATTGCAGCTGATTTGATAGAAGGAGAGGATGGAGGACAAATTTTTAATGGAGTTTGGTTAGTTAGAATAGGTAACATTGTAAAGGATTTGATAGGAGGAGAGGATGGAAGATGGATTTTTAAAGGAGGTTGCTTAGTTGGAATGGGTAAAGATGTAGAAGACTTGATAGGAGGAGGTGATGGGGTATTGATTTTGAGAGGTGGTATGAAATTGGGTTGGATGGGCGGATCTAGACTGACCAGGAGAAGGAAAATTAGTAACTATGGCATGATGCTCATTAGACATGGAAGGATCATATTTGGGAGCCTAGTGGGATTTAGCAATTGGAGATGAGCATGTAGCAGACTATTGTGTAGTAAATGAAATGAACCCCGATGCTCAAGGTGCTTAATTATTATTTTTAAAGCATAGCAATCATTGTCATGATGTCCATTAAGTATGTGATAATTGTAAAATGGGAGACCTATGTATTTGGAAATCTAATAAGGAGGGTAGAAATGAGTAGTTGACAAGTTGATCAATTGGTGATTGAGGAGCTCAAGAAGAATATCATGTTTCTTAGCATTTAGATCAAACTTGAGAGGTGCTAGTAGTGGTAATACTTGGGGTTCACTTATATGAGCACATGTAGAAGACATATAAGTAGGATGAGGTGTAGAAGAAGAACTAACATGGGCATGAGAAGCATCCTTAAGATGTTGGATTTCAGCTGTGAGAGATGTAATTATGGTTTCCATAGCTTGAATTTTATCTTGAAATAAATAATGTAAAGCTTGAATTGACTTGTAAATGGATTGATTAGTTGTGGTATCACAAAGGCTAGGGTTTTCAGAGAGACAATAAAAATGCACTTACTTGTGCAGGTGGTGTATTATGAGGGAGGTACATAGTGTCTTGGGATTTTTAGATAACATCTTTACAATTAGGGTACATTTGAAGTAATTGATGTAAGGAGACTTTAGGAGCCCGAAATAAGATTAGATAGGATAGGAAGACTAAGGATCCAAATGTTTGATCATGATTGGGGTTCATAAAATGATTTAATATAAATGGAATTAAATCTAATTCAAAGTAACTAGTATAATGAATTATATACAAATGCTAGTGTACGGTAAGAAGACGCAATAAAATAAGCATGTACAAATGTGAAACCCTAAGAGAGAGAGAGAGAGAGAGAGAGGAGATGACTTAGCTAGTTTCTGAGTGATTTGGGTAGGTGAATAGCTGAAATAGATTGGAAGTAGGGTCATCAAAGCTAAATGGAGGTTATGAGACCCAGAACTATGCAAAACAGGAATGCCCACAAGAGGATAGGAGTTCACGGGTGCTAGCATTTGTTCATTCTATGCGCTAGTGTCTATGTGAATGGTCCGGATTTGGGCTCTTCTATGTAGGAGGAGCTTCACCTTTGCTAGTATCTAATGCTCTGGTTTCACTCCTTGATTGCTAAATGTGCATGTAACCTAGAAAATAAGTTATCTACATATACATGTCCAAAAATCACATCAAATCTAATAAAAAATATGCAGAATGTGGAGTCAGACTGACCGGTGGTCACTCAAGAGAAAACTTAGTATCGAGCACCGCACTCCATTTCAAACTCCATGTATTTCATTGTGTAAGTGTGTGCAATGATGCCCTTGTGCGAGTTTCATAATGATAGCGGGATAGGTATAGAATGTAGGAAATGTATAGAATGTGTGAGATGAAATAGAATAAACTTCCCCTCCTATGTTGTGTATGCAGAGTGATGTAGCCATTGTCCCTTGAATGAGTGTGCTATATGGATGCTTTGAATTGTTTTTTTCCTTTGGATGCAAGTTTAGGTGATATTATGTAATACTTAGTGCTTGGTCCCTTATTTGAGAGCTATAACTATGTATATATGATTCCTTTAATTGAATTTCATAATTGACAACTGAAAGGCCGACCCAAAATTATAAAATATGTAAAAGAGACCCAAAAGAGTGAGAAAAGGGGAGAAAGGGTCAGGAGAACCCAGGAGGGACAGGAGCGCATGGCGTTAGTGTCCTAACTGGGTGTTAGTGTCCTAATTGGGTGTTAGTTTCCTAATCGGGTGCTAGTTTCTTAATCCAACAAAGATAAATAAGTCAAATACTGATAGCATTGTAGTGTGTGAAAGGTCAATAAAAGTATGAAAAACAAAGAAAAAGGCCCGAATCATTTTGAATCATTATATATTAGTATTCTCTAAGACCTATAAATGTACCCAAGTGCGTAGATTTTGTGTCTACACTTTCATCCCCAAAAACATTATCATCTATCCTTAGCATCATACATTGGATCCTAGTGGTATTGGTCAATTTCCCAACATTAAACCACACCAGTTGGTTCTTTGATAGCCATATCTTGATTCTTGTGGCATCATAGTACTCCATGGCGACCGATAGTCACCAAAAGGCCCTTTACACTATATATGACCTCACCTAATTGGGCATGCCTTTATAGACTTAACACTTGGGCTGAAATATCATATTGTGTAGGAAGAGTGCACATAATTGCAATGATTCTAAAATTATAAATGTAACATGTTAGACCTCACCCAATATCTAATTGCACAAAACTTGTTGCATAATCACTTTGATTACACTCCTCAAAAGCTTGAGGCAACCCATGTGTAATTCAAGTAGCGTGCAAAGCGAAAATAAAGAGTGTAAAAGCATGGTGCACACAAGGTAAGTCGTTAAAGTTTTAAACTTGTTAATTTTCCCCTAATTTTTTATTTTCATGTGTCTTATAAGAAGCATGCAAAAGGTTTAAACCTAGTAAAAATAAAGTAAATTTACCTTACATACAAAAAAATGGTTGTATAGAAGTAAAATGCCTCTCGATGTATCAAATCGACACATGGTAATTATCTAATCCCACATACCTAAAAATAAAATTGTCCATTGTGTGCACTAGATGAAAAAGAGTTGAATTCCAAAATAAACAATCCTCCATTTATGATACTATATTATTTGGATCCAACATTCCTTACCAAAGGATCTATATCTTTCCCATTCTCATGTATTGGAATACTAGAAGGACCTATGAAACACTCTATGTCAAAGAAGTAATGTCGATGAATTTAATGAAGTTGGAGTTCCTTTCCACATTCTCTATATGCCAAACTGAAGTTAAGGCCAGCAAGCTGGAGTTGATTCATCCAATCTTATTCTAAGCCTCCAGCCTACATTTAATGTGGATCTGTCACTTATAATATTCGTTAATTTCCACATGAATCAAACTTGATATTAGTCTTAACTACCAACATTTACATTTATAAAATCAACTTCATAGATAATATTTATAACGCATTAATTTTTTAACATTGGGTCTCCTTATAATATGTTAAATTTGAATAATTTAGAATAGAAGATATTTGAAATTTTAATTTACATTTACTTTATCTTACTTTTATTTCCAAGTTTTATCTTGTCTTGTAAATGTGTATATTTGTTTGAGTTTTGATTAATGTTAGAGGATCCCTTTTTTATAGCATGTTATGTCATTCAACTTGGAAAATTTGTAGCTAAAGTGCAATCTCGTGTGTTTGACAACATTGTGTCCCCTCTACTTAATTTTTTTCCTCAAATTCTCACATGTTTGGTGTCTTAATCATATACATATTAGTCTAATCATATGCGTGATTATCTAATCTTTGTGTTCGAATGAACTAGATCTTACACCACAACTTGAAAACTTATTTCTCTTTCTTTTATACCTTACTCATTTTTTCACATTTTTATAAACTTGGGTTTTAATATAAGATTAAAGCTTGTAGATTGTTAATAAAGATAAAACCTTATTTTTGCAAGTGATTATCATATTTGAAAGTTTACCTATGGGTTTTACACAATGAATAGGATATGAATGTTATTCCAACTAATTCATTTTTCCTATATATTCCTCAATATGATTCACCATGATTGATTCTAAAATCATAATTTTCCATCGTATGAGTAAATCCACCCTTAAAACATAAATAAGAAATCATTAGGTCTATGTGTGATTCTTGTGATAACATCAAAATAAAAACCACCGAGACCCAATTAGAAGAAATATTGGGAATCAGATTACACAATACATTACATGCACCTATTTTCAAGAAAGGTAGAGCCCCATGTGTTTTCATAATATATTTCTTATTGTTGTTTGTGCTCATGCATTTCCCCTTTGTTCACCGAGACCAAAATCTTTGTTGCATGAGAGGAGTGCAAAGATTTCATGAAACAACAAATTTGGAACTACAAGGAGGGGCCCCTAAATTTTTACACTAGAAACTATATAAATCATCACCAAATCAAATTCATTTAAATTTTTAAGCCTTCTAACCCATAAGAAGCACTAAATAAACAAAGGGAAATCATATAACCATCAATTCATTCCAAAAGTAGCTCACCTCATGTTGTCGCACCCTTTGTTAATACTTTAACATTACCTAATAACCCAACTATGGTTATTAATTGTTGGGAAACATTAATGAACATAAATTCCTGGTGGATACCATGACATGCCAAATAATCCTTCAAACATTTGTGATAAGTATGTGCAAGATGGAACCCATATCGTAGGGGAACATGTCATTCTTACAATAATGGTATCACAAGGGTGTAATTTGAACATGAGTATCTTATGTGTATATTTTTTCTTATGCATTAGATGAAAAATCATATATGTGGTACCTAGGCCTCCCCATGGTTCTATTACTTTGTGGAACAATTTGGATACCACCTTCATAAATCACTTCACCATTCCTATCGACCAAGTTATACGATATCATCATTTTTCTACTATGCATAGAGAACCTCATGAACCAATTAGAGAATTTAATGAGTGATTTCATAAGCTATATCAGTGCGTTAAATCCCCTTACAATAAAAATGAGGAATAACTATCCAAATTTACATCAAGGCGCTTGAATCCTCCAAGTCCATGTTTTTATGTAGATCCCCTATAACCTTAATCACTTTATCACTAACATACCATAATGATATTAATATTTACTAAGAAATGATGCCTCATGGTATTGGTTGTGTTGGTTTGTTTCTTTCACTCAATGAACGTGTTTCATAGAACAAAATCCAACTTATGAACTAAGCAATCACGCAAGACCATCCCATGATGAATTAGATACATGTTGCGTAGATTCCAACTCGCACTCAATTCCAAAATCCCTCCCTTTTAGCTCCATCCCTTATCCCTTGGAATTTTTCTTTGATTATTTTTCATTATAAGAAAACAAACAACCTTTTGCTCTTCCCTTCTCGAGCCATAGTGTTGTGGTGGTCACCAATGCCTTTTATATCCATGTAAATCTTCTTAAATCTTATTATACAACCTACAAAACTCCTTAAAAACCAACCTATTTTTGTTCCCACCTTTCTAAATCCCAACACAAAAGTAGGGAACTTACATAAAATCATCTAAAAGTTTTCAAATGAGTTGATAAAATTTTAAAGGCAAGGCATCCAAAATTAAAAACCTTCTACTCGATACCCAAGTAGGAATTTCATCTTCCAATGCAATAATCACTAATGAAATTCCCAACCCAACAACAAAAGTGTTCCTAGTCCCTTAAACAAGACCTCAAAAATGCTAATAGCTCTAGCAATAAGAAAAACACTATTAATTTGGTAGATCCATCCTTATCATTTTAGTGTAAATACCATGGAACATGTCAAGGTAATCTACCTAGAATTCAAGATGACCTCTAATATTTTTCGAAAAGAGATTGATTATCTCAAGATAGTTCTTGTGCTTGATGAAGCTTTGTAAAACAATGAAAATCATACTAAGACTACATTAGTCTTGGAAAACTATGAGTTCTAGGGGAAATTTATAATGATCCTAAGGATAAAATGGAGGAGGTCCATAATTACCAACAATACTAAAGAGGAAACAATTACACCCTATGACATCGGGTTCAAACAAAATCAACTATGACAGCTTAAATTCACTTGGCATGATTTTTCTCAAGCTAATGAATTTTTCTCCTAAATCTCCAACAATCACATTTTCAAATGTGTAATTTATCCTATCGATCAAGTTTTACTTTAAGTAGAAATTCTTGTCATACTTGTCACCTATATAAACACATTCGCTTAACCCATTATAAGTTCCTCACCTCTCACGCTTTTAGGCTATATAACAGTCACAAAAAAGCACTGAATTACTTTATTAGTATCTCAAGCATATTTAGTCGATTCTAAGTATACATAAATTACATGAAGATTCCTAGGACAATTTATAAATTAATATATTAGATCATTTCCAAGTTTCATATCTCGTAATTAGGGTCTTAACAACTAAAAAATTGTGATATATATCTTGCACACATTCAAAGGGTAGGAAACTATGAGCATTTGACGCCTATTCAAATTATTCCTACACATGTGTGGTTGGTGTCGATGAACCCAAATATGCTAACCGATTTTTAAATTCCCAAAAATAATAGTAAGAAGAATCCCTAATCATATATACAATTACAATCTCTTAATTTTAGCCACAAAAATAAAGCTACAAATGCATATGAATACAATGCCGAGAGGTAAGATCCATATCAAAGCCACAAAAGACAAATTTATCCATATAGGACAAAGTCATCGGGTGAATTTGTTTGAGATAAGAGAATCCCTCCCGCACTAAAATCACACTCCTATATTTTTAACATAACTTGACGACAACCTGCACTTCCTTCCCCACTTATCAAATCACTATCATCGCATCTCACTCTTTAATTGATGTAATTATCTATAACATTACTTGTACTTTCCTTACTTATCTTATAAACGTTATTCTAATTTTTTCATTATAATTTGGACATGATTTAGGATATGATTGTTTACCATCATATGTTGTAATATGATCTTATTTTATCTTTACAATTTACACAATTGTTTAATACCTTGGTTAAAATAAACCTAAATTTAACATTACATTTTATTGAATTTGATTACATGTAATCATAGGGCTCTACACATCACAACTATGTTTTCAAATCAAATTGGTTTACCACTTCTTTTAGGATTTATTCAAACCATAATCTAATTTTGTGTCCTACACACTAGCATAATGGTCTATCCTAATACACCCTCCCCTCTATAATTTCTCACAATGGATGAAATACGACAATATATAAAGTATACTCCTAAATAACTACCTCATTTGTTACAAACTACCCAAGTACAAAATGTAATACTCAAAAGTGCTAAGATATGGGAAACCGAAGGTATGCCCTCAAATGCTACAAATCCACCATCTACATGATCCCCTTCCCTTTAAGTGTTATTTGTTAAACATTCAAACCACTATCACATACACATAATGTTTCAAATATGGGGACATCACATATTTTTCCTCAGCATAATAGACGTGTAGATCATATGGCTTCTTCACCATGACTTACCCCATATGATATGGATAATTTTACTCTTATTTTTCTTCAAAAATATAAGCCATACAAATAGAAATATATCTCTTATCACAAACACAAACACAATCACAAATCACCTTGATATCCATTTGGTTTCTCAATAAACAATTAGTTCATGAATTTCTTAAATATTCCCCATATCCTAGTTTTATTTCATAGAAATTTTCCTTTTATGACAGAAGACCAATCCTACAAAAAGCACACCTTCGTCTCTTCCTCTATAGGTTATATTCATGATGATACAAATATTACTCAAATATTTCTACATAAACTTGAGTAATATACACTTGATTACTTTTATACACTTCCTCCAAGAAACATGCAAACATTCCAAGCTCTAGTTGATAGTTTCCTTACACAATTTTCAATCAATAATTGGCAACATTTATCATTCATAAAAATACTCAAGTTAAAAAAATCACATGAAAGAGTGGTAGATTATATATTTCACCATAATACCTTTCTTTCATGTGGAGATAAGCACATCAATGAAAATGGATTGATCAAAGTATTCATTTCTAGTCCGATTTCTAAGCTTTATAAACAAGTCGTGTTTTTATAATTGTACATATTTTTAAGACCTCTATCAAATAATCGGTGTATAAGACCAATCTCATGAAAACCAATATGTTTATTTATGACACCACATATTCATGTTATAAAGATAATTAATCAAAACCCCTATAGACACCTAAATTCCACTTTGCAATTTTATTGCCAAAATGCATGCAAATTACTCTCTTTCTTCCCGATTCCATTATAATTAGTGATCTTTACTAATTAACTAACGTTTCTTTCCACTTTGGTTGGTTAACAAGTACTTCATTGATCACCAAACCTCTTTCACATTCAGGATGCCACTTTATGACGAATCGTAAGTCAAAATCCTCTTCAAAATAGATAATTAGCAATTATAGGCTAATTAAGCCTATTTTGCCCTTGATTTGGTCAATATGCCCTAATATTGACTCAAACCCTCTTCCAACCACTCAAAATCACCCCATTCACCTCCATAATGTCTCAACAAGCTTCAAAATCTTATCCTAGCCTTCTAGTTGACCCTAAGCTGGTCGATTAAGGCTCCATACCTCTTAATCACTTGTAATTCATTAATTGTGATCAACAAGGCCTAATCATGATTAGTAATTCTAATCTAATTTGGGGCTTTTAGTCCCACATGCACCAAAATACTTGTTTCTCCCAAAAGGAAAACTATAAAAATAGTACACCTCGTTCCTTTATACTTTATGCCATGTTTTGATTTGCATCTCATAAATCTAAAGTGACTTAACAAGTCATTTTGAGAGGTCATTTCACCATTTTCTGGAGTAACAACCATAACTATTTGATTTCCCTCTTAGGTCTATTTAAGACCATGTTAGGTAATTCCAGCATATTAGTAGGCATGTTTAATTATATCTTGCATTGTTTTCATACTAGTTAAATATTATCTTTAACTTCTATCTGAATGTTACATTCCTAGACTTAGAATCCTTAGCTATTAGGTGGAAATGGTGTTAGCCTTCCTTGATTAGCTTTGTTATTTGCTTTGTAAAATTTTAGGATGATTTCATTTGGCACGCCCGGTGGGACAATACCCCATTGCATTCAATTTTTAAAGTTTTTAACTTAGTTTCAAAGTTTTTAATTTCAAGTTTTAGATTAGTTTCAAGTTTTCTAGTTTACTTTCAAGATTTCTAGAGTACTTTCAAGCTTTTTAGATTAGTTTCTCAAGCTTTTATACTAATTTCAAAGTTTTAGAGTAATTTTCAATTTTTATAAATCGATTTCCATTATTTTAAAGTTGTTTCAACTAGATCGTGGCGAAGTTGTGTTTTGTGCTTTTTGTAGGATATGAGAAGGCGAATCCCTATCAAAATTGTCCCAAAATTTCAAATATTGGACCTTTTTTCAATAAATCTACTCAAAAACCCATATTTTCAACAACCTATAGGAAAAAGGTTCCTAAGCATGATTGTGAGTGCTCGTGCATGACTGTGAGTGCATGTGCATGACTGTAAGCACCCTGCATACACTGAATTTTTGGTTATGAGTGAAAAAATTCCATGTGCATGACTGAGAGCACTTGTGCCTCACTGGAAGCACCCATGCATCATTTACTATGTGAAAATGACAGAGGGGTGCCATGCATGATTATGAGTGCTTGTGCACTAAGAGGGGCACCTATGCATCAAGGTAAAATTTTCAAATTCCATAATTTCAATTTTATGATTCTGTCAGTTTTTAAGGGTTTTTAGATGTTGTTTTTGTCAATTTATTGATTTTAGAGAAATATTCCTAACAAAATTGGCTTAGGGTTTGATAGATGATATGTTTTCATACTTTGTTTTGAGTTTGGAATAGGGTTGTGTATGCTCTTCTCTTGCACCTAGTGTGATCTTGAGAATCAAAAACACCCCTAAACCACTTTTTGCTTCTTGGGAGTAAGTAGGAACAATCATCCTTCATTTTTGCTTAAGGGAACAAACTTTCATGTTTTGACATATGCTTGATCTTTTAGTTTAAGAGCTTTTTCATTTGATAAAGAACCAAGGCTAAAATTTGTGTATGCTCTTCCCTTGCACCTAGTGTGATCTTGGGAATCAAAAGCAATTTTAGTCTTTCATTAAGAAGCACTTGGATTAATTGGGAATAAACCTTGTTTCTTTACAAATTTTTATAGTAGTTAGTTTATTTACAAGCTTTTCATTTCTATTTAGTTGGATTATTTTTTGTGTATGCTCTTCTCTTGCACCTAGTGTGATCTTGAGAAACAAAAACAACACTTAATCCTCTTTCTATGATATTGTGAACCTTTTTGAACTACTAATCATTTGTGTGAAGGACCTAAAATGCTTGTCAAAGAAATAAGGGATCTCTTCAAACCAAAATTCTAACATTCATGTGTGTTGTAGGTTTCCATTGGTGGTCTAAACCAAATTACTTAATCCAAAAGATAAAAAAATACACCAACACACCATTCAAAACATCGTAATGCAGGTTTCAGTTAAGAGCTATTGTTTGTCCGCTCAACAAGGACATAACCCTTTTGGCATAAGCCTTAAGCTACAACAATGGGGGTGGTCCTAGGAACCCTAAAGTAGTTCACGTAAGAGGGAACCTTGTGAATGAAATAGGAAAGTGCTCCACACTACCGACTTGACTAGTACACCTTGGTGAGATTAGAGTCAAAGATATATGTATCGTGACCCCAGTGAAAGTATAACTGAATGCACTTTGGTGCTCATTATACTTAAGGGGGTAAAGTAAATCTGAGATACTCCTTGGGAAGCCTTGGTAAATTGAGCTTACCTTAGATATCTTGTGACACCTAGAGAGAGAACCACCTAGGAACCTCTCGCACTGGAGCCATTGCTTTTGTCTTAGTTGTTATACTTGAGAGCTCTCACAAAGTGACAACTTTGTCGATTCAAAATATTATTTTTCAAATAAGTGAAATAATCTCTTAAAGTTAAAACCGCATGATTTTCATCACGAAATATACTTAGTGTCATTTTGTCCTAGTTTTTCACTTATCCTAAGACAAGGAAAACTCTACCAAAATAACACCAAGTTTATTTCAACATCACTCGGTCTACACCCTTGTTTTATTTTTCCCATTGTTGGAAAAAGGAAATAACCTATATAGATCTTTGCTAGATATCACGTTTCCACCACTTGTGTATTCTACTTATGTGACTAGGTTGCAATGTTAGAGTGCAAGTGTTGAAAGTGTGCATATTACGTACTCATGATCTATTAGGCCCCCTTGTCTCAAAAACCCATATTTGAGAATTATTCTCATCGTAGTTAGGTGATTTCATCATTTTCTTCTTTTGAGTTGTTACACTACCCACATTGTAGCCATATAATTGAGATATTTACGTCTTGTTTCCATTGTGAAATTAGGCCTAAATCTATATATTGTAGGGTTATGTTGCTCGCACGCATAGCAATTTCTTGATATACTTAGACATAGTTTTTACACCCTTGCTTTGTCTTGATTTTTTTTTAGTGTTGAGGTTATTTTGTTAGCATCGTTATAGTGTTGTTTTGATACTAAGATCTTGCTTTATTGTAAAGTTAGATTACATGTCCAAATAGCATTGTTATGTTGCTCGCATTTGTATTGTCCATTTTACAAATTGTAGACTTTATTAGTGTTTATAAACGGGCTTTTAGTATATCTTGTTAGAAGATCACGTCAACATTCTCTTATTATTTAGGACTTGTTTATTGCAAACTTTACCTAATCGGTGATATTGTGTTGGATGAAATATTAAAGAATAAACTATTTGGTGTAACTAAATTTTGAGCATTGTACGTCATTGTATTATTCTAAGGAAAACTTGTGTCATATATTACCTTGCTAGGGTAGCTTGTTTATTGTTCTTTAGTTCACATGTTTTCTTTGATCTATCAATTTTGTGGCTATTCTATAGTCACCTTGCTTTGGCAATTTAGCATTGTTACGCTGTAAAAATTTGACTAAGGTCCCTTTTTAGTAAACCTTAGTGGAAATTCTTCACGTTATATTTCCTATCTTGAGTATGCCTACTACGAGGATGGGATCCCAAAAATTAGGAACCAATATATTTGGAGGTGACAACCCTCTCTTAGAGGATAATCTCATGGTTGACCATAGTGGTGGAGAGGAAGATTCTCCTCGTATGAATATAGAGTGTCCTCCCGCCAATTTTGATGATTATATTTTTCAAAACAAACATGAGATTCTTATGCGTGTTATGGAACTAGGAGCTAAATTACCTCCCACAGTAGACCCTTCTCTCATTTCCACAATGGTTCGAGGGGAAGAGGAAGTGGAACGTCCTCATCACCATATAGATGACATATTAAACCTAGGTCATGCCTTTACTTCTGCACGACAAAATAATGAGGAAGTACCTTTTGAAAATAATAGATACTATCATTTAACTCCTATTAAAACTCATTGTGAAGACCATGAAGAACATGTTCATCATTCACAACCTCCCCCTAACGAAGATCATTATCAAATACCCATTCAAGAGGTGACGTTAGAAAAACATGTCCAAGCCCTCACTCATCAATTGACAATTTTGGCTTCGCATATACAAAAGGAACAACCAAAAGTTGTGAAACAAACTATACCAAAGGAAAAACCTAATGATTCATTTCATGAGCTCCCAAAAACACTCCTTGACGGGAGACACGAAAGGATCCTTATGAGGATTTTTTCATCAAAAATAGGGGTGGGCATACACCTTGGCTTGATCCTTTGTATAGACCCACACCGTCACCCACGCAAGACCAGCTCTTCTACCAAGAATGATCTACTATGAAGAACACCCTTCAAGTGTTACGAGAGGGCCAAACTAGTAACAATAACAATAAGTATCAGTTCAATGAGTTATGTCCCTACCCATTCGACAAAGGCATGTTATAGGTACCTTTCCCATGACACTTTGGTTTTCCAAATTTTGATAAATATAAGGGAAAAAGTGATCCTCGTGACCATATTAAAAATTTTATATGGCATGCCAAGAGGTTACATTCAGCGACAATTATCTTATGTGCCTCTTTCCACGAAGTTTGGGAGAAACAACGCTAGAATGCTTTGTACACATCCCTAAGGGATCCATATCAACATGGCTAGAACTAGCAAAAAAATTGTTTGAAACTTCTCTTTTAATATATAGAATGATGTCACCATGTTGGATCTCTACAATTCCAAACAAAGAAATAACGAAAACTTCTCGCATTTTTACAATGATGGAGAGGATTAGCTAGCCATTTTCCTTGCTCCATACCCAAAAAATAGTTAATAGGCATATTTGTTCCCAACCTCCATCCAAACATTACATTCCACTTGCAAATGCATTGTGGCAACACATTCAAAGAGGTAATCGAAAAAGGGAGTCAAATTGAAAAAGCATTGTTAGCTAGGGGATTTTGAAACTTGTCTCCCATGATCATAATGATTCTAAATCTAACGATAAAACAAATTTTGTTCCTAATAGAAACAAGAATGTTGTTAGTGATGGGATAGTAGATTCTAAGCGGGTACAAGCCATTCAGAACCATGCACCTTTAAAGCTTGCAAAAGGCAATCCACCTATAAAGTATAAATGTCGTACTTTCACACCTCTATCTGAATCAATATCATCCATATTAAAATAATTAGAGGTCATTAACATGGTTAAATACCCTGAAACACAACCCTATGGAGACAACACACCTAAACCATCATGGTTTAGGGAGAATGAATTTTGCGGGTTTCACCACGTAAAGGGTCATAAAATGGACAAGTGTTTAAGATTAAAACACTATATTCAAGACCTAGTCGACAGTGGCAACATTGAAGTAGACTCCACTGCAGCGGTAAAATATCCACATGAAAGCTTAGGGATATTCAAAGATCCTTTTCCCAATCACAATGAAAGGAAAAATCTAGATCGGGGACAACTGTCTCAGAATAAGAATGCTAATTGTGTGTCCAACAAAGACCATTTTGATGTCTTGATAGGTTGTGTTGACCCACTTGTTGAGAAAATCAATACAATTAGAATTAAAACAAGAGAGTGTGTCATAGAAATGTGATGATATTTCCTTGTTATAAATTCCAAACCTACTCCCCTCCTCCTCAAGAGAGTCATTATGATGTGTTAGATCAACTAGAGAAGACTACATCTAAGATTTCAATCTTAGACCTTCTAAAGATCTCTAACATTTATAAAGATATACTTTGTAAAACCTTACAGGGATCAGGAGTATCTATTGATGTTGACCCTACACATTTAAAATCCATGTTAGCAAAAATCACTCCCGCAAGACACATAAAATTCACTCGATAGAAGCCTTAATCGAAAAATACCTCCCATAACTTACCCTTACATATTGAGGTAATAATAAAGTGTAAGAAGGTCAAGAGAGTGCTTGTGGATGATGGATTAGGTCTTAACATTTATACTCTTCAACTAGTTTGTCAACTAGGTAGCACAAAAGTTGATTTGGGGACAAAGGTCATCATGATAAAGGCATATGAAAATGAAGAAAGATAATCAGCCAGAATGATCACTTTCTCCTTAGAATTTTGTCTTATAACCCATGATACAAAGTTCCATGTCTTGGACCGGAGCTCCCTTACAACATCTTGCTTGGTCACCCATGGATTCACGCCATGCAGGTTGTGCCATCAACGTATCATCAATGTCTAAAATTATAGTATGAAGGACATACACTTACTATACAAGGGGATCCCCAACCATTTTCTCACTACAGAGAATTGTTAGGCTACTTTCCTACCATCTACGAGTGTCCCTCTATGGATATTGTTGTTCTTATTCAATTGGAGGCCCTTGCTTCACGAGTGGACTAGAACACCCTAACTCCCAGTGACAGTGGTGCGTCTACATCAGAATCTCATTTTGCTACATGGGAGATAAAGGTCATAAACAATGGTTATGGAGAGTATAATCTTCAACAATCCCTTATGGTTCAAAACATTCCTCTATCAGCCCAAGCACATGGTAGACCATGTTATAAATCCCATAGATCAAGAGAGAATTGTCCCTTCGACAAATTTTTTTCACGTGGTTTTTAGAAGATGAAAGAATTCTCAAAGACATTATAGTTCATCCTTAAGACGATGAAATGGTTTGTGTTACAAGTCATCTAAGTATGTTATTCCTAACTGAATCATGCTTACCATGAGATACGAAGGACGTGGTTACGGCTGCCAAGAACAAGGTCGTTAGAATCTCTTCCAATACCTCATCGCATATTGGGTAAATCAGGTATTGGTGTCCATTTGTATGAATCTCACCCTTCGGATAACGAGTATGTCTCTTATGAGAGCGAGGATAATTTTTTCGAAAATGAAATAAAAATGAATTCCTGGTGTAGTCTTTACGAAGACCTTGCATCTATGAACCTATTTTCTAACATGGCTATCCTTACCATAACCCATGTTACACCCATCGTATCCCCTATAAATCAGACATTAACTCTCATCTACCCATCACTGGTGAATTGGGATCAACAACAACACGTACATATTGACATGTTTCAGAATGATGAGGCTATTAGAGATTTCTTAGGCATCAGAGACAACATTCTAAGAAATTATCACAAGAAGGGGTTCTCCATTCAGCTTAATGTGTGTGCGTACTTTAGAGAGGAAGTAGAGTTGTGTGGACACTTAAGTAAAAAGTAATCATGGGAAATATTTCCAAAGAAAATCCTTGTGGAAATAAAAAGGGGAAGTCCTATAGGAAAACCACTTTGAGGCGTTTGTGGACAAACAAGCATAACAACCTATGGAAAAGATAATGTACCCATATAAAGATGAGGATCACCTCCCTGAACCAATTTTTGTAGAGGAGGATCTCAATCTCCTCCCAATCCTATGCGCGCAAGGGGGATAATTCAAAGCTACTAGTGGAAGATACAATAGATGTTAACATCGACACAATGGAGTTGTCATGGATAGTTAAGTTGGGAGCTTCATTCTCAGCCAAAGAACAAAAACTACGCTTGGTCTTATGTTGATATGATAGGACTTGATCCTACATTAGTGGTACAAAACCTTACATGCACTCAAATGCCAAGCCCATCAAACAAATGATCGGAAGATGCATCCTCGCATCGCCTTACCTGTAGAGATAGAAAATTTATTATAATTAGGCTTCATCTAGCCTATCAACTACTCGAGTGGATTTATAATGTGGTACCAGTTCAAAAAAATCCAGTCGGTATCAGAGTGTGCACTAATTTTAGAGATATTAACAAAGCTTGTCCCAAGGATGACTTTCCTCTCCCTAACATTGACATGATCATCGATTCTACTGCTGGTTATGAGATGTTATTGTTCATGGATGGCTTCTCAGGTTATAATCAGATAAAGATTGCAGAGGAATATCAATACAAGACAACTTTCACAACCCCATGGGGAACGTTCTGCTACCAAGTTATGCCCTTCAGCCTTAAAAATGTAGGTGCTACATATCATAGGGAAATTATTGTAATCTTTCACAACATGATAAGAAACATCTGGAAGATTACATAGATGATATCTTGGCTAAATCTAGAACTCGGGAGGAGAACCCGGAGATTTTGTGGTGTATCTTCAAAGACCTAAGGGACTATAAAGTCTGCCTTAACCCGAAGAAGTGTGTCTTTGGTGTGTTATCTTGGAAATTACTAGGATTCATTATATTAAGGAGAGGAATAGAAGTGGACCTTGCAAAAGTCACAACTATCACAAAAATGCCTCCTCCTTGGAATATTAGACAACTACATAGCTTACAAAGGAAAATTCAAGCCATTAGAAGGTTTATTTCATAGCTGGCAGACAAGTTTCATATGTTCACACATCTTCTTAAGAAGGATGTGAATTTCACTTGGGGGCCAAAATAACAACAAGCATTTGATTTACTAAAAGAATACTTAGCTAAATCCATTGTTCTCATGTCACCCACAACAGGAGAACCCTTATTACTTTACCTCTCTACTACACATTTTGCAATTGGGGCAGTGTTGGCCCAGTATTGGAGAGAAAAAGTTGTATACTACTTGAGCATAACATTGATAACATATAAGATCAACTATCCACGGATCGAAAAGGCTTTCCTAGCCATAGTGTTTACTTTTTAGAAGCTACGCCATTATTTTCTCAACCATAAAGTCAAGCTTATTACGAAGGTCGACCCTCTAAAGTACTTATTTCCAAAACCAAAACTAAATAGAAATATGGATAAATGTGTCATCTTATTAAGTGAGTTTGACATTGAGTACGTTTATCAAAAGTCATCAAAAGGAAAAGTCTTAGTAGATCAACTAGTAGAAGCTCCACTACCAGGTATCAAACTCTTGAGTTTGGAGCTACCAGATGCATCCATCATGTACCTTTAGGAATCTAGAATTTGGAAATTATACTTTGATGGATCTTTTACCGTTCATGGTTCAGGTGTCTGAGTTGTGTTAATTACTCATACATGAGACTTGATTCCCCAAGCATTTCGACTCAGGTTCCCCTGTATGAATAATATAGCGGAGTATGAAGATCTCATCACAAGGATGAAACTAGCCATCAAGTGGGATATCAGACATGTTAAATGCATTGGTGATTCAATGTTTATTATCAAACAGGTCACAGATGAATACAAGGTCAAGGATGAAAAGTTGCTTCCATACAAAAGAATGGTCAATTCCTTGAAATAATTCTTCGAGAAGATAACATTTGAGCAGATACCAAGAGCCCAAAGCAAAGTATCATATGTCATGCCATGGATATGATAGGATATATGTTAAGCATGCCACCAGGAACAATGACATGTCATTCTTCATTGAAAATCTAAGAATAATAGCATATAACATACCAGACTCATTTTTGGTGTGTAAGGTTGTTGGTCCCTTTTCACCATGGTACACTGAAATATTTAATTACCTTTATGATGGAACATTTCCCACTAACATTTCTCGTGCTAAAAAGCACACCCTCATCCAACATATAGCTTGTTATACCCTACTTGGGGCACCCTCTTCCGGCAGAGGCTATAATGGGAATCTATTGTGATGTTTAAATTTAGACGAATCTATCCAAGCAATCAAAGAGGTACACAAAGGCATCTATGGGGCTCACACTAATGGGATCGTCCTTGCAAAGAAAATTCTTAGAGTAGGCTATTATTGGCCTACCATGGATCATGATTATTGTAACCATGTGAAGAAATGTGTGGATTTTCAAAAGTATGACAACTTGATACATGCATTGGTATAGTCCTTGCATCTTGTCATAACCCCTTGTCCATTCTTAAAGTGGGGTCTTGATCTAATAGGGAAACTTAACCATGTCTCTTTAAACGTTCATAAATTCATCATTACTGTAATTGAGTATTTTACAAAATGGGTTGAGGTTGTTCCTCTCACCTATGTTGAAGGTGCCTAGATCTCTAAATTTATCATGAACCATATCATCTGTCGATATGGTATCCCTTTTGTTATTATCACTGATAATGGTAAACCATTCAAGAATAAAACCATGAAAGCACTCTACAAACGCTTTCAAATCTCCCTCAAGTTCTCGACCCCCTATTACCCTCAAGGTAATGGGCAAGCCGAGGCTTCCAATAAAACCTTAATTTACATTATGGAGAAGATGGTGAACAAAATAGGTTGTGACTGGCATTTACAAATTCACCTTGCCCTCTGGGCATTCATAACTTCTATCCGCACCCCCATAGGTGCAACTCCATACTCCTTAGTATTCGGCACTAAAGTCGTACTACCTTTAGAGATCGAGATCCCTTCTTTGTGTATCGAGCTAAGGGACTACCTAAATGAAGAGGAAGACTACATAGTAGCTCGACTGGTAGAGTTGGAGCTATTAGATGAGAAAATACTTCATGCCCTTAATCACCTTAAAGTGTATCAGGATCAAGTGTGGTGAAGCTACAATAAAAGAGTCATACCTCATCAATTTGAGGTAGGGGATTTGGTGTTAAAAGAGAATTAGAAGAACACCAATAAGGACCGTGAAAAGAAAGGGAAATTTGAACCCAATTGGCTAGGACCATATGTTGTGGTTACTAATTTTGGTTCAGGTGCCTATAAGCTAGCCCATGCAGATGGTAAAGAGCTTCGAGAACCCATGAATGCAATGCATCTTAAGCACTTCTATGCTTAAGTATGGGGTCTCTAAAATATCGAGAAAAATAGAAAAAGAAAAGATAAAGATAAATAAACAGGTGCGTCCAATAGTGAAAACCACGCAATGGTGGCACTTTGGACAAGTCCTTTGGTGAAAACTAGTTTCTGGCACCAAGGGAGGGTCTATTTTTCACAAGAATTTTAGGTTTAGGAGTACAACATCTTTGTCCTAAGTTGGTTTTTTGCTTTCGTTTGAATCGTTTGAGCCTATCCTTCTTTTCCCTGATCTGAAAAATATTACCTTGTGAATGCAGAGAATTTAACTTTAAATGAACCCATCTCATGTTGGGGGAAACTTCGCAACATCACTTCTAGCATATACCACATGGAATTTTTCCCTTGTACATCACATCTAACACTGGGGTCATCCACGTTTCTTAATTTTCTCGCACATTCACTTCAGAAAATTGTTGAGAAAACATCAAAAACATTCGTATAACTTTTGAAAATCCCAAAACATAAAGATATGTCCTTTGGAAAAATCAAAACATTTAAATACGTTTTTAGAAAACTCCAAAATATTAGAAAATTGTCTTAGAGAAAAACCAAAAACAATGAAAAACATCCCAAAACTATCCCGCAAAAACAAAGTAGTAGTTTCCTTACTTTTAGTTGTTGGTTTGTATGGTTTCTAGTTTAATTTATTTTTCATGTTGTGTACTTTCGATTGAATTCACCAGTTTACTTAGATTGAATGTTGTTTTAATTTGTAGTTCATTGCTCTGAGTTCATTTTATATTACATGCTTGTGGATAAATGTGTTTCTTTGATTAGATTTGTTTAACTTGTGTTTGTCAATTTTTACTTGTACATTGTGTTATCACTTCATCATCATATCACATATATCCAATCATAGTTATACATCATATATCAATAAATACTAAGTCTACATCATGCATTTATGTTAAAATCTAATCATCAAGTACCTTATCACCAATGGGGTAAGAGGGGTTGCGCATGATCACAAATCTATCCCCCCACACCAATATAAAAAATATAAACATGTTTTACTCAAAGTATCTCATCAAACATACAAGTATGATATCAGCTAAGGCTATCTCATAATCTAACATGTGATACAAACATAAAGAAACAGATTAAGCATGATATCTCATAAACAACATGTGATACATCGGTAATCCATCTATCATCATATATCATTGAAAATATAAATGTCCATGTATACATATGATATAACAAGTCATCATGGGCATCTATGTAAAAAAGTATGCCTTCATCACGAGGCATGATAAAAAACAATACATATGCATCCGTATAAAAGTATGCCTTCATCACGAGGTGGTATACCAAAAAGAAAGTAGTACATCTGGTACATCAATAAGAGAGTCAACCATGAATCTCACCCCATACCGGGGCTACCTAGTACCAATATGTTGCTAGGCGGGGGCAGTCGAGGTGTTGAACGTGTAGAAGGTGCAACATCATGCTGAACTAACCCATGATGAACTACATTAGGCTAAATCGACATGTGCTTCTTCTCGAGGCTAGGCCTGCTCTGAAGGACCCTCTACGAATTACACTGATCGTGATGGTCTAGGAGATTTGGATCATGACCTGCTACCTGTTATATGACTATACTCAGGAACTCTCCTCTCAGCTGAAATGGCCAGGTAGTACTACATCCTATAATAGGTGGCCTCACTGCTACCTGCTAGCAACTAATGTGCCCAGTCATCAACCACATCCCTAAAGACGTGTCTTCCGATGCATTATATCACGCTCCACCCTCATGCTAGCTATCTCTATCTATAGTTATAACCTACTTGTTATAGCCTCGATTCTCTTGCTCTGTGTCTCGTAACTTTGTCCTCTCTCTATAGCTTAGCCGATCCGGCTCTGTCTCGTAGAGCTAACTCTGCTCTGTTATAACTTGAGCCCACTCTACCTATAGCTAAAAACTAATCCGACATAACCTGGTCTCACTCTGACAGGGCATGTAATCTCTCTGTTTGGCATGATCTCACTCTATCACAAGCTAATCTTTATCTCGCAAGAACTGATCTCTCTCTACAATGGCTTGATCCCTCTCAATTGTCATGGAGTGTAAGGTTGTCACTGTTGTATCTATTGTTGTAAGGAAACCACCTATCCACCAACTTGTATATATTACACATCATGTATATCAAGTATAACATGTATACCCCGCACATCCCGTACATCTAGAAAATCCTCCTCCATATCCTCATCATCCCAGCCATCTCCTCCACCTCCTGGTGGACTATGTCATGGACTCACGTGAAGGGGTGATAAAGGTGCTTGCATTGGATCCTACATTGGAATTTGTGGTACCAACACCTAAATTTGCACCACTATTCGTTGTTATACTAATATATGCTATTATACTAGTACCTACTGCACTGGTACCCCCATGTATGGTCCTACCTGTTCATGTACCTGATCTTATGCATGTGCCTCTACCTGTGGATCTAGATCATGTTCCTCCTGTGTTGTTACATCCCATACCTCCTAGGGAGTAGTTAATATACATGACAACACTAGTGCATGCCACGTTGCATAGTCTCGGTGTAGTTCCAGAGCTACTATCTCATGTGCCCATTGTACCCAAGGTTGTGGGCTACCTATGAAAATCTCGTATGAGCTCGATCCGCCCTAATCCAGGGTCCGATATTGAAAATATATCTATATCGGCTTGCATACCACACCTCATTGCCAGGAATCCCCTGGATGAGACCAAACTAATGTTGGACCTGGTTCACTCTATACCACTCTGGGATGTGGCTCCTACTCCCAATGATAAAATGGTCTAATGTAGTTGTCCTCAACTCGTCTGCATCCTATAACCACGTATATAGCCTATATAGCCGCCATGTGATCATATGGGGTTGTAACTCATCAAAATCTCACCAGTAGTAGTTTGTGTCCCCCTTATGGATGTGAATATCATCTCTGTCGGGAACCCACCCATGAGAGAAGGCTCTCCAAGAACCCGAGCTCTCAATGCTCCTAAAGGACGTCCAATAGTAATATGATCCCAAGCCCAGATCTATAATAAAGTGGCAGGGCCCAATGTCCTCTTCCCATGATAGGCTATCAAGTGTAAATCAGAATATAAGTGAGCCAATATACACTGACCCTAGTAGTAAACTCTACCTGAAGCAGGTCATGGATCACTCTAATAAGACCTAGGGAGAATCATGCACCGGTCTTGTCAGGTAGCAACACGCCGTTGACAAGAGCTAATAAGTATACGGGGACCATCCTAGCCATGGATCGGCCATGCATCTCCTAACCATAACTGACATACCTCAGTAGGGGATATCAGTCACTCCAAATATCATGGTTGTATAATGCTCAACCCGGTCTGGGTGACCATCGTAGGTAACCAAACGGCCTTGAATCAGAACTCATAAGATCCACCAAACATCCTCTAGTGTAACACTCATCTCACCGGTAGGGAGTCGGAATGTTTGACTCGACTCGCCATCTCTCAACTAAGATTGTGAGCATACTATGATCAAAAGTGATATGTGGCATATGAGCTATATATGATAAACCTGTCACCTCTAGGGTGATCTCTAAGAAAATTTGTTTCAGGCGTCTAAATGTCACCTCGTAGGTCTCAAGTTGCACATGTCACTTTCACATCCCTAACACGTCCAAGTACATCTCGTGGAGCCTGGTCAAGTTAATTATTATAATCTGTCTTCTATTCTATCATGTAATTTCTTCTAAAAATTCTAGTTTATCATATTATTCTTATATTCCATCATTAATTTTTTTCGTAATTCACCTTTTTCTTCTACGTAGGGTTTGCTAAAAACTATTTTTTTCCTAAAAGTAATTTTAAATTATCTTTTATGCATATGCACCCCCTATGTGCATCAAGGTCTTGTTCTCAACATAGGTGCCTCAATGCTCACATGTCGGAAAAAAAAAAAAACACTACCAACATAGCGCCAAGCATCCATGTTGCATTTAAAAACTCAAAAAAAAAAAACACTTTGCCATCATAAAAGTGCTCATGCTGCAGTTAAAAATCAAAAAAAAGCAAAACACTATTTGTAACATAGCGCCCATGCGCTATGTTACATGCAAAATTTCAAAAATTAAAAAAACAAGCCAACATAGGTGCCAGCGCCCATCGCCAAACAAACTCAAAAAATGCAAAAAAATTTCAAACAAAGCGCTCGGCAAAAAAATTACAAAATTCAAAAGTGATTGCCAATATAGCGCCCATGTTCCACCAACATAGGTGACCCTCCCCTATTTTTTCCTAATTTAGGCTAAAATACATATTTTTAGCTAAAACACAACAAAATGAATTACTAAGGTAAAGAGAAGGGTTGTGTACTTGTGATCAATCCGTTGGAAGCCTCACGTGGTCCACATGGTGCCTTCGAGTCACTATCATCGCTATTTCCTCCCGTAGGTCAGAGCTCAAATCAATAGTCAAATGGTAAGCAAATGTGGTAAAATAACTTGTCGGTGGCATGGCTTATATGCTCATTTTTACCTTCCATGGTGTGTTTCTCGCTCCCAAAGTGCCTCGAGACCACCGTATTTCTTCTAAAATTCCTCTAACACTTTCCTGCATGATTATTTTTAATAAATAATTATTTTCAACACGTTTTCGCTACGCGAGGGCATATTTTTGCTTCCAAATGGCCTTTTCTACTACTCGGGGCATTTTTTTCCTCATGGTAGGGATAATTTTAGTGATGAATATTCGTAATTTGGCGAATATTCCATTTTTGAAAATTTTGAAAAGGTGAATTTTCTAGTGCGGGTCAGTGACCTATTCACCTAAAAATTATAGTTTAATTTTTTTTAGGGGTCGGCTTCGCCTACCCTTGAAACTATCCCCTATATAATCCTAGATTATTCGCTAGGTAGAACACTACTAGATCACTCATACCACCTAGGGTCATATGTATTATCAAGTACAATAAACGCGTGACATGAGGCGGAGGCTACGGATGCATGATAGGAGGATGGAGGCTCGCAATGTGTACGTGTGAGAGAGTTTGATCACGCGTGATAGGGAGAGTTTGTTCACGCGTGACATAGAGAGTTTGTTGACACGCGACACGGAGATTTTGTTGTTGACTTTACGCACAACAAATCTCCTATCGCGCGTCGTAGCCTTCTATCACACCACTTAAAAATTAGGTGAAAATTTTGCTTTATGGACCCCAAAAATTTACCTTCCCACGAAACCGGTTCCAAGGATATTCGCCAAGTATTTTCCACCTCCGATTTCTAAGAGGTCTCTTAAAATGAACCACTGCCCTTGCGGTCACTTGTAACATTGTCTCCTGACTTTGTTATTTCCTTAATAATATTTTCTTCCGTAAAAATCAAAAAAATTGAAACAATAAAAAAATTCAAAAAAATTAATAAAATCCAAAAAAATTCAAAAATTGGTAAACAACGTGTACAACAAGCCTATATCACTTGCATCATCCTCGAACATCAAAATTGGTCCTACAAAACCATCTTTCTGATGTTCTTGCTTATTCTTGTCTCAAACGACCCATAGATCATTATGATCTACCTCCATTAACAAAATCTCAGCTACATGATATGTTGGTACTCCCGTGCAACAGTGAGTTGCCAGAGACTGTGTCGTAGCGCACGAAAGTTTTTCTATGGGACTACTTTTGTCCTTCGTTATTCCCCTTGCATTTGTTATTTCTTGGGGCATCATTTTTAACCCTTTTCGTTAACACACAAGCATTCGGGAACTACATCTTGATAACAAAAACATTGGTACAATTGTCTTACATGTTGTTTGTTTGAGTGTGTGTGATTATACTAGTTTCTCTGTTAGGTTAGCTAGTTTACTTTCTCATATTACATTGCATTGTGTATGTTGCATTGAGTTAGGTATCATTTTACTTTCTTGTATTGCATTGCATTATGTATGTTGCATGGAGTTACGTAGCAATGGACAAATGTTGGTAATTTAGCTTTTCATGTTATCTTACATTTTTGTTCATTTCAATAAATTTTGATGATGTAGACCTAAGGGAAAAATGATATAAACAAGTTGTTTATTGAAAGGTTGGATGCAAAGATTGGGGTTGTCCTATATTCTCCATTAATCATTTCTTATCACTTATCATTTATTACCATCACTAATTTTTCTTCTAAAAACTCATCCAAGGTAATAAACAACCATGTTTATTCCTATCCTTATTCCTTCTCAATACCTAAGGGTTTCACGCCCATTCTAACCTATTTTCTTCTATCCATTTCAATCATATTTTCGATCGTCAATTGAATTCTCCTATCACCCCATCAACACTCAAGGGGGCATCCTTCATTCCACTAATTTTTCTTCAAAAATCTACCTAGTTATGCTTGTCTACTATATTTGAAGTGAATTCACTAACTTCACCTCAAACAGGGGCAAATGTAGACACCTAAATTTCCTTTTACAATCTTATTGCCAGAATGCACACAAATCACTCTTTTTCTTCCCAATCCCATTATAAGTAGTGATCTTTACTAATTAACTAACATTTCTTGCCACTTTGGTCGATTAACAAGCACTTTGCGTTGATCACCAAACCTCTTTCACATTCAGGATGCCATTTTACAATGAATCGTAAGTCAAAATCCTCTTTAAAATAGATAATTAGCGATTATAGGCTAATTAAGCCTATTTTCCACTCGATATGGTCAATATGCCCTAATATTGACTCAAACCCCTCTTCCAACCACTCAAAATCACCCCATTCACCTCCACAACATTTCAGCAAGCTTCAAAATCTTATCCTAGCCTTTTAGTTGACCCTAAGTGGTTGATTAAGGCTCTATACCTCTTAATCACTTGGTAATTCACTAATTGTGATTAGCAAGGCCTAATCATGATTAGAAATTCTAATCTAATTTGGGGCTTTTAGTCCCACATGCACCAAAATACAAGTTTCTCCTAAAAGGAAAACTATAAAAAGAGTGCACCTCATTCCTTTATACTTTACACCATGCTTTGATTTGCATCTCATATAATACATATGATTCATAGTCAAGTTCAAATCCTTGCCTAAAACCTTCAACAAGGTTAGTAGATGAATAATCTAAAGTGACTTAACAAGTCATTTGGAGAGGTCATTTCACCATTGTTTGGAGTAGCAACCATAACCATTTGATTTCCCTCTTAGGTCTATTTAGGCCCATGTTAGGTAATTCAAGCATATTAGTAGGCATGTTTAATTAGATCTTGCATTGTTTTCATACTAGTTAAGCATTCTCTTTAACTTATATCTTAATGTTACATTCCTAGACTTAGAGTCCTTAGCTATTAGGTGGAAATGGTGTTAGCCTTCCTTGATTATCTTTTTTATTTTCTTTGTAAAAGTTTAGGGTGCTTTCACCCCCATACAAAGATAATTTGACTAACACAAAGAAGGTTAAAATTGTTAATGTTGCATAAACTACTCTTATTGTCATCAATGAATATTATTGATATGAAAAAAATAAGGATCTAGGTCGATGACCACTATAGTTACAATTATCATCAATGTTGAAAATATTCTACGAATTGATGTTTTGGAATACAAAATAAATTCATAGATCTTCTCAACGACAATAATATTTCGATAAAATATATTGTGCCACTAGCCAACATGAGGGTTACTCAACATAATTCATGCATATGATTATTCACCGATCCATTACTAAATTATGATAAAATAAATAAGGTAAACGAAGTTCATATAACTTATCACGAGGTTACTCCTCCATCAACCTATGAGGTTAATGCTCATTTAATCGATATTATAATTAGTGTTATACATAGTACAAATTAGTTATACCGCATATTACATTCGTTCATTCATAAATTCATCCTAATATACTTATTTTCATTCACAAATACATCGATTCACAAACTATTTAAATTGTTATGATAGATTATATATATATACACATATATGTATGTGTGTGTGTGTGTGTGTGTGTGTGTGTGTGTGTGTGTGTGTGTGTGAGAGTCACAACCTTTGCATGACATAAATTATTACATTATTTGGCTACACCGGATAAGACCTTACTATTGAGATAGTTCAAGGATTTGATGGAAATTTTTGACAAATAATTAGAGTCATGTAGTTTACTAGTATTGGTTGTTCTTAAAAGGATAACCATGTGGTTCATTATAGTTTCTTCTAATGAGATAGTCATTTTGTTTCTCATATACCCGGATCCATGGTATGCATGTTATTCCCTCGATATTACATCAATTCTTCAAGCCTATACACAACACCATTGTAGTGGTTATCCCTAGCATATAATATAACATATTCGCTCTCCTATGACACATCATTTAGTACCTATTATATAATTTATGCCTCATACCAAGATACCACCATTACAACATACTATATAATGTATTAATTATTTACCTCAAAATATCACACAATATTACATAGATTATTAACATCAACACCATATGACTCCTAATCCTACATGTTATTATTTTTATATCCATGCACAACACACAATAGTTCATTACCATCCATGTCGGTGTGATTCTCATGAGATATTGATGCAATCTCTTCACACCAAGAGCCTGCTATTACTATAAATTCTAGTAACTTGGTATAGATTGACATTACACCATTGAGGGTGATAATAGTTAGTATCACATTATGTATGATTTAGTCATTAATTTACATGATAATTATCCACCACTCAACATGAATTCTTCACACTTTCCACACTATGGTATAGGTTATCACATGAACATGATCATCAGCCTATATTATTAAGAATATCACACTTAGTGCACACACATGTTATAGTACTTCTATCAATGGTTTCACAATTCTCCCCTAATTATCAACTACGGAATTACTAAATGATGTAACACATTTTGGCTTTATATTATTTTTGAGAGAACAATTTACCTAGGACCCCATTACTAATCGACGATACAACACATTGCTTATTGGTTTGATGTGATTATTGAGGGAACAATTTACCCTGCACCTACCACTACCCAATGATGTAACACATTTCTCACTTATCTGATTTTATTGTTGAGGGAATAATTTAACTAATACCACATTTTTATGTGATGGTGCAACACATTTTCTCACGGATTTGATGTTATTATTAAGGAAAATTTTAACTAGGACCTCATCACTACCCAATGATCCAACTCATTTCTCATAGGTTTGTAATGATTGTAGAGGGAAAAATAGTAACTGAAGGCCCCATCTCACATTGATTTTTTCTACTTCTATCCACTTCCCTAAGGCCTTTAGTCTTGGATTTACATTTTGCACATCTTATTTAAAAACAAAAAATAATACAACGTTACAAAAACTACAAAATCAGGACCTACATGTGAGATATATGTTCCTTGCCTATTTTTAATCCTTTGGAACATTTGTATTTCACGCTCATTACCACTTCAACACTCACACTTCATAAAAACATTAATTTGTTAAAACCCATAGACACTACACACATTACCACCTTGGGGGTGTATACACACAATTTTTCACTTTAGTGAATTTTTTTATTAATAGGAATCATTTGTGTATTATCTTCCTTAGAGAAGAGTCCTTATGGATACTAATTAAGTGGGAGTATCCAAAAATGGTTACGTACATCTTTCGGGTTTTATTAGACTAGTTAGCAAAGTGATAATTATGAGATATATTTGGTGTATAGTCCAATTATATCATATTTCACATGTGAACAAACCCTTACAATCATATTTTACATCCCTTTTAGCTATATTTTATAGCCTCCTTGTGATATCACCTTATCATTCTTTTTGATCACTCTTACACCTCTTTTAACCCACTTACATGTTTTTCATTCTCTCCATCAACACCTCTCGAGTTTCCTCTATATAAATTGTATTGATTTGTTGTTCTCCCCATGTTTGCATTTCTCTCTCAAAATGCATCAACATGGTTGATGTCATTTTTTGATTGGATTTCCATTGTTAATGGCATAAACCATGGTCGATTCTATTGGATTTTCATTTTTTCATAGCCAATGGCATTGACCATGGTTGATGTCCGCCTAATATAAGTTTTTAATGTTATCATTAAGCCATTTATATCTTGTAGATGAGTGTTCATTACATACCTCATCCATCACCAATTCATTATATTATCGCACTCACTAATATTCCCTTAAAACTTATAAGGTCTTTAATTTGTTATTATCTATCTTCTTTAGACTTCACACTTGAAGCATTGGGTACTTAAGATCTAATAACATAGGTTTTTCACTTACCATGGTCTACCAAGATTTTGGGATCATTTGGGTCTTTAAGTAAAGATGTTTTTAGTACTATTCTATTCATTTTTAATCCCCACATCAACTATATCATAAGGTGTTACCAACCACGGGGAAGTTAATGCACAAATGGTGTCCTCATGCAAGTAAGTATCTCTAACCTCTCTAGTTCTTTATTTAATTTCATGTTTGGATGTTGTGGATATGGACAAACATATATTAAGATAGGGTAACATTTTTGTATTACATTATTTATATATTGGTCCTTACCTTAAAACCTTATATAAACCTCAATCCTTGTAACGTTTTTTATTTGCAATATTGACATCTCTTGTAATCTTTGTGACTCTTTCCTAAAAATCTCTTGGATCTATTACCTTTTTACCATTTTATTTATAAGCTTATTATCAACTCTTTACAATAGGGATCTATTTAGATACCACTACCTTATTCTAGGTCTATCTTACTCTAGTGAACCTGATGTGAATCTTAATATTTTTTTATAATTGATCCATGCTCATGCTCGCTAAATATTTCCTAAACATTCCTAAATCTTTCAAAATATTTCCCAAATCGTATTATGATCATATCATCACCTCTTAGGGTTTTTCTATCAAACCTCAACCCATTTATATTTTATATGGTATCCTCATTTCTCCCTTTTATATCCGTCATTGATTCTAATAAAAAAATTCCACTTTTTAATAGTAAAAACCATAAAAAATCATCCAATCTAAAATAGATCAAGATACACAAAATTATCTTCTCATATTCAACATATATATAGAAAAATATCCAAAATATGATCTCCCCTTCTCTTTTCAGCCCACCATGGAAGAAGATACATAAAATGATCTTCCCATTTATGATCCATTTGAACATACCAACTTTAACATTGACATTAGCAATGATTCTTCATCTTTTCATCCTCCGAACTACCCTTCATTGGAAAACACCATTTAGGTGACTAAGAAAAAATCTATTTTTTCATCTCACCTTACAAAATCACATAAATATGATAGTATCAACCACTCGATAGAAATTCCTAATGTCATTCGGTAAAAATTAGACATGCTTGACTACATTGGCCATCCTAATTATATCATGTTTGATACCTTCTTAAATCATCTTATCTAATGCAAATGCATCGACAACCCTAATTCCATCATGTACAATGTTGTCTTAAGTTAAACCCTCAAAATTCTATCTTCAATGTCATGGGCCATCTTGAATCAATATGTACAATACCATCTATGTATGTTCCTATTATCTCTTATGTCATCAATAAAACAATATGGCCAATTTAATTTAGTTCTATTTTTATTATCTCTGACACCATCAGTTATTCTAAACCAACAAGGATGATATCATATGCTTATATTCCTATTATTTATGAGCCATCGGTCATCCTGAACCAACAAGGATGACATTATCTACTTTTGTTCCTATCATCTTTGATGTCATCAACCATTGTGATCCAACAAAGCTGATGTTGTCTACTTTTTTATTATCATCTATGATTCTTTCAGCCACCTTGATTTCATCATGGTTTATTTCATCTTGAATCATTCCTTATCATCTAACTGCATCAACCACCTTGATTACATCATGATTGATTTCAATAAGAATTCTGATATTTATGACTCAATGTCATCCTACATTAACCCTAATTCTTCTATCTCTTTTTAAGCCATATTCCCAAATTGAATCACCATACTAATCATAAATGTGTAGATCTCAATCTTAACACCACCTATAATGATCTATTACCTTCTCTTTATCACATTTTCGGGCATCTTCTAATGCCCATAATCCTCTTTCATCACACTTGGGAGCATCTAACAATGCACATTCTTCACATATCTTACTTTTTCTGGAACCTATGAATGTCTCTCCTTCCATCATTTCATGCTTCTAGGCATTCCTTAATGCTTACATTCATTTTATTATAATATTCACTTCCTACTTTTATCATATTATTACCTTTGGGGCATCTTACGATGCCTATTTTTACTCATCCTCTAGATTTGGGGCATCTTAAGTTGTCATCCATCTTCCTACATCATGCATTCCAATTAAAAAAATTATAATAATTGAATCCAATAAAATTTAACTCCATGATATCTTTAAAGAAAAACATTGAACTCTTTTGAGAGCATACCCTATTAAGATTATGTTCTTATTGTGAAGTTATACATGCATGAAACTCTCACGTCATAACTACTTACAATCTCCTCATATTGCCTATCTCTTTTTACTCCACAATTAATGTATCTTTTCTTGTACATATCTTTATCTTCTTTTTGGTTGTGCCTAATTAGTTATGTTTATCATAATTTTTCATTTAGCATGTTTTTTTATTATGACTTATTTACTAATTGTTGGAGCTCAAAATTGTACCCTACTTTGGATCATGGAGATCCAAAATTTTGAGGAAACATGGGACTATATCCAAGTGTGGGAGTTATGGCTTGAGACATACCTCCGGACAAGGTAGGTTTCCTTCACATGCTGATTCAAGAAAACCCACTCAACACAACCTACATATAATGCTAAATGATTTGTAAACCGCCTCTTTTTAACAATTAACAAATCTTGTTTAGTGATAATTAAATGGAAATTGACTAAGTTTCTTTTAACCAATACAACGTGAATGAAAAAATCACAACTATACTACAAATTGGCAAATAGAATGCAAAGGAGACACAAGAATTTATCTTGGAGAAACTCAAGGTGGGAAAAATACGGTGGGTAAGAATATTACTTCCCTCTCACTATGTAATTCTCAAGAAAACACAAAGTACTGCCAAGAATTGGCATTCAAAGAAGGATTCACACTCTTTCTAATTGTATTTGCTTTCTTACAACTTCTCAACAATGAAAAAATCACTCTCAATGAACAAATAAATAAATAACTTCAAATCCTCTTTGCTCACACTTGAATTCACTCAAAATCACTTGATAGAATAAATAATCAAACTTGTATTTATAGTTGCTTTTCCTAAGGACATATGGAAAGATGAACCAAACCATTTGGAATCCCAAAAATTTGTGCTATTGACTTTCCCAAATTTTGGCGTCATTTGGGATAGGACCACCGGTGAAGACAGATCGGTAGTTGTCTGCTGTTGTGGTAGTTACACAACCACCGGTCCTTATTATTACCAACAGTTGTGTAACCGTTGTGGTGGTTGCGTACCCACCGCTCTATAAAGAGTAGTGGTTACATAACCGTTGGGGAGGTTGTGTAACCATCACCTAGAAAACTTCCCAAATAGAACAATTATGGCATATATATGTCATTCAAAGGTTTCTAGATTACCCTGGGCTTGACTAGACCATATCCTAAAGAAAGAATATGCTGAGAATCTGTACTGCAAGTATCAAATATGGATAATACATAAAATTGGGTATTTTTAAATCATTTTTGGATCATACCTCCCTAATTTTAGGCTTTTAAGTCCCTAAAATATTCAAGGACTGATGGGGTGAGGAAATTTCTTCCCCACATCTTCTCTAGAATACCACTTAGCCTTGGTAGGCAACTAGCCTTTCAACCCAATCAACCACCTATCCTACACTCCTCTCTTTATCGTTCTCTCTTTCCACTTCAACACCTTCCTCCAATTCCAGTTGAATGTATGGAGAAATATCCTCAATATATGGTAGCAACACTCCCTCTTATTCCTCATCTAACATGGAGGGCTCAAAAAGACATAAATTTTCAACATTCAAAACTGAGTAAATCCTCATATAAGGAGGCAAATCCAAGTGAAATGCATTATTACCCTTTTGTTCCATAATTTCAAATGGGCCATCTCGAAGATGATTGAGTTTCTTAGCTTTTCTTTGTAGCCTTTATTTTCTCAAGTACAACCATACCTTGTCTCCAACAAAGGAAGAAATGTTCAATCCTGTGTTGATCATGTCGTGCTTTGTACTTGGTTTGTGACTCAACCTCTCCTATACCTGGAGGTGTATCTACTAAATTTTCTCAATGAATTTCTCAGCTTTATGGACTCCATCTCCACTTTTTGTTGTCTCGCATGGTAATCTCAAAACAACATCAAAAGCACTCTTAGGAAAATAACCAAAACATGTTTCAAAAGGATTCTTACTAGTAGAAGCATGAACTACCATGTTATAATAATTTTATATATACCAAGTTCTCATCCCAAGTCCTCAAATGTTTCTTGTTGTACCCTCTCAAGAGTTAGACTAAGGTATGGTTCACCACTTCTATTTTCCCATCTATTTGTAGATGAAAAGTGATAGACCTTTTTAGCTTTGTATCCATTTTCTCCCACAAAGTAGACCAAAAATTTCCTATGAATTGTGAGTCCATGTCTAACACAATAGAATTAAGAAAACAAAAATGAACCCACACATTAACAAAAAATAACTTAGTTGCATCGTTGGCCTTGATGGTCTTCTTGCAAGGAATTAGAATACACATTTTGCTAAATCGGTCTACTACCAAAAAAATGTAATCATGACCTTTCTTGGAAGTAGGAAAATTGTCCATGAAATCCATGGAGACTCTTTCCCATGGTCGGGAAAGAACTGGAAATGGCATATATAACTCCAAACTCGGTTATTAGGCTTTTTTTGTACTATATAAAACACAACCCCTAATGAATTTAGCAACATGTTCTTACATGTTTAGCCTATAAACATACCTCTGTAAGTGTGTTACAATATTTGTCACACCAAAGTGACCAGCTACCTTAGAAGTGTGTGATTTTCTCATAAACTGAACTCTTTCCCCCTTAGGCACATAAAGTTTCTTATTCTTAAATAGAAATCCATCCTGGAAGTAGTATTCTCCTCTAGGTGCAAATCTCTCACTTGGAGGTTTCTGCTAAAAGATCTCTACAAAATATGGATCTTGTTCATAACCTTCTTGATATGCTTCACACAAAAAAGGATCAAGAAGAGTTTGCATGCCCATATTTGAAATAAAATTAGACCTAGATAACATATCAGCTAACTTGTTAGTCACACCTTTCTTATGTTTGATAATCAAATGAAATTGTTATAAAAACCCCATCCATTTGTAGTGGCTAACATGTTGAAGTTTGTTTTAATACTGCAGATATTAGAGAGGTTGATGATCCATTTGAATGTAAGTTTCTTTACCCATCAGGTAATGTTTCCATTTCTTGACCTCTTGAACAAGATCATACAATTATTTATCATATGTACAATAATTTAGAATTGCACCATGAAACAATTCAGTGTGATAACATAAGCACATACCTCCCTCAAGTAGGAAAACCCCCATAGCATAGTCATTAACATTGGTTTCCATTCGAAAGGAAGTTGTAAGTTAGTGTTGGCAAGAAAATTTATCGGTTGGACAAATTGGTGGATTTTTTCCAATGCTATGGGACTAGGTCCTCTGCTTGAATGGGATAGATCCATTTATTGTGTGTGAAAAAATGAAATTTTGTGGTTGGCCTAGAGGTCGGGATCCAACAGGAACACTCCACTAAACCTATGGAAAATGCTTGCAATTTCTTGCAAGGGAGGAATTTATAGAGTAGGTGGGAAAAAGGAGTAGGAAAATAGGAAGGGGGATTAATATCACAAATAGAAACTCAAATGCAAACAAAGATTAATCAGAGAATTTTAACACACATATTTAGAAAGAAAATCAACCTTGTTACTAACACCAAGATAAGATATAATTATGAACATAAAGTCTCATTAATTCCTCATCAATAAAAGAAAGAAACTCCTTTCTTCATTATTGGTATTTTCACAAAGTTGTACAAAGAGAGAAATGGAAGAACATATGAGAAGGAGAATATAGGAAATTAGATCTCTTTTTCTTATCACAAGTAGTTATCTACTCTTGAACATACAAAATTGACAACCCTTAAGAATGGGGAAGTCATTACAATTTATAGACTTGAGAAAGACTCTTCACCTACCCCCACATGAATTTTCATTTGTCCCTTACAACATGTGACTTTTCATATTCCTAGGAATAGAATTAAGTCCCCTTTTATTAATTAAGGGTGACTTATTACAATGTCAACTATAGTCACATGTTGATCCTTTTTTTTAAATGAATAGGACAAAATAAGTCAAAAAAATGCCAATAATAAAAAAAAATGAAAAGTGCAAAATAGGTAAAATGAAAAAGAAATAGATAGATCATTAAGGAGAAGGGGGAGGAGGAGAAAAGAGATATAAAAAATTTAATGGAGACACCACCTTCATTGATTCTTCCTCACTGTCCGATTGATCCTTTCCAAGCTCAATTGGAAAATATCCACTCCCTTGAACTATCTCTGTTATACCGGGCCACCGTATGTGCAACTTTCTCAACTTGAGGAATGCGGACACAACTCAAGGACTTGAGCCAACCATCTAAGATATCATTGATGTTCTTGCTTTTAGCGAACCACAACTAATGTTTCTTTACAATGTTTGAAATTGTGGCTCTAATATCGATGAGAGACTATAGTGTATCCTCATTGAAAGAAAAGGGGTCCCTAAATTCTTTCTTGACATACTCCTCAAATGGATTCAAAAATTCATCCACAGAAGAGTTCTCGTCAATGATGGGCACTCCAAGCTTCTATATTATTGTGTTGACATCGTCATGCATCATAGAGGCACGTTTCTCATTGGAATCCAACTCATCAATAGCCTGATTCAACATTTCATATTGAGAGACAAGAGTCCTCACCCAAACATGTGACAGTTCTAGATAGAGAATCGAACACTTTCTGTAATGTCAAGCTCCAACACAATAAGCAAGAAGATTCAAACAATGGAAAGAATATGCAAATAAGAAAACAGGTTTGCTCATGCTCATAGATTGAAAAAAGGAAGTACAAATAGGGGTGTTGTGTAACCCCCATGCCTAAACAAGGAAAGAATATCAATGACACCACTGACGCATATGACGTGACTGACGCATATGATGCCACTAAAGGAGGAGTTACAATTCCAAATAAGGAATGTAACTCCTATGACACATTGACGTAAATGACAATGACAGATTCTATGACAGAATCTGACACTTGTCATTTGACTTCCTAAGACCTATGACTCTCGCAAGGTGAGATGACTCACCAGGTGATGTGGATGATGACTAGGCATGTCACACACACCAACACCCCCTTCATCGAAGCCGAGGAAGAGGTCATGGTAAGCTATAAAAAAAGAAGACTCCCTAGACAACTAAGAAAGATGTGTCAATGGGGCCGATAACTAAAGGCCTGATAAGGTGCCCATATACAAACAACATCTTTCTAGAAAGAAGAAGAGGAGAAGAAGGAGGACTATATAGCCCGAAGAAGATGGGTGGTTATAGCAGAGACCTCACCCCAAGAAGAGACCGCAAGTGAAGAAATTTCACCTCAGTGAAGGGCTTGGTGAATATGTCTACAACCTGATCAGTTGTCTGAACATATTGTATGTCGATGATGTTTTCATGTATCAGCTCCCATATGAAGTGCATGTGAATCTCAATGTGCTTCATCCATTGATGCTGAACTAGATTTCTACAAATGAGATAGTGCTCATGTTGTCACAGTAGATAATGGTAGGCCACCGAAAGTGGATGCCAAACTCTATCAAGATACCTATAACCAAACAACTTCATGTGGCAACGTTAACTACTCCTTTGTATTCTACTTCTATCGATGATATGGAAATGGCATTTTGCTTCTTGCTGGACCAACTGACAGGACTTGAACCAAGAGTGAAACTATAGCCTGAGGTAGACTTTCGATGATCTAGATCACCGGCCCAATCTGAGTCTGTAAATCCAACCAAGTCAATCTCAATCCCTCCTAAGTAATGAATACCATATGTGTGAGTGCCATGAACATAGTGAAGGATCCACTTTCTTTGCTTTTAAATGCAGCTCATGAGGCTCCTGCATAAATCTAGACATGATCCCGACAACATACGAAAGATCTGGCCGAGTGTGAGTAAGGTAGATCAAGCTCCCCACCAACTGCCGATAAAGGGTACCATCAACCAAGGGGGAAGAGCAATCAGAAACCAACTTGACCCCAGAAAGAAAAGGAGTAGGTGAGGACTTGCAATCAGACATGTGAAACCGAGAAAGAAAATCAAGAGAGTACTTAGTCGTGAGATCATAATTCCCAAGTCAGATTGTGAAATCTAGATCCCAAGAAAGTAATGAAGCAATCCTAAGTCAGACATGGAGAACTTGTTGGCCAAGGAGATCTTCACAGAATCAATGATAGAGGAAGAGCTACCCGTGATCAACAAGTCATCAACATAGAGAACAAGAATAAGCATGGAGTCATCCTGCCATAGAATATACACATTTGGGTCAGAGTGACACCAAGTGAACCCTGATGCAAGTAAAAAGGAGTCCATCTTGGCATACCAAGCCCGAGGGGCTTGTTTAAGGCCATAGAGAGACTTCTTTAACTTATAAACGAGGGATGGATCATGGACATAACCCAGAGGTTGTTCCATATAGATCTCTTCCTCTAGGTCCCCATGAAGGAAGGCACTCTTAATGTCCATCTGGTGGACTTCCCATCTGTTAGTTAGCATGATGGCAAGGGTTAGTCGAATGGAAGTCATCTTCGCAACCGGAGCAAAGGTTTTTGAGTAATCAACCCCAACTACCTAGGAGAAACCCTTAGCTACAAGTTGCGCTTTATACTTCTCGACTTCTCCATTGGCTCCATACTTTGTTCGATATATCCACCTACACCAAATGAATTTTCTTCCTTTCTAGAAGAGGGGTAAGATCCCAAGTGTCATTCTTTATGAGTGAGGAATACTCCTCATCCATAGCAGAATCCCACTCAGAATCCTAGAAGCTTCCTGGAAAGATGGTGGATCAGAAGCAGAGGTGAAGAAGGAGTGGGGTCCAACGAAACTCGAGTGCGTATGTCTCTCATCTAAAGGATCTCCAACTAAATCTCCAAGACTCTATAAATTTTTCCTAGCCCAAAGAGGTCCCGAAGGTTCAAGCTCAGAGTCGGAAGATTCTTCACTCGAGTGAGAAGGGACATAGTCCTCATCATCACTACTTGTCGAATTAGAAGACTCAGAAGTTTGAGGATCGGGAGGAGTAGGGAGAGGAGGAACTCGCTCAACAACATCATCATCTGATGAGTCAGAATCTGAATCAGTGGGCAAAAGAACCTCAGTGGAAGTAAAAGTCAAGGATGACTCATCAAACTTCACACTCCTCTCAATATAGAGCTCATGGGTAGTAGGGTTCAACAATCGATATCCCTTCATGCCATCAGGATACCCGACAAAGATACAAGGTTTGGATTGTGGATCCAATGCCTTGCATTTCTTCTTGGGAATCCGAGCCATAGCCTTGGATCCGAAGACTCGAAAGTGCTCAACATTAGGCTTGTGTCCAAACCAGGCTTTCAAAGGGTGTCATCCTCTTACTACCTTGTGTGGAACATGATTCTGAATGTAACAAGCACAATTCACTGCTTCAGCCCAATACTATGGGAGGAAGGGACTTGAGTGAACCATACAAGTAGCCATCTCCTTTAGAGTTTGGTTCTTTCTTTTTGCAACTCCATTTTGGGAAGGGTGTAAGCAATTGTACGTTGCAAAGAAATCCCCTCAGAAGTGTAGAAATCCTCAAACCTATTGCTCACATACTCACCTCCATTTTCAGTTCGAAGAACCTTGATAGACCGTTCCACTTGTTTCTCAGCAAGAGCCTTAAAGTTTTGAAAATTCTCAAAGACTTCAGACTTAAGCTTAAGAAAATATACCCAAGTATAACGTGAAAAGTCATCAATGAAGGTTAGTATATATAGAGCTCTAGTGAAAGAAGGAGATGGAAAGGGGCAAAAACATCACTATGAACAAGATCCAAGGGACGAGTAGCTCTCCAAGATTTTCCCTTATCAAAGTTTTTTTCAGGGTGCTTTCGAGGGTGCAACCCTCACAAAGACCTTTAGAAAACTTAACTCGGGTAACCCATTGACCATTTCATTTTGGCTCAATTGTTCAAGGTAATGATAATTTAGATGCCCAAAACACTCATGCCATAGCTTGCTAACCTCATTTGCATGAGTGAGCAAGGCATTGGGTGTCAAATCAGAAGAGAAGTGGGAAAAGGTATACAACCGTGAATGGTGATCCACCTTTCCCTCAGCCACAAGTGTAGTCAGAGTTAAGCTCACGAATGATCACCGAGTTAGGACCAAATTCCACTCACATTCCTTCACCAAGGTGGGTGATTTGGTAAACCGATAGGAGATTGGTAGAGAGATTGGGAACACTCAACACTTGGTTAAATGTTCCACCTTCTATCTCTACCGATCCACTATCGAAACCGACACATGAGTGTCATCACCCAATGTGATTTGGGACATGCCACATGGTTCAATGCTAGAGAATTCAACCTCTAAAGAAGCCATGTGGTGCGAGGCACCGGAATCAATAATCCAAGTTGATGATGGAGCTGATCTAGCTACATGAGGGCCTTACCTTTCTTCTTTTCATTTTTAGACTCCTTTGCTTTAGAAGACTCGCCCTTCTGAGCATTTTTTTAACGGATTCAGGAACACTTATTTTATTCTTCTCAAGCAAATGAGTTAAGTGATCAATTTGTTTCTAAAAACAATGATGCTCATCGTGGCCAAAATTCTTACAATAGGAGCATTTAAAATTTTCCTTCTTCGCTTTAGGCTCAAAAGTCAAAGTGTTAGTGTTGGGCTTAGCTGGGGGTTGGTTGGTCTTGGTTTCTTTCTTAGGTTGGTCCTTTGTTTCTTTCTTCTTTTCATTTTTCTTTCCCTTATTCGCCACAAGGGCATGTGACTTGGATTTTAGAGTCCCCATTTGAATGAGTTTGTCCTGTTCTCGAATGAGTTGGGATGAAAAACTGTCAAAGGAGGGCATTTCCAAGCACTACCCAAGGTGGCTTTCATGGTGTGGAAAGTTGAAATGAAGACAGAGTATTCAGACCTAATTTAGAAAGAATCGACAAGATCAATTGAGAGTCTTTCTTTTCCACTTTACATTCCTTTAGAAGTAGTCTAGTGTGGACAAACTTTGAGAAGAAGGCTTGTAGGTTTTCAAAGTCACTAGGATTTAACCCTAGTAGTTCATTCTCCAACTCATGCGCTCTCATGTCATCTTGCTTCCCAAACATATCATTGAGCATTTTCCACGCTGCATCAGGAGTCGAGGAAGTTTTGATGTGGAAGAGCAAGTCGGGAGAGATGGACATACAGAGAAGACCTAAGGCTTCATCACAACGGTTGAACCACTTAGATTTTTTGGGTTCATCATTAGGTTTGGTCTCTAACCCCATGGTGACATGGTATAACCCTTTACTTCGCAAAACCAATATAATTTTAGATTTCCATTCAAAGAAAGTTAAAAGGTGTGAGCACCGGTACTTTAGAGATATCCATAATGAAGAGATAGAACCAAAGGATGTAGAAGGAAGGAGAGAGAAAAGAAACAACCACCCCAGAACAATATCACACCCCCAAGTTTGGCACTTTATAGTTTAGTGTGTTGATTACAATAGATGCGACTATGTGCCGAGAACTAGTTTTGTCACTCACCTTGCAATCAGTGTAATAACGCGTAATAGTGGAGACAACAATCAAGGTTCGTTGGGTGGGCGCAATAGATCGACACCGCAAGAAAGCACAAGAATGAGAGAAAACAAGAAGGGGAAGAGAGGGATTTGTGAGAAATAGCATCTCACGTCGCATGAAAGAATCCCTTTGTTGTAAGACTATGGCATGACGACGCTCACAAGTCCACAAGAAATAAAAGGGATAGAACAAAGCTCAAGATGATTCAAATGAGTTGAATTAAGTAATACAAAGACACCCCCTGAATGTGGCACTTTATAAAATAGTTTTTACAAAACTGATAATCCCATCATCTAGAGTGTGAAAAAACATGCAAATTTGACTAAAGAAGTGCTCAAAACCGAGCAACGAGTCAAAAGTTTATAGAAAAAAAATTCCCGCAATTGATGGAAAAATGCTAATAAGCCTGCAAACGGATTAAAAAGTGCCCTAAATGCATGCAAAGGGTGTCATATGTATGCTCGTTGGAAATGGCATCAAATTTTAGATAGGGTTTGTTTTTATTGTGAGGGGGATTAGCCTCCTGCCAACCCAGACCTCACCCTCCGTCTTCGACACTCGAAGGAAGGAAATAAAACAACAAAAAAAAAATCTAAAAAAATTACAATGCCAATTAAATGTTTTACACCTTAAAATATTTAAAAGGTGATTGATTTTACCTTCAAATAATTCTAAAAGTTTGATACCGAGCTGAGTTGTTTTATTCTTAAAACATTAAAACCCGTTTGAGTGGGAAAGCGGCGCCAGGATGCCGATTCAAATGGTGAGGTTGACAATGTGAATGCGAAGAGGCCCGCGAGAATCTAGGAACTCAGACGGAGTATAGTTCATGGAAAGAGCACGAGTGGTGGGAGTGCCAGAGAATGTGGGCCGAGTTGTACCATTTGAAAAAAATGCAGCACAAAGGAAAGAAGCTCAAGCACAAAGCCGAGATGAGGAGCCAAGGATGGAAGGTAAGCCAGAGGTGAAGCCAACACACGAAACAACCTCCAAACGTAGGTAAAGAAACAGGGGAACAAATAGGTTTGTGAGCTAAAGAAAGGAACGGAAAATGAGTAAAGGCGATCCAAGCGAAAAATGAGCTCAAGGTTCGAGTAACATGAACCAGCAAGGCAAGCACGGAAAAACTAGAGAAGGAGGGATCTCGAATGGTCAAAAGCACCCAAACTCAAACATAATATGAGACCCGCAACAAAAGATACAATGTAAAAAAGTGAAAATGGAGAAAAGAAACGAGTAGTATAAAAAAGTGAAAAGCAAGGGTCAACGAGCTTTAATAATGCAGGGGCGAATGGAAGGCCCAGCCAAGGCAAATATCAAGAATACAACTAGGTGAAGAATGAACATATCGAGCAGGTAGAATGGTCAAGTTAGGTAGAGCCATGAGTCGAAGACTCCAAGAAAAAAAAAGACCAAACACGAATGCCAAAGCAAGCTGAGTCATAAACATGCAGAAGAGGGAGTCAATGCACGAGCAAAGTGATCAAACTCTAAACCTGCAATCATGAAGCCCACAAAACATGCATGCAACCCTAGAGAATCGATCGGTCAAAGACTGAGAAAACAAGTGAACCTCGAAAATCAACCCAGAAAAATAAAACATGTAGAGACCTGGAAAACTCAAAACCATGATAAACAAACCATGAATACCTCAAACTTGCAACTGCTGAAACCTCAATATGAGGTGAGCAATACAATTCCAAAATAATAATAAAAAAACTTGCATGAGGAAATAAGAAGAAACTAGAAGTAATAAACAACTTGATAAATGAAGAGTGCACGTTTTACCAAAACCAGCTCTGATACCATGAAAGAGGGATTCATGAGAACCGATGTCAAAAACAATGCACCACAACAAAGTTACACTCCGATGGTAACGTCAAGCTCCAATAATAAGCAAGAAGATTCAAACAATGGAAAGAATATGCAAATAAGAAAACAGGTTTTCTCATCCTCATAGATCAAAAAAAGGAAGTACAAATAGGGGTGTTGTGTAACCCCCATGCCTAAACAAGGAAAAGAATAATCATGATGATCGACCAAATGACGCATATGATGACATGATCGATGCATATGACTTCCTGACCACTAAAGGAGGAGTTACAATTCCAAATAAGGAATGTAACTCCTATGACGCATCGATGCAAATGACAATGAGGTGAGATTCATATATGATAGAACCGACACTTGTCATTTGACTTCCTAAGACCTATGACTCTCATGAGTTTTTGGGCCAAGGTGAGATGACTCACTTCAATGGGTGATGTGGATGATGACTAGGCATGTCACACACACCAATTCTTTCTTTCATTTAGGGAACATCTCATTTGTCTTAGGCTCGACAACTAGCATGACTTTTGTTTCCTACTCGGGGTGATTAGGTACATCTTGTGCAAGAGGAGCAGGAGTGACAGTGGAAGGTGGAAAACTCTGGAACTTCTTTGGAACTAAATAGTGGACTAGATCACTTTCCCAAGCTACATTTCTACCATATGTTCATCTGTTGATCGACCTTCTTATGTAACCTTTTGTAGTAGGGGCTTTTGATTTCATTGCCTTGCGCTTTGAACTCTCTCTAGAATGAATTGAGCCTAAAGTCCTCTCCATGACCTTTGAAGAAGAATGATGGGATGATTGCATTGGAAGAGTGGTGAAACTCCCTAATATAATGGAGGTAGCCTTTTTATTTCGAACCATTTCTTTAATCTATTGATCACGACCTTATTCCTCTCATTTATACCTTTGATTTGCGAGACACTCCATGTCACCCATGGAAGAGGCGAGGCCTTCACTGCTTGATATTCCAGATCATACAACTTTGTGCCATCATCTTGAATGCCCTCCTTGTTTCGATAAAATTAGAACCTTTTCATTTTTCCAACGGCCATCCACATGTGGTCTCTTTCCTTGACATCAAAGTCATCGATGTAATTCACCCAATAATATTCTATCTACGGAACATGATATGACTAAGGTTGGTGAAAAGTGTCTGGATCAATTCGAATGTTGAATTCCTTCATAAGGGTATATGAATACAAGCTCTGGGGTGCGAAGGTAGATTCGGGTGTGCGGCATCATCGACACTCTTGCAAGTGAATATTCAAAGGGAGATAGGAAAAGAGAAATTCTTCCTATTTCAATTCTTGAGATTACTATGAACATTGGCAAGATGTCTACATAGCTCAAACAATATGATCATGTTGTTGAGATACTGTGGTAGCTTTCACAAAGAAAGATCAAAGTCGGATACTCGAATGTAGGAGAAAGTGGAAAACTGAATGAAATATGACCTGTATCTTTTGATCAAATAAGTTGTTTGTGGTGACAATGTTGAATAAGGATTCCCTTTCGGTGATCAAATGGCAAACATTGTGAACTCATCGTTCACCCTCATGAAATTTTGATTACTCTCCTTCAAGACTAGTTATGGATACCTTTCCTGGGAAGTATTATGTACAAGTACCAACCCTTTGAATGGTCTCGAGCTCGCAAGACCATATACCAAGTATGAGATCATTGTGAACTTTTTTGAGAAATGAACCTGGAGTAACTCGATGATGCAAGTTTTCATTGATGATTTTCCCTCAATTGATTCTCTTCTTTCCTTCGATGATCATGAGCATGAATAAGGCCATCCAATCTTGAAAATATTTCATGGTTTCCTTTCCCAGAACCCAACTAATAAGGATGATTGCATCGAGTAGTGTTGGAGTTGCAACTCCAAATATTCAACCAAGTTATTACTCCATCTTTGACAAGCTTCAACTTTTTATAGAAGCTTCAACTCCCAACTTCAGTCCAGAACAATTGACCTTTAGTAAGCTTCAACATACAAGGAAACAACAACTCCCCACATGCTAAGTCAGCAACTTAGATTTATTCTTAGGTTTTGATCACACTTAGTTGGTTGTATTCTACAACTGATGGTGACCTCTAAATTTTCTCACTCTTTTTAGTTTGCACTATCTCAATCTTATCACTCAATCAGCATTAACCTTTGTCATAAAAAGTTTAGTTTACCCACATTTTCATATCACATCCTTCATTTAAGTCAAGCTCCAAATTTATGATACCGGGACTATATACATGTTTAAATATTTCAAGCATTCCTCTTTCGATCTGTTTCTCAGAAATTTTTGACAAAAATTCTTTCATACACCCAATCTAGTCATGATTGTTTCTAATATCATACAATCATGAAGGCATTTATTAAATCAAATATACTTTTTAATTTAAACTTGTATACATAAAATCTTCAACACTTCAACCCCTAATTCAAAAACCATGAATGCTTCAACATGAGATGATGACACATTCATACCACTACTAGTCTTTGTATCATGTTCATTCTCCTCTTTTCTCAACTTGAACTCTTTTATACTATTCTAGTTTTTTTCATTGATAAGCACAGTTTTCCCTACCGCCGCAAGTGAAGCCTTTCCACACACAAAATGAGCTTCATATATACAAGACAAGCTCATAGATTTGGCTTTCCAACTTCATCTTCTAAAACTCTCCACTTTTTTCATATTCTAAAAGGAAGTATTAGAGTCTTCAAAAACTACCACAATGAGTTATAATTGCATCGACATAGACTTTCAAGATACCACCAGACTTATTTTCTCTTCTATGTAACATATGGAAAGTATTTTTGATATTCCTACCTCTTTAGCTCATACTTTGAATATTAACAAAACCTCGCCACATGTAACCAAGGCACTCAAACGTTTTACATTCCCTTAAACAGGATCTTATAGCTCTTTAATCCATTTCATACCTCGCCAATACACATCTAGCTTCTTTTAAATAATTGGGAGTACATTGAATGCAAGAAGCCATTCATTTCATCATTCGGATATATTAAAGCTGTGAACATTCATATATCTTGATTTGTAAGAAATCATCTCAACAAAGAAGATTTTGGGAGTCATCAAACACGGAAGATAGAGAAAGAAACCATTTTTGCACTAACATCCTCTTCACGGTTCACATCATAGCCATGATTTTACTTTACACATTATAGTTTCTTAGAGGAGTTGATGAACAACATACAACCATCGGAGGATTATCATATCATTGATCATGATCATGAATAAGAGTAATAGAATACAATATTCACTTTGTTTTGTTTGGATTTCACATATTGTGTCTATAGACACCTAAAATCCGCTTACACAATTTTAATACTAAAATTACACTAATTACCCTCTTTCTCGTCATTTCCATAATAATTAGCACTTTTTCGCTAATTAGCTAACATTCCCCTTCTTATTCGTTAATTAACGACCTTTCATTAATTAATTAACCCTTCCCCCATTCTAGATGCCAATTAACGACCTTTCATTAGTTATAATCCACTTCTAAGTGATTAATTAAACATTATTAGTTAATTACGCCTTCTATTTTAATCAATAAACCCCTTTTATTGGTTAAAATCCCCTCTTACATCCCCGAATCATGCTAATTTTCCTCTAAATCCCCTCTAAATAGCTTCTACAAGCTTATCCCTACCTATTAATTAATCACATTTGATTAATTAAACCCCTCTCAACTCCCATAAAGTGCACATCCTTTATTAATTCTTCTAAACATGCATATCATTTGTATTTATTCTTTGGGATTTGTCCCACATCCACTAATTTGCAAGCCTTTCCCAAACATGAAAGCTATATAAAGGACCAAGCTCCTTCCTCTCAAACTTACACACCTCATTTGCACTAGTGAAAACTATAGGCATTTTCTTAGAGCATTCACCATTAATTTGGATTAGCTTCTTCATCTTGCATCCATTCACTCGAATTTGAGCGAGTATGTGAAGATCCAAAAATGGCCTTGTAGCCATTTCTTGGTGAGATCTCATCCTCAATTCTTGAGGAAAATAACAATCAAATTTGATTGTCAAATGATATAATTAGGTTCATGTTTTGATTAGCAATCTTAAATAGTAGGAATGGCTTAGAAATTTAGTTTGATTTATTCATGTTCATGCATTAAAGAAGTTATTTCCCATAAGCTCTTATCTTGATGGTTCTATAGTAGATTTGGATTAGCTTTTAAACTACTAGGTGTCAAGATATTTCAATTTGCTTTGGAAGTTTATTATGTTCACATTTGGCACCTTAACAACTCCTTGGTATAATTTGACCTTGTTTCCTTCCAAACATTTCCTCAACCTTGAAAAGTTTCATTATTACGTTGTTCACATCAATATCATTTCGATACTAATATCTTGTTTTTCCGCAAAGCTTGATTAATGTATCTAAGTGGTATTGTTGTATTATTTGCATTTGTAAATTCCACTTTTTGGGATTTATGCCTTATTTGTATCTATATTAGTTATAGTATAATTTGAATTGAAAGTCACTTCAACCCTTTGTTAATACTTATGCCTTGTTTATCTTAAACTTGACTTAAGTGTTGACATTGTGTTGATCATCTTGTGTCAAACTACCATTGAGATACATTTTACATAGGGAGTAGTTTCTTGTAGATTGGATTGGTTTTCCAAACTTACATGATTGTTCTTTGTGATCATTCATCTTGTAGAGTTGTTTTTCCTTGGACAATCCTTTGGTTACTTATTCTTTGTAACCTTCACGATCGTTTGCGTTGCTTGATTTTTTCCTAGGTTCATTGTAGTACTTATACACATTTTTCAAACCTTAGAAAAAAATTTCCTATCAAGAAACTCTCGAGACAATGTAAACATTAGAAAAGTTTCCTTTACAGCCATTATGTTGTTAAGTTTTGATCAACCATTTCGACATTTACACTTGCAAATTGTTGTCCAAACCTTGTTGGATTGTCAAAATTGTGTCATCAATATGTTTGTTTTCCTTAGATCCCCTTTGGAAAATAACACAAACATCCCCTATTTGTTTGCAAAAATTTTAGTTGGTCTTCATTATGCCACCGAATCGATGTGAAACTTCCTTGCATTTAAAGGAGTTCAATCATACAATCTAGGTCTAGGCATTTGGACCCAACAATTCCAACCATGACTGACTATCACATGGTTCCTCACACTTATGACAATAGGGAACCTAGGTTTAGGCATTCACATCAAAATATTCCCATCACAACTAAACCTCGATTGGTTCTTCACGCTAGAGAACCCATTCGGCTACCCCTTTCCCCACCTTCATCTCATAGTCGATGGTATGATTCTAATGATTCTAATTCAGATTATTCTTCTTATTCCCCTCATTCTTCGATGATTCTAATAAATGTTATTATTCTAATTACCCTCAATCTTTTGATGATTCTAATCCATGTTATTCTTTGGATTCACCTTAGTTTTCTAATTATTCTTATCCATGTTATTATTCATATTTCCCTCAATCTCCTGCACCTCATCCGATCAAATTTCTTCTAAGGAATAATCAGTCACCTAAATGACATTTTCCTTCTCTAAGGATTTTTGTCACCACAAATTCTCCCCATCATTCTTCTAATTCGACTCCTGAGTTTCGGTCCTCCCTTTCTTCATAGGACCCCCTTTATAAGTCACCTCAATGGCATCTTCCTCCTTTTAAGATCTCGTGTGACTCTAAGTTCCTCAAATCAAACATCTAATTCAACTCTTGAATCACGGTCCTCCCTTTCTTTGCAGGACCCCCTTTATCAGTCACCTCAATGACATCTTCATCCATTAAAGTTCGATATGACTCAAAATTCCTCTAATCAATCATCCAAGTCGACACCTACGTTGCAATCCATTAGCTGGATACATGATACTACTATTTGTCTACCCGCACTATGCCATCTTCTAAGAAAACCAATACCAACCAATTCTAAATCCACATCTTCTTCCACTCGTGAGACATCTAAATCTAAATCTACTTCATCTCTTGAGTCATCTTCTTTATCTCAATAAAAATCCAATCCCTCTTTGGACCCTGGGTCATTTCAATCATTCCTTATTTTATCTTCATCAATCTTCTAAAGATCAATGTTTGTGTCCATAGAGAACAATTCACAACAAACTAAATGTTAAGATATCTTTTCAAAGCACTATAAAATTTATTTATGGCAGTAATGAGGTCAAACCTTCCCTCATCTACATCATCAAACATCTTCTAAATCTTCCACACATGTTGGACCCCTTTCTTCTAATCAACCTACTATCATCGACCAAAAACAACCCATATCGATCGATTTATTTCAGAATGAAGAAGAAATTAGAGAATTCATGGGGTTGTATAATGACATTCCTCTAGAGGACAATGAGCAAGGATTATCTTTTGACCTCGATGCATTCACGTATTGTGGGGAAGAATTTGATTCCTTTTGTTAGAAAATAGTGGAAGATCCTAAGATCATCAAAATTGATCTCTCTTGTTCTTCCATTTTCACATTCCCCATTATATGGAGAAACACCTGGATCTATCATTGATCCCTGTCCTATCTTCTCATCACCCAATCATTCCTTACATATCACAATTCCTCAATCACAATCTTGCCTTGGGTCACCTCCTAGTAGCCCATCATCTTCTTCTATGTGGGCCACCTCCTAGTATCCCTTCATCTTCTATTTATGGGTCACCTCTGGGTAGCCCATTATCTTATATTCTTGGGCCACATCCTAGTATCCCCTCATCTTCTATACTTGGGCCACGTCCTAGTAGCCCTTCATCTTCCATCTATGGGACACCTCCGGTAGTCCTTCATCTTCCATCTATGGGACACCTCCTGGTAGCCCATTTTATTCTATACTTGGGCCACATCCTAGTAGCCCTTCATATTTTATCCATGGCTCACCTCCTAGTAGCCCATTTTCTTCCATCTTGGGGCCACATCCTAGTAGCCCTTCATCTTCTATCTATGGCTCACCTCCCCGTAGCCCATAATATTTGATTCTTGGACCATATCCTCTTCGTCCATCATATCATCCTTCTATCAACAATTGTGGTAAGCCCACCATCATTCCTAACATTCTTATCATCAATCCCAAACATCCACTTTCTTCTCCCACTTCTCGAGATCAACAAAATCACACATTAGCTTGTAGAAAATGCCAACAGCTTTCTTCATCGGCTAAGATCAAAAAATCTGAAGATCTCTAAAGATCCAAACAAATCCAACACTCAGAAATATAAAAATAAAATGTGATTCAAGAATGCACACCAATGCAAATGCCAGGTATGGAAAAAGTGCAGAAACCTATGGATAAGGAACTCAAGATCCCACATACAAAATCCATGTTGAAAGATAAGTCACAATCACTTATCAAATATGATCTCACTACGGTCATCAAGATTGGAGATAATATCACTCTTGATAAGCAAAAATCCTAGTCTCCTCATTAAAGAAATCACAAACATTGTTGTTGGATCCTATCATGTGGAGTGACATTGTTGGTCCTAACTTCTAAATCATTCATCTTCATTGTCTTCTCCCTTCATGGTTTTCCCTTCACAAAACCATCCAAAATCAAAAATAAAAATGAGAAAAACATAAAATATTACAAAAAAATCAAAGGTACAAAGATCAAACATTATAATCAGGTATTGCATACACATGGATGTTCTTTCTTCCCTTTCTTTCCATTCCTCTGCAAGTCTCCCACCATGTTCATCCCTTCGATGATATTTTGGTTAGTATATTCATGCTCATTGTGTGGCATTTATCTCTATAGTATCTATTTGACCTTGCTTTTTTATCACCTTGGTAAATTAAAGAATGATTGGCCTCTTAGAGATCTTCTCACTATCTACATCTAATAAACTTGTTATGAACAAAATTTGGGCATATTTTTGACACTACCCAATGTCGTCATCACAATCACTTCCACATCCTTCCATCAAGCCATCAGTGGTTTTTAACCCCTTATCAAAACAATCAAGAGAGCTGAAATAATTTTCAAAAAGCAAACACAAACAATCAAAACATCAAAATCAAAAGAAAAGCAATATATAACTCTCTCTTAGGGTATTTTCAATATCTCTATTGGGGCTATGGATGCAGTGGCGGTTGATCAATGTTGTGACTAGAATCAAATACATCTTCATCGGGGCTATAGATGTCTAGCTGGAAGTGGAGCAATGTACAACTCTCCTTCCACCCTCCATTCACAAATCACCTATCAAAATAAATCATTCCTACACATTGGCTAGTTTGTCTTCACTTATTTCCTATCAAATATTCACTTCAAGAGGTAATTAATTTCCATGTGCACACATTGGATCTCGATGAGAAAATAAGACTAGTATGTTACCAAGTTTTGTTTGGACCTTGTTCAGACTCTTTCTATAGTCTATATTTTGTCTCATGATTTGTGCCTTGGGCTAATCACCTTTTCATCGCTAATCTTCTAGCTACATTTTCCATATCCTTTCATAATATTTTTTTCTTTTGCTTCATTCAGAACATTCATGTGTATAAGATTGCCTTTTTACCATGTTTGAGAGAAATTGCAATCCCTTGTTTCAATAAACAATCTTCCACTTCTATTTATCATCTTTTTCTTGGCCAACTTGCACTAGGGGCATGATCACTCCTTCCTAGCACTTCATTGGTTTGAGTTCATCATCATGTTGAACATATCCATCTTGGCCTTGATCTGACTTATCTTCTTCTTATATATACGTGTGAGATTTTCCTCGTAAATTCTCACCCCTCACTGGGGCATCCTTGCATCTTCATTTTTCTCGTACATAGTTTTGGAAAACTTTCAAAAACCACTAAAAATTCCCAAAATTCTAGAAAACTCAAAAATTGTTAAATATCCAAAAATCCTAAAATTTCAGAAATTGTTTAAAAATCCAAAAAAATGTAAAAATTCAATATTAGTAATAAGCATACACACTCGAACCTGTATTGGGCGCATCATCCTCAGACATAGAAATTTTTCCTACGAAACATCTCTCTTTGGTCCCTATTGTGAACTCAATAAACTTTTAAGCAAAGCAATTATAACCTAAAACTAACACCAAGTAGTTTTAGAGCTAAGCTAATAAATTCATCAATGAACCATCAAGATCAAATCTTAATGGAATGCAAAAAGAAATCTAAATGAATTTAACCATTTAAACTACAAGCATTCCTACTATGTTAATTAATTGCTAAATAAATTGAACCTATGAAGATTAAAAGCAATCAAAATGTGTGTTGTTGCTACTTCATTGAAGGTGAAAGGACCTCTCTAACAATGGCTATAAGGCCATATTAGATATTCCTTTACTAACCAACTTGAAGAAATGGATGCAAATGGGGATGCAAGTTATTCCAACAATGGAGTAAGGCTCATATGTTTTATATGATTAATGTTATTCAAAACATGGTGTAAATTTGAGAGGAAGGAGCTTGGTCCTTTTTATAGGCTTTCCATTTGGGAAAGGCTTGCAACTTGGTGCATGTGGGACTAATGAATAAAGCATAAAGTAACCTTAGGTTAATTAACCATAGCTAGGTGAGTTAGCAAGTGAGTTAATACTTTATGGGAGTTGAGGGTGCTTTAATTAATCAATTAGGATTAATTAATAGGCTAGAATAAGATTTTTAGGCTAATTGGAGGTGTTTGAAGAGGAATTTGACAAGATTGGAAGCATTTGAAAGCAGGATTTAACCAATAAGAGGGTTTATTGATTAAATTATTGTTAAAAAGGCTTAATTAGCTAATTAATAGCTAATTATTGATTTGAAAAGGATTATAACTAAAAAAGTGTCATTAATTAACATCCAGAATATGATAGAAATTAGTTTAATTAAAGAAGTGTCATTAATTGACAAAATTAGAAGGAAACATTAGTTAATTAGTGGAAATCACTAATTATAATGGAAATGGTGAAATAGAGGATAATCGGTACCACTTTAACATTAAAACTACGAAACAGATTTTAGGTGTCTACATTTGCCCCTCTTTGGGGTGGCGTAAGTGACGTCACTGCAAAGAAAGTAGAAAAGCATAAACAAACAATTTTTTGAAGAAAAATTAGTAGAATGGAGGATGCCCCCTCAAGTTTCGATGGGGTGATAGAAGAATTTGATCGACGATCGAAAATAGGAAGGAAATGGATAGAAGAAACCTTGAATAGCAATGAGAATTGATAGATGAAAGTGGGAATAGATTTTTACATCCATCTCATTCAATCAACAACTTTGTTTCATCACTTTTCTTAAATGATCAACATCATCGGCCCTTATTAAAATATATGCATACAACAAAAGTGTAAAATAACATTGAAAGTTATAATACGAACAATTGTTCATTGCTAAAAATGCTTAACTCCATGCAACATACATAATGCAATGCAATACGAGAAAGTAAAAAGATGCTTAACTCCATGCAACATACATAATGCAATGTAATACGAGAAAGTAAACAAGCTAACCTGACAGGGAAATAAGTACATACACACATACTCAAACAAACAATGTTCAAGACAGTTGTACTAATCTTTTTGTTATCAAGCTTCAATTCCTAAATGTTTGTGTTTAACGAAAAGGGTTTAAAATGGTGCCCTAAGAAAATATACATGTAAGGGGAATAATGGAGGACACAAGCAGTCCCATGAAAAAGAATTCGTGCACTATGACACAATACCAGGAAACTCATTGTGCCAAGATAGTACAGACATAAAGCAAGTAGACCAAATTTTTTTAATAGAGGTAGATTAGAATGATCCAGTGAGTCGTTGTGTGAGAACAAGTGAAAACTGAAGAAAGATGCTTTAGTAAGACAAATTTCAATGTTTGAGGATAATGCATTTGACAAAGGCTTCAACTGCGTGCATGTCTTTTACCAATTTTTGAAAGAAATTGTTTTTACAAGTTTTTGGATTTTAATTGATTTTTACCATTTTTTGGATTTTTACCATGTTCTTATATTATATACAAACATATATCATGAACGAAGTAAAAGAAAAACGAATGTTATGAATGTAGCTTAGAAGCCTCACGACAAAAAAGTGATTAGCCAAAGGCACAAATCATGAGACAAGATACAGACTAAAGTAAGAGTCTGAAAAGGTCCAAAAAAAGACACTTGGTAACATACTAATCATGTTTGCTCATCAAGATCCAAAGTGTGTGCACGTGGAAATTTATTACCTCTTGGAGGGAAGATTTGATAGACAACAAGTGAAGACACCCTAGCCAATGTGTAGGAATGATTTATTTTCAAAGTTGGTTTTGTGAATGAATTGTGGAAGGAGAGTTGTACATTATTCCGTTCTTTGTCGGCGTGCATCTATAGCCCTGACGGAGATGCATTTGATTCTAATCACAACATTTCTCTACTACCAGTCAAGTGTTCATATCCTCAGTAGAGATATTAGAAATAGCCCAAGAGAGAGTTATATATCAATTTGCTTTTGTTTTTAGCTTTTTACTTTTTGATTGATTTTGTTTTACTTTCGAAAAATTATTTCATTCTCTTGCTTGTTTTGACAAGGGGTTAAGAATCACTTATGGCTTGATGGAAGGATGTGGAAGTGATTTTGATGATGACATTGGCTAGTGTCAACAAATATGTCCAAAATTTCTTCACAACAAGTTTATTAGATGTAGATAGTGATAGGATCTCTATGAGGTCATTTGTTCTTTAATTTACTAAGGTGATGAAATACCAAGGTCAAATGGATACCATAGAGATAAATGTCACAAAATACGTGTGAATAGACTAACCAAAATATCATCGAAGGGATGAAAATGGTGGATTCCTTGCAAAGGAATGAAAATAAGGGGAAGAAAGAACATCCATGTGTACACAATACTTGATTGCAATGTTTTATCTTTGTACCTTTTATTTTTAATGTTTTCTCTCTTTTTTGTATTTTACCTTTTGAAAAGGGACCGAAAAGTTCACTTGGCGTGATAATATCCAACAACAATGTTAGCGATCTCCTTGATAAGGAAGACTAAGTGTGTTTACTTATCAAGAGTCATATTATCCTCGATCTCGATTATCGTGGTGATCTCATACTCAAAAAATGATTCCATCTTATCTTGAAACATGGATTTTGCATGTGGGGACTTGAGTTTGCAATCCAGAGGTTTATGCACTTTGCGCCATACTTGATGGTTACATTAGTGTGCATTTTTGAACCGCATTTGATTCTAAACTTTATGATCATTTGAGTTGTTGGGAGCTTTGGAGCTCTTGGAATTTTTTATCTTAGCTTGATAAAGAAACCATTTGGGTTTCCTATAAGCTAATACGTGACTTATTTGATCCGAGAAATGGAAGAAGAAAGTGGACGAATAGGATTGATGTGAGAAGTGACGGTGGGCTTGTCACAATCATTGATAGAAGAAAAATGTGATGGATGAAAGGATACAGTCCAAGAATTGAAGAAGATGGGCTACCAAAAGGTGTCCCATAGACTGAAGATGCAGGGCTACTAGGATGTGGCCCAAGTATAGAAGATGATGGGCTACCGGAGGTGTCCCATAAATTGAAGATGATGAAGGGCTACTAGGATGTGGCCCAAGAATTGAATATGAGGGGATACTAGGATGTGGCCCAAGATTTAATTACGAGGGTATATTAGGACGTGCCCCCAGTATAGACGATGAAGGGCTACTAGGACGTGGCCCCAAGATAGAAGAAAATGGGCTACCAGGAGGTGAACCACACATAGATGATAATGGACTACCTAGAGGTGAGTTGCACATAGATGATAATGGGCTACCTGGTGGTGGCCCACATTTAGAAGATGATGATGGGCTACCAAGAGGTGACCCAAGGTGTGATTGTGATTGAGGAATCATGATAGATAAATAATGGTTGGGTGATGAGAAGATAGGCCCATGATTAATGATAGACCAGGAAGTTCATCACGCAATGAAGAATGAGAAGATGGGATAATAAGAGGAGGATCAATTTTGATGATCCTAGGGTCTTCCTCTATTTCTGATGAAAGGAATCAACCTCTTTTTGAGGAATGTCATCATGTGACCCCACAAATTCTATGATTGCTTCTTCATTCTAAAAGAAATTGATCGGCATGGGGTGTTGTTCTTTGACCATAGTAGGTTGATTAGAAGAAATAGGTCCAACTAGTGTGGAATATTGATTGATGGAAGATGACTCGAGAGACAGAGTAGATTTGGATCCAGTTGTCTCACGAGTGGAAGAAGATGTATATTGGGAACTGATTGGTAGTGGCTTTCCTAGAAGATGACATATTCTTTGGGAAACAAAGAGGATTGCGTAGAAAATCAGCATATGATTGCGACATAGGAGTTGACTTAGATGATTACAATGTATACATCGACTTGGATGATTGCGGCATAAGATTCAATGAGATAATTGCGACATGGGAGTCATCTTATATGATTGCGGCGTATGCATCGCTTTTTTAGAATATTATGACATGGGATTTGACTTGAGATGATGATAGCAACATGGGAGTCAATCGAGATGGTAGTGACATGGGATTCAAATTAGATGATTACAATGTATGTGTCATTTTAGATGATTATGGCATGGGAGTCAACTGAGATGATTGTGACGTATGCATCATATTAGTTGATTATGACGTAGGAATCATCTTAGATGATTGTGATGTATGTGTCATCTTAGATGATTATGATGTAGGATTCGTCTTAGATGTTTCCCAGATATTCAACGGAGGAAGAGGTCATTGAGGTGGCAGATAAGGGAGGTCTTGTGAAGAAAGGGAGGATCGTGCCTCAAGAGAAAAATTAGATGATTGTGGTGTAGGAGTCGAATTAGGGAATAGTTCAGATGAGAATCTTCAACTAAGGAATAGTTCGGATCGAAGGGAATCAAAAGAATAGTTTGGATTGGAATCCTCAGAAGACCAAGGGTAACCCGAATAATAATTTGGATCAGAAGCATCCAAACCATACCACCAACTATGAGATGAAGGTGGGGAACATGGTAACTGAACGGGTTTTCTAGCGGAAAGAACAAAATGAGGCTTAGCCATGATGAACATCCTTTGATGGGAATGCCTGAAATTTTATTCCTTATTGTCATATGCATAAGGAACCATGTGAAAATTATTCATTGTTGGTGTTGTTTGTTACAAATGCATAGAATTAGATAGTGTGATGGAACTCCTTCATGATGAAGAAATTTCTATGTCAATTTGAGCAGCACAATGCAACCAACTAGACTAGCAACACAAAGGATACAAAGGAAACTTTTCCAATGTTCAATTCAATTCACGAGTTGCTTGATAGAAAACGTTTTTTGCTAAGGTTTGACAAATGTGTACAAGTACTACAATGAGCCTAGATAAAAACAAAGGGATTGGACCCTAATTTTTGATGCCCCATCCTTGTGATAAGAGGCATAAAATAATAGGTTTTCTCTAAGGTTGGTTTAAAAGGGACCCTAAGACAAAAAAAGTAGCATAACAACGTCAAATCATTACAAAGAATGTCAATCAAAGAATAAGAATACATCGAAGGAAATATGCACTAAGGAATCCAATGAATAAGAATGACACACTAAAAAGAGGCACGCAAGTAACAAGTAACTAAGACTCAACAATCAAGACTATGATCTAACCAAAAGAAAAGTTACTCCCTATGTTTCTTCAAGTATAGTTTTGGTGTAAATAGTGACAACACAATATCACTACTTAGGTCAAGTTTTCAAATAAACAAGACCTAAATACTAAGAAAGTGTTAACGCGATCTCCTAACAAGATATACTAAAACAATTTTTAGAAACAAACAAAGTCCAAGTTGTGAAAAAGGTGGCTACAAATGCGAGCAACGCAACAACACTATTTGGACACGTAAATCAAGCTTTGTAGACAAAGGAAAAAATTTAGTATCAAAATGATGTCACCACAAAGTGAATAGAGTAATGAATTTTTTTAAAACTCAAGGCATGTTAGGATCAAAACTAAATCTAAGTATAACAAGAAGTTTTTATTTATGGGAGCAACGTAACAATACAACTAAGAGACTTAGATCAAGTTTCACAAAGGAAACAAGACGTAAGTATCAAAATTGTATTGATAGGATACGAGAAATCATAACAACTCAAAGGAAGTCAATGACGAGACAACCTAAATATAATGAAAATATTGACATGGGTATCAAGATCAAATGGCTATCAAGATAAGAAGACGTACCAACACACTTTCAACGTTTACATCCAGGTCTCAAGCAAGGACGAATGTAAACAAGTGCAAAATTGGTGGACACAATCAATCAATAACACATGCAAGTATGTTTTCTTTTATCCCAAATGGGAAACAAGAAAACAAAGGAGTAGTCCAAGTGGTGATGAAACAAACTAAGTGTAACTTTGGCAGATTTTTGCCTTGTCTTAAGACAAGTGAAAAACTAGGACAAAGTAACACATTGCAAGTTTCGTGATGAAATAACACACAGTTTCAACTTAAATAGAATCTCCCCTTGTTTGAATAACAAGATTTTGACTCCAAACAAGTTGTCACTTTGTGAGAGTTCTGTGAAACACGATGGCTTTGAGTCGGTCAAGTTGGCTCCAAGACAAAATGGCTTCCTAATTATTTCTCTCAACTAGGTGTCACAAATTACCTCTGCATGAGCATGGTTTTCCAAGGAACTTGACTTGACTAAACCTTGGAGCATACCGACTTTACCCTACCCCCTTCTATACAATGAGCAATAAATGCGTTCAGTTGTATTTTCATTGGGGTCACGTGAAGATAATTTTGATGCTAAAATCTCACAAGTGTAAACTAAACAAGTAGGTAAGCAAAGCGCTTCCCATTTCATCCATAAAGTTCCCTCTTGTGTGGACTACTTTGGGGTTCCTGAGCATCCTTTTGTGATTTTAAGGCTTATGCCAAGGGCACTTCTCCCAGTTTAAATCATACGAGCGGTAGCTCTTAACCGAAACCTGTAAGTATATTGTGTTGAATGATGTGGTGTGTTTTATTATCTTTCAAATTAGGAAATTTGGTTTAGACCACCATTTGGCAACTTACAACACACATGTAGTTAGATTTTTGTTTAGATCTCCAAGTCTTTAGCAAGCGTATAATATGGTCCTACAATTCAAACGTTAGTAGTTCTCAAAAAATCACATTAATTGAAAGAGGATCAAGTGTTGTTTTTTATTCTCAAGATCGTCCAAGGACGCAAGAGAAGAGCATACACAACAAATAATCCAACTAAAAAGTAAAGGAAAGCTTTGCAATTAAATGAACCATTTATGGAAAATCTTGCATCTCTTTTGCACCTAGTTGTTCAATTTTGGTAAATGTTCATTCTCTTAAGCCAAAAATGAAATATTTTAAAGTTTCTAACTTAACCAAAATGAACTTTAAACAAAACTTGATAATTTTTTCATTCCCTTAAGCTAAAATGAAAGATTTAAAGTTTCCAATTTAACCAAAATGTTAGAAAATGCAAACTAAAAGTTATTTTTGATTCTCAAGATCACCCTAAGGTGTAAGAGAAGAGCATACACAAACTTTTAGACTAACTTGCACAAAACATGGAAATTAAAGCATTCATCAAAAACTTAAGTAAATTTGTTAAAAATCTGATTTAAAATGTTAAAAACCTACAGAAAATAGTTAGAAAAACCTGTAACCAACAAAAAACATAAAAAATCATAATTTAAAACTTTGAAGTTAGTGTAAATTTCAACAAATCACACCAACGTGCCCATTTACACAGAAACGCACTCCTTTGAGCACCAATGTGTCTTTGACAACAAAAACATGTCCTTTAGCATGTGAGTGTGGCCTTTAATACACTAGCGCAACTAACGAGAAAACACGGTCGAGAAGAAAATCAATGTAATGCCAGCACATCCAAAGAGACACCGGTGTTCTTCCGATGACACCAACGTGTCCAGGACATAGAGGAGAAAAAATTACTTTAAATAAATGTGTCGAGAGAGACGCCTGTGTATCCTTTACAATGTGAGAACGGCCTTTAGCACGTGAACACACACTTCACAACACCAGTGTAACCTTTGCAATGCCAGTGCATGGAAGAAAAACATAGGCGCGGATTTCCTATAGGTGGTCAAAACATAGGAATTTTTTCAAAAATTCAAAACTTTGTCAATTTGGTTCAATTTTGACAGCACCTCACCTCCTTTGATCCTACAAAGAGCACAAAAACAAGACAATCCTAACTAGACTAGTTAAGAAACTTGATATTTATCCATTAATGCAAAAGAGGGTTAGTAAATCAAAACTTTGAAACTAATATAAAAGCTTGAAAATGAATGAAAAGGACAATGGAGTATGTCCCACCGGGCGTGCCAAATGTGAACTCAATAAACTTTTAAGCAAAGCAATTAGAACCTAAAACTAACACCAAGTAGTTTTAGAGCTAAGCTAATAAATTCATCAATGAACCATCAAGATCAAAGCTTAATGGAATGCAAAAGGAAATCTAAATGAATTTAACCATTTAAACTACAAGCATTCCTACTATGTTAATTGATTGCTAAATAAATTGAACCTATGAAGATTAAAAGCAATCAAAATGTGTGTTGTTGATACTTCATTAAAGGTGAAAGGACCTCTCTAATAATGGCTGTAAGGCCATATTAGATATTCCTTTACTAACCAAATTGAAGAAATGGATGCAAATGGGGATGCAAGTTATTCCAACAATGGAGTAAGACTCATATGTTTTATATGATTAATGTTATTCAAAACATGGTGTAAATTTGAGAGGAAGGAGCTTGGTCCTTTTTATAGGCTTTCCATTTGGGAAAGGCTTGTAACTTGGTGCATGTGGGACTAATGAATAAAGCATAAAGTAACCTTAGGTTAATTAACCATAGCTAGGTGAGTTAGCAAGTGGGTTAATACTTTATGGGAGTTGAGGGTGCTTTAATTAATCAATTAGGATTAATTAATAGGCTAGAATAAGCTTTTAGACTAATTAGAGGCATTTGAAGAGGAATTTGACAAGATTAGAAGCATTTGAAAGTGATATTTAACCAATAAGAGGGTTTATTGATTAAATTCTTGTTAAAAAGGCTTAATTATCTAATTAATAGCTAATTATTGATTCGAAGAGGATTATAACTAACGAAGTGTCATTAATTGGCATCCGAATGTGATAGAAATTAGTTAATTAACGAAGTGTCATTAATTGACCAAATTAGAGGGAAATGTTAGTTAATTAGCGTAAATCACTAATTATAACGAAAATGGTGAAATAGAGGATAATGGGTACCACTTTAGCATTAAAACTGCGGAAGTGGATTTTAGGTGTCTACACATGTTTGTTCTTGTCTTAATGACTCGCATGAGATCATTTTTATTTACCTCCATTAAAAAATCTGATTTGCTTACTATGTCTATACTCTTTGGCACAATGAGTTGTTGGGTATTGTTTCATAGTGCATAATTTATTTTTCATGGGACCCATGTGTACTCTATATATTCCCCTCACATGTATCCTTGCTTAGGGCACTATTTTTAACCCTTGTCATTAACACGATCAAGTAGAACCGAAACTCGATAACAAAAATATTGGTACAATTGTCTTGAACATTGTTTGTTTATGTGTGTTTGTACTTGTTTCCCTATCAAGTTAGCTTGTTTACTTTCTCGTATTTCATTATGTTATGTATGTTGCATTGAGTTAGTGTTTTAGTAATGAATGAATATTAGTAGAATGGCTTTTCATGTCGTTTAAAACTTTTATCGTATGCTTATATATATATATATATATATATAAAATAAAGGTGATGATGTATATCATGAGAAAAATGATGTTATATTTATCCCCTTGTTTCTTCCTTTTTCGATCATCGATCGACCTCTTCCATCACCCCATCGACACTCGAGGGGGCATCCTTCATTCTACTAATTTTTCTTCTATCCCTTCAAAAATTATTTATCTATAATTGTCTACTATCTTTGAAGTGACATCGCTTACACCACCCCAAAGAGGGGCAAATGTAGACACCTAAAATCCACTTATGTAGTTTTAATACTAAAATTGCACTAATTACCCTCTTTCCCATTATTTCGTAATAATTAGCACTTTTCCGCTAATTAGCTAACATTCCCCTTCTTATTCATTAATTAATGACCTTTCGTTAATTAATTAACCCTTCCCCATTTTGGATGTCAATTAACGACCTTTCGTTAGTTATAATCCACTTCTAAGTGATTAATTAAATATTATTAGTTAATTACGCCTTCTATTTTAATCAATAAACCCCTTTTATTGGTTAAAATCCCCTCTTACATCCCCGAATCATGATAATTTTCTTCTAAATAGCTTCTACAAGTTTATCCTTACTTATTAATTAATCACATTTGATTAATTAAACCCCTCTCAACTCTCATAAAGTGTACATCCTTTATTAATTCTTCTAAACATGTATATCCTTTGTATTTCTTATTTGGGCTTTGTCCCACATCCACTAATTTGCAATCATTTCCCAAATAGGAAAGCTATATAAAGGACCAAGCTCCTTCCTCTTAAACTTACACACCGCATTTGCACTAGTGAAAACTATAGGCATTTTGCTTTGAGCATTCTCCATTGATTTGGATTAGCTTCTTCATCTTACATCCATTCACTCAAATTTGAGTAGTATGGGAAGATCCAAAAATGGCCTTGTAGCCATTTCTTGGTGAGATCTCATCCTCAATTCTTGAGGCAAACAACAATCAACTTTGATTGCTAAATGATCTAATCAGGTTCATATTTTTATTAGCAATCTTAAAGAGTAGAAATGGCTTAGCAATTTAGTTTGATTTATTCATTTTCATGCATTAAAGAAGTTATTTCCCATACACTCTTATCTTAATGGTTCTATAGTAGATTTGGCTTATCTTTTAGACTACTAGGTGTTAGTCTATTTCAATTAGTTTTCTATAAGTTTATTATGTTCACAATGTCTATCTAGGGTTTTGAACTTCAAACCCTAAATCCCTATTTTGATACATTTGAAATGTTATACTTCATTGTGATGTTAATAGCCTTGCAATAGATTCAACCATGAATTTCTACTCAATTTTTAGGCACTTCATTTCATTTGATGGTTGATGTTTACAATGAATTCAAACTAGCTAACATTGTTTGACAAGACATCACTGAGAATATCAATTGTCTTCAAAATATGATCAACTTTTCATGTGAAGAACCATGTCCTTGGTATCTAGGAAGCACCTTGATATACTCCAAGCATAAGACACCTTCCATCATTAATGTACTATAGGAGAGAAATGTGCATTTAGGTCACTCGTGCTTATCACCTTGACTTCTTATTCAAACACCATGCTAGATTTTGGTTGAAGGTCTTTTTGGTGGTAGGTAGAGAGAGAGAGAGAGAGAGAGTAATGAGAACACACTAATAATGTAATTAAATTATGCTAAAAACTTCATAAAATATGGTCATATATTTCACACCATATTCTACGGCAGAGATAACATTGCAGAGTCTTCAAATTGGAACATTATGATTAGCATTTTGTAAACCAAGAGCACACTAGTACAGAATAGTTTGACTCTGAAGGTCCAAGATATCAAAATCCTGACTTAAAATCAGCCTACTATACCTCTAAAGAGTGTTCATAACAATGCCTAGTCCATTTGGAGGTCAAATAAGTCATTTTATGCCTATCGCTTAAAAAGGAAGACTTGAGGAGAGAGAAACCTTGTTAGAAAAATGTTTATAACTTCTTTATTTCTCAGCCAATTTCCCTCAAAAAAATTTCAAAACTTCAGTCATGGAGTTCTCTTAAAAATTCCTTCTAATATTTATTTTAAAAATGTTCAAAAAAATTGGATGCTAAGAAGCCAAGGTGCTCAATATGCACTCCTTAAGAAATCAGTTTTAGGAAAACTTACATAACTTCCACAAAATTCTTCAAAACTTGATGAAATTTGGCATGAAACACTACAAGAGACCCCTAAACACACTTCATATGTTTTTTTCCCTAAATTATACTTTACATCTCATACCTATCTCATTTACCTCAACATTCATTGTCATTCCTCAAAGGTAGTTTTGGTGAACTTTTGAATTTTACCTCCATGATCTAAAATAAGCCTTGTTATTACTCATACCTAGCCTATGAAATATTTCTATACTCATCCCATTCTTACATAAGTTTTTCATGACCTGCATTAATTTCTTACACCTCATTAGACACTAGAACTAGGCTTAAATGAGCTAGATTCTGACAACTACAACTCTAAACATTTGATCTATTACTCATTCCAAAATCTCTTACACATGCTAAAACTAGTATGTATGACCTATAAAACACTTGATCCAATCATGATAACCACCTACATGCTTCCAGTTAACTCTTGCCTCACAGACCAAGCTTGTAACATCCCGACGATATCACTGAGTCAAAATGAAACCACTTTGTGAGCTCCAACCATCATTTAGAAGGCACTACCAATCAACCTTCACATCCTTTACAGATCCTCACTTCACCACTCACTCCTTTTCCATCAATGCCACTTGAAATCAATGACAACACCAATGACCAGGGTTCAACAAGTAGCCTTTGTGAAATTCACTTCATGAGAGATACTTTGGAATGTGTGAAGGATTTCTTACTTGTTTTAACCACAAACCTAATGCAAGACCACGAAGGTAGGATTTTGGTTTAGACCATTCACTTGTTGCAACATCTTTTGAAATGACAACCATATTGTTTTAGGTTGGGATCTGTAGTGAGTGAGAAATGGATTTGGAGTGAGTGAGAAATGGATTTGGGAGCGAGCACTACCAAGGCTGAGTTATCATTTGTTTGTATGGTTGGTGTCAGATCATAGTAATGAGAGCATGCCAACACCAAATATGTTCTTTGCACCGACACTAGAGTACCATCTACTACGTATAACCCACTCATGAAAACCTTTTCTTCCACTAGTTCTTTGGGTCCTCCACGCATCTGATCCTTGAGGTCTTCAAGATCTATGTGGGTGACATCACTATCCCCCACACAAGAGTATTAAGATGAGAGATCGAGAATATATCAAGACATGAAAACTTGAATTTCATGGTTGTGATGGGACCCTTACGTACTTGGAGTGAGGGTTTACTATTTGTAGTAAATTACCTTTTTTAACTTTTTCACTTTCGACCACCTTGTTTGTTGCCCTGGTTGTTCCCTGTGAACACTGCCTTGAAGAAATATGCCCTCTGTGTGAGTTTACTATTTATAGTAAGTTCTCGTATAGAGACTTACTATTTTGGAAATTTCCCTTCCACACCTCAAATTTTGACAAAACAACCTCCACTGGGATAGGTTTCTTCTCTCGATCTCACGTATAAATTTTCAGCTCAATCCAATCACTAGAATAGCGGGAAATAAAAATTACAAAACTAGGGCACAAAGTCTAGTTTTATCACCATAAAAAAATTGGTACATGCATATCATTTCTATCTCTTGTGTTCTCAAAGCACTGGAAATGATGAAGAATGCAAAAACTCCACCTCAATCGTGCACCAATTTGTAAGATATGAAAAATTTTCCTTCATGGGCTATAGAGTCATTCTAGCAAAAAATGTACCTGGAGCATTTAAAAATTTGTAATTTTTATGAAAATGTTCCTATTGTGTTCATGGAAATATTGAGGGATGAATGTAAGAGGAAAATTTGAGGTGAAAGATTCTAGAAAAAAATTCCAAGGTTCAAGGTAGATTTTGAGTAAAATGGGGGAAAGATGAAAAAATGGATAACTCCTTTGATTTATATGCCTTGGGGGGGCACATTTTTTTGTCCCCATTTTCCCCTTGTAAGGAAAAAAGGGGGCACAAAAATTTTCCCTATCCTTAGAAGGACAAGTGGCGAGCATGCACGAGGAGAGAGAGAAAAGGGCTTATTTTCGAAACATGGGAGCTGAGTGAGGTCATGTGAGGGATCAAATGAAAAAAGGTGGGGGCACATTTTTATTTCCCCCTTGTCCCTATAAAAGTGACAAAGGGGGCACAAAACTTCACCTCAATGGTGACAAGTGGTGGGCATGAATGGCATGAAGCGGGGGCTAAAAATTACCAAAAAGTGCTTACAGGAGCCTCCTAGGGTCATGTGGTGGGTCCAGAGATCTAAGGTGTGCGGGGTAACATTTTTATATCCCCTTATCCCCTTGGAAAGTGACTAAGGGGATAAAAAAGTGTGCCTTAGCTTCATGCTACCACGTGGCATTGAAAAAAATTGACTAAGGACGAGCTTGTACCTTGGGAAGGAGCTTGAAAATGACGTTGTTGGGGCTCCCAGAAGGTCTTTTTGGGAAATTATTTATATTAATTTGAATGAAAAAATAATTTTTAGAAGAATGGGATGGGTCTCAACATCTAATTTAGCTTTAATCCTCCTAAAAATTGGCCTTATTTATCGGGGTCACCAGTTGTGCCTGCAAAGAATGAGTTGTGGAAAGAAATGCATGGGCCTTGAGAAAAATATAAAATTATCACCATGTATATAATTGAATCATATTTCAATTTATATCTTGTTTTACCTATAACTCATTCTGGAGCTCCCAGGAATCATCTTTCGAAGCTTAGGTGTTTTTTACAATGCAAGCTCCTTTGGCCTCAAAAACCTGCTTTTCATGAACTTGCTCATGAATCTCCAAATATTTCCTAAATATTCCTAAATCACTTGAAAAATTATCTTGGTTCATTAATAAAAATACATGATGAATTTAGGACTTCAAATCCACTCTAAAGAATATGCACCAACCTTAGAAAAGCTAAAAATATCCGTTCCTAAGTGTTGAAAAATTTGCCTTGAAAGAAATTGTCTCAAAAGAAACTTGTGACCTTTTTTTCATCTCTTCAACACATGAGAAAGGTTAAGAAAGTAGACATGAGAATTACAAGGATGGGGATAGACTGACAAAAAGGATGAAATGATCGGAAGGGTGTTCGAGAAGGTTTACGATAAAAAAATTGACACTAGGGTAGAGTTGTCATGTTTTCAAGTTGAATTTTTCCCTTACAAAAACACAAAAAAATAGATGGATCTCACTTGGGGACTCATTATAGATTGAAAAAAGTGAGCATAGGATGAGAAGGAAATCCAGAATCTCAATTTACAATTCAAACTGTTAGATTAGGTATTTACCTTAGCTCATGTTCACCTAGGTACTTTATTTACCTTTATTGTATTTATCCTCACCCACTTATGTGTGTGGATATTTCTTTTTATTTATTTAGATATTAGGGGGATATTATCTAGTTGTTAGGTATAGTTCTTTCCTTGATCTATGGTATTGACTAGATCCTTGATGTCTAGTTCTCTCATAAATCTATGGACTTAACTAGTTCTTTGATGACTAGTTCTTTCCATGATTTATGGCTTGATCTAATACCTTGATTGGTTTTTAGATTGTTATTCCTTGCCTATATAAGCAATGCCCATTCTCATTGTATTTCATTGAGTTCTATAATAATATATTATATTGTTACTCATTTTTTTGTAAAGGTTTATGTAAAGTTATTCTGGTGAATTGCTTTCATCTTATTGATCGTGATGTTTGATTAGCATGTGTTCTTGGCTTGGTACGATCTGGTTATCATTCCTTTTATGGTATCAGAGTAGGAGATTGTTATTGACATCCATCTGTAAGTTTTATTTTACAAATAAATTCTTTATATATTCATATATTCGGTATTTGCTCGTATTTTGTTGTTGTGTGTTTTTATGCAAAACAAAGGCTTCTATTGGATCGGAAGGTGGCAAAACCCTAAGATCGACTATAAACTTGACCATTTCTGAGGCAGTCATTTTTTTGGTTTTTTCTTGTTGTGTAGAGAAATGTGGTGGTTTGTCTCAAGATTCATGTCAGCTGGGAAGAAAAACCAACAAATTGTTTTCTAGGTTTTTCGAGATCACATCTAGATTTTTATTTTTGCGGGTGCAGCATTCTCGATCGGCACGCAAGGTAATTTCCAAAAAGATGTTTCTTTCCTTTTTTACAAGGGTCCATGAGCGGCTGTACATGATTTGATATTTTGGGAAATTTCACAGACTACTATTTTGGGTGGCGAAGGTCATTTTTGACACAGTCCAGAAATAGTATTTTTACAGAAGAAGTAGTTGGATGTGACTTTCTTGAAAACAAGCGGCACACCCCAGAATAGTAAGTTGCACACACCCATTGAAATCCTTAGCCCTTGGTCATATGGTATGGTCATATGAGGGCTTAAATATTTTGATTGCTTAACTCCAGCCCCCTTTCATTTTATTTGTGTGGTGAAGGCAAGAGCATTTTATTCTGTTTTAGTGGTAACTAAAATAAATAGTAGAGCATAATATTGAAAAGCTTGTAACTTTTTATCGGTAACTCGGTTTTGAGTGCTATTTTTGCAAAAGTGTTTGTTTTTCCATGCTTTTTCCATTGGAAATATTTATTTTTAGAATCACACTATAATTATAAATTTTCATATTGTAAGACGCACTCATTATAAAGTGCCAAAATCTGGGGGTCTTGTTGCATTGCTTGGTTTTTGCATTTCTTTTGGTGATTTTTTGAGGATGGGATCTACTTCTATATTAGATCATGTTGATTCATTAACAACACATAATTACCACACATGGAAACCAAGAATGGAAACAATAATTAAGTGGAAAGGATTATGAGCTTTAACTTCTTTAGAACAACTAGTGTTCACTAGAGAATATGAGAAATTTCAGTACCAATGCAAATTTGATGAGTTTATGGGTTTGATATTAACTTATGTAAGTGATGTATTTTATTTCATTTGGAAAAATGTGACTCTCCTTTCAAAATTTGGGAGAAATTGGAGGATTTATTTAGTAAGGTGGATCATATGAGAGCCATGCAACTTGACATTAATATCACCTCTCTTAATCCTGAAGATTTTCCAACAATTATAGACTATCTTACCAAGTTCAATCATTTGTTGACACATTGAAGGGGAGTGGAAGAGATAAGAAAGATGAAGAGTGTGTTTACTTGATTCTATCCAAGTTGAGAGGACCATTCCAAATTTTTGCTTCTACCTTTTTCTATAGCATGGATGCCTTAGGTGACACATTCAAAATGCCTAACTTAGAAACATTTTGTGAAATACTTACTAGGGAAGAATCCAAATTGTCTGACCTTGAGTCTTCCACCTCTCAAAAGGCATTAGTTGCATCTAATCCTAAGGGCAAGGGAAACCAAACAATAAAACCAAATCCACACCTTATCCATCACAAAATTCTCCTAAACCCAAAGAAAACAACTCAAAACCCAAGGATTCTTCTAAATCCAAGAATAATTATCTAGTCGTTCATGCTCTTTTTGTGGGGGTAGTAATCATGAAGAACATAGGTGTTATAATTGAATACAAGCCTTAGAGGATGTAGTCAAGAAAAAAAAATTCTATCTCCACGCCACCTCCTTATAATTAGCATGGAAAAGCACTTAATGTTGTTGGGAGGTCTTAGTCACCACTTCCAGAGACAGGTTGGGTTATAGATTTTGGTACTTCTCATCACGTGACTTCTTCCAAGGAGTCTTTTGTTTCTCTAGGTTTGAGTTCTACTTCCAAAATTGAGGTTGGAGATTATTCCTTTCTTTCTATTAAATGAAAAGGTGATATACAACTTGATGGTGGAAATATCCAAGATGCACTATGTGTCCCTAACATCATCACAAATTTACTTTCTGTATATCAAATTTTTCATTCTGGTCAAGGAAAAATGGTGACTTTTACACCACATGGAGCAGAAGTACAAACTTTGTTGGAGCCTCATTCACTAGTTGCTCGAGTATTATTGATCATAGTTCTAGACTATATCACTTTGAGGGTTTTGATGACACTTCTTTTATAGGGACATGATTGGTTTCTCATGCAGATTTAGAGAGTAAGCTTTGGCATGAAATATTTGGACATCTCAATTACAGATATTTGAAGGAGTTGAGAACTCATGGTATGGTAGATGGTCTTCCTAGAGTTTCTTGTCTTAAGGGAGTTTTCTCTGGCTGTGCATTAGGGAAAAACACCAAGATCCATTTCCTAAGAATTTGTCTAAGAGAGCTTATTCACCACTTGAGCTTGTGCATAGTGACTTGATGGTTTTTCCAACCCCCTATTTTAATGGAGCTAAGTATGCACTTACCTTTATTGATAATTTCTTGAGGCGTACTTGGGTTTATTTTCTCAAGTACAAAAGTGATGTTTTTCACACTTCAAATTCTTCAAGGATTTGGTCAAGAAACAATCTTCTAGTTACATAAAGAACCTTCATACTGATAATGGGGAGTACTTCAGCAATGAGTTTTTGACTTTTTGGCAACTCAAGGCATTATTCACTAGCATTATGTTCCTCATACTCCACAACATAATGGCTTAGTAGAATGGAAGAATAGAACTTTGAAGGAAATGGCTAACTGTATGATGCATTCTAGAGATTTACCTCCTATCTACTAGGCAAAAGCAATTAATTGTGCTAACTACATTCAAAATCACACACCACACAGAGCACTTGAGCATTTGACTCAGAGGAAGCTTGGTCCAACACTAAGCCAGATGTCTCATTTTTTTGAGTCTTTGGGAGCCATGCTTGGGCCTTTATGCCAAAGAATAAAAGGAAAGCTTTGGATAAGAAGAGTAAACCCTTGATCTTTGTAGGGTATTGTGAGGACATGAGAGTTTATCATCTTTTAGATCCTAATACACATGATGTTCTTTTTGAAAACATGTTCAGTTTGATGAGTGCTTCACTCCTCATGAATCTTCATCTTCTTCCATGCCTCCTTTTTCATCTCATCTCGAGGATCCTTTATTTGAGGAGATTGATGAGGAGGTTATAGATATCATTGAGGATCCTATTCCCATTGATGTTGTCACTATGCCTAAGTGGGCTCGTACTATAGTTTCTGACGACAACACCTTTCATACAAGATCTTCCACCCATTATGCATCATCACACACATTCTATAGGTTATGTACTTTTGTTTCATGTTATTTCTGAGGATCCACAGTATTTTTCAAAGGCTCATGGGATACAGGAGTGGGATGATGTGATGGCAGTTGAGTATTCTTCTTTGATGAAGAATCATACTTGGGATTTGGTATCTCTTCCTAAAGGAAGAAAGATGGTTAGGTGTAAGTGGGTATACCAAACCAAATACGCAGTTGATGGGTCCATTGACAAGTATAAGGCTCATCTTTTTATAAAGGGTTTTTCACAAGTTAAAGGTATTGATTACTCTGAGACTTTTACACCCATTACCAAGATGGATTTTGTATGCCTTGTACTTGTTATTGCTGCATCACAGGGGTGGCCCGTATACTAGATGGACGTGAAGAGTGCCTTCTTATATGGAGATCTACAAGAGGAAATATACATGGAGTAGCTAGCTAGATTTGTTTAGGATTCTTCTCTTATTTGTAGGCTCGAAGGTCTCTCTACGGTCTCAAACAAGCCCCTTGGGATTGGTATGAGAAGATGGATTATTTTCTTCTATCTATTGGTTTTTTCGTTACCACTCCAATCATATAGTGTATCTCCAACATGTTGGTGAGGATATTGTGATACTTGTCTTGTATGTTGATGATTTGTTACTTATTGGCAGCTCTTCTTCCCACATTCAGAGTATTCATAGGGCTCTTTCTACATAGTTTGACATGACAAATCTTGGGCTATTGCATTATTTCCTTGGTTTGCATATTTCTCAGATAGATTCAAGGATTCATTTGAGTTAGCAAAAGTACACCCATGATCTTCTTAGGCACTTTGATATGGCTGATTGCAAGCCAATTCCATCTCCTTTTCAGTCTGGAGTTACTCTTACTTCCACATGTACCTTACCGCTTTGTGATCCTACGTTGTATAGGTTGTTGGTTGGAAGTCTCATGTACTTAACCCATACTCACCCCGATATTTCAATTGCAGTAGGGCTTGTATCTCGGTTTGAACATTCTCCTCATAGTAGTCACTAGCGAAGTTGCTAAAAGGATTTTATCTTTATTTAAAGGGCACTTCCCACTTTTGCCTACACTACACTAGGGGTTCTACTCAGTTGGTTGGGTATACAGATTCAGATTGGGTAGGTTCTATTGATGACAGGTGTTCCACTTCTTGCTATATCTTTTCTATCTTGGTTCTTCTCTAGTTGTTTGGGCGTGTAAAAAAGCAATGGCTATTACACTTTCATCTTGAGGCGAGTATAGGGCAGAATTACAATGAGTCAAGAGATTCTTTGGCTTCGCCGCTATTATTGACATGAGTTTTGATTCCCACAGAATTCCTTATCTGTACTTTGGTGTGATAACCAAAGTGCAATTCACATTTCGTAACCCTTGATTGAGCACCAGTGGACCAAGCATATTGATACACATCCACTTCATTCGTTAGCACATTCCGGATGGAGTTATTTGCTTGGAGTACATTCCGACTCAGCAATAGGTTGCAGAAATCTTTGCAAATCCTTTTGCATCACCTCACTACCTTGAGTTGTGTGGAATGCTTGGGGTTTCAGAAGTTGTTCTTGGGGGTGTTCGTGAGAACATCTTCCTTCTTCTTCTTCTTTCTCTTTCCTTCTTTTGGTTTGATATTTCTTCATGGATATATTGTACATGAGTACCTCATCAGGCCTAGTTTTGGGAATCATACTATGGACATGTCACTTCTATTTTGGCCCCTAGCTTCACTTGAGAGGGGATGTTAGAGTAGGTATTTACCTTAGCTCATGTTCACCTAAGTACTTTATTTACCTTTATTGTATTTATCCTCACCCACTTATGTGTGTGGATATTTCCTTTATTTATTTAGATATTAGGGGGATATTATCTAGTTATTAGGTATAGTTCTTTCCTTGATCTATGGTATTGACTAGTTCTTTCCTTGATCTATGGTATTGACTAGATCCTTGATGTCTAGTTCTCTCATAAATCTATGGACTTAACTAGTTCTTTGATGACTAGTTCTTTCCATGATTTATGGCTTGATCTACGACCTTGATTGGTTCTTAGATTGTTATTCCTTGCCTATATAAGTAATGTCCATTCTCATTATATTTCATTGAGTTCCATAATAATATATGATATTGTTGCTCATTTGTTTACAAAGGTTTAAGTAAAATTATTCGGTGAATTGTTTTCATCTTATTGATCATGATGTTTGATTATCATCGTGTTCTTGGCTCAGTACGATATGGTTATCGTTCCTTTTATGACCAATGCCTTATCCATTGGGCTTCATAGATTCATAATAAGAAAGAGATAGGATCGAAAGGAGTACAAACACATGACAAAGAAAACACACAAATAAATAAAAGGGACATAACACACACAATGGGGAAAGGGAAACACACACCTAAATCACATATGGTACAATGCGGGGGATAACCCACTTTCACTTCTTGTACAATTTCGGGTATTCTCTGTTATGAGGAAACTCCAATGTGTACCATCCAGATATGATAAATAGATAGTATTTTCTCCACACATTTCAGAAATCCAAAATGCACCTAACCATAAAGAGTCAAATTCCTATGGCTTCCTTTAGGTTCCCTTCGCTTGTCCCATAGTGTTGGTGCTCAGAATTGTCTCACCCCATTTGTGCCCTTGAAGATTTATTGATTCATGGCCTCTGTCATTTTATTTTTCCCTGTATGGTGCTTGGCCAATCTTTATTACCATTTTTTAGTCTGCTCCTAGGTCGAGGATCATGTGAGAGTCTGTATTTGTCTCATGGTTCCTTCGTTCCTCTGGAAAAGCTCTATATTTTGGGTCTCCCATGCTCTGTCCCTTCAAAACTCACGTTTTCCCATTTTCTCCATTCTCCACAATCGAATTTGTTGTTCTTTTCATTTTTTCCCTAGGTACTCAAGGAGAAATGAGTTGATGTGTCCCTAAGGATCATGTTTGAGCCTTGCAAAATGGTTTAAATTCTTTGTCCTTGAAGAAAACCTCATTTTCTGGCTCAAATGGACATTTCTCTATGTTTTACGGTTTGACGGGCATTTCTCCTAGTCAAATTTGCATCATTCAATTGACAGGGAAACGTGGCACCTCTTGGTTGGATGCGGATCAGCTTAATACTTCAGAAATTCTATAAAAAGCCTCAACTTTAAAACAGGACATGTGGAGGAACGACGCTCGTTTGAGAATCAACTTTTTGGTTTGGCTTTAAAGTAGTAAGCGAGAGGACACGTGGAGGGCTGGCAGGAAAGAAACACATGGAGGCTTCCAGTTGCTTTCCCATACTTGGACAAACTTTTATGCAATTGGAGCAGTTTGGCGAAACAGGACATGTGGCGAGCCATCGCTCATTCAAGGTATCAAAATTTTGGGACCATCTCAAGGAGCGCCGGGGTGACACGTGGCAATTTGAAAATTCATAAGGGGTAGGGAGGTAGACCATCAAAGGTAATTCAAAATTTTCACCTCTTTGCTTCATAAAGGTTAAAATAGCAAAATGGCCTATGAGCCCGATGGGAAATAGTCAATGTTTTCCCGTCAACAGCGGATGTGCGGACCCGCAGAGGAAAATTGGAAAAATTTCCTTTTGAGAAAAAAGAGTTAAAAGTAAAAGGGGAAGCATAGTTCTACTAGGACCCACATTAGGACACATGTCAAAAGTATTTCTCAAGGGCGGAGCTATGGGGAAAACTTGGAAAATTTTCTTTTTCCAAAAGAGAGTCAAATGGTAGAATTTCTCCGCATTTCTTTTGGGGCCCACCTCAGGACACATGTCAGGCCCATCTTCGAAGCGGAGGTGCGAGGGAAAAATGGGAAAATTTTCCATTTTTTCAAAAGGGTCAGAAAAGGTCAAAGGAAGCTCCGATCCTATTTTTGCATCTTCCACGTGGATGGCCCACATTTAAAATCAAAGATCAACGGCTGTTGAGTGTCTAAATCTAATTTTCCCTCTGTTTTCTCTGTAAAACTCCTGAGAATGTGATTCTTCATGATTTCTTGTTGTTTTTTACATGCCAAATAGAGGAGTGAGTTAATTTTGATATCTAGAGTTTGGTGGGAGAGATCTGGAGATGTCTTTCGCCATTAAAGTAGTTTGACTCTCGGGCCCGATCTAGTTTTCCATTTTTCTTCTCCTGAGCACACAAGGGGCCAGATTTGATTGATATGGGGTGGAAGTGGTTGGCGAATGGATGGAGGCATGTTTTTCCTAAAAATGGAGTTGAATGCGGGGAAGAAATCGAAGAGATTTTCCCTTGAGCACCTGGAGACTTTTACAGATCTGATTCTGTGAATCACGAAAGAATCATGGCAAGCCATTGGTGCATTTAAAGTTTTGTCTTTTGGGAGGAAGGGGCTCTATTGGAAATGTTATAAAGGGCATGAATTCATCGTGTAAATGGTTGGGAGTTTTTGGAAAGATCAGGACTGATTTTCTCTAGCAAAAAAATCTTGACAAAGCCCATCCATTTTGAGAAGCCATCTAGAGAAGCCTATATATCTCTCTTTGTGTCAAATTTGATCATGTCAAGGTGGTATAACCATTGACAAGATTTGAGATTGTTCTGGAAAATTTCCCTTGCTAATAAATTTGATCAAACTTTGAGTTATCCTATGTCAATCTTGAGTAAAGTGTATTTATTTCATTTCTGAATGCATACAAGTAGTTTTTCTTGTTTCTATTGCAATCTTATACCAAAATATAGTCCAATCACACAGGATTCAATCCTTGTGATAGTTTAGTGGCATCTATAATTTCATTTTTCCGAAGAGCCTTCATCTAGGAATGGGATAAACGGTTTAAAATCACTTTTCTTTCATTTTGTTGATAGATTATTTGTAAGCCTCTAGGTGTACCTCAGGCGTGACTTGGTTTAAATCTTGGTGCTTTATTGAGTTCTCTAACTCAAGCCTTTATGATAGAATCCCACAGGTTGTGTGAAAGAGTGCTGATCTGGGCCTCCATTGAAGCACATATTCTAGTTGAGGAAACAATTTAACTTTTTGTGGCATTTTGTTGATTAAATCTTTCTATTTTGCATAAGCTCTCAAGGATCTGGCGAGTCAAGTCCATCCTATCTCCCCTCCCACCAAAAATCTATTTAAAGCAACTAATCCTACCCATACTACCCCTATTTTGCTCTGTAAATCCACCCAAGACTAAAATCCTTTTACTAAAGTGTTTAGAACAAATCAGGGTCTCAAATGTCTTTAGTAACCTTTGTCTTGTTGTGAAGATATCTCCATGATCTGGAAGTGACAACTCGTGAGAGTCAGATCTAGTGTGTTGATCATATTTTCCTCAAGGTCTTCTTTACAAAATTTATGCAAAAGAAAGGTGCTTGTATCTCCTTTCAAATGACAGAGGTTACACAATAGGTTCTCTTACCTTGGTTGAAAGGCACAACCTAAAATAGTTAGGATAAGATCATATCCTTTTGAGGTGTTATCCATCTCTCCACAAATCCAAGTAACAAAGGGACAGCTAGATTTCTCCCGGCTACAAAATGACATACATTTATGATCTATCTGCCTCTAAGCTCCCTATTGAATTTGTGTTGCTACTTGGCTTGAAAAGGAGAACAAATTTGGGTACCAACACTTGTGGCGTCGTTGCCGAGGACATTTTGAAAGTTGTTGAAAATTGGTTTGTTCATTGAGATTACAGTTCACATTCAAACCCCTCGATAAAGCATTTCTTGTATGCTCTAAAGTGCTAGAAATCCATTTTAAAAATCATCCTGTGTTCAGGTTTGTAAGAGGTTTCAAAGTCACAAGTGTTGTATGCAACTTCTCCAGTTTCCACAAGTTCTGCAATGGTATTCTCGATAAATTTTGGTAGAGAAAGGTCATATTTTTTCATTTCTAGTTTCTAGTGCTGACAGACACTTGACAGAACAATTTTAGTGCATTTGCACAACTAAGGTGAAAATCCTTAGTGGCGACTCCCTATTGATTTGATTCTGATAAGGACCAGTGTCTTAAACCTCTGTCAAGTAAGATTTTTACTAATATTTACAAAGTTGGAAGGAAGAAGATCTTTCTTTGCTAGGGATCCTACTAGGACATTGTTTCTAGAGCTAGGAAAAGCAAAATCAGAAGGAAGAAAAGCTGGAGAGTTGTGGGAGATCAGCAGACAAGAAGAGGGATCTCCATTGATGAAAGTGAACAACCTATCATTAAAGACTGCCATTCAAGTGACTCTAAATCAGGTAGCCTCTTTGTGGAACTGAATTCTCCAGCTGGAGAAGGGCCTTCATTTGATTTTGAAAGATTTGCTTCACATTCTACACCTGTCTTTTCTGAAGTAGATAGGGATTTCCAAGAAGTAAGGCCTTTGGGGATCTCCATTTTGAAAACTACACTCTTGTGTTCCAAGGACCTTCCCCCCCATCAGTTTGTCACCCCTCCAGGATCACCTACTCGAATCAATATGGCTCAACCCAAACCCCCTTTTGTTGTAAACACTTTTGGACCTATAAATTTTGTGGGGATGGTTGGTTATCCAAATGCAGTACCTCAAGATGTAAGGAACAGACTTCCTAAGTTCCAGGGAAACAATGCCATAATGGTGACCAACATCTAAAGCTCTTCCTCAATATGATGGAAGATTTTTAGATTGAGCATGAAGATGTATACATCAAGTTGTTTGTTCACACTCTAGAGGAGGATTTAAGGGACTGGTACAAAGCATTTCAGATAACTCTATTGACTCTTGGGCTGAGATGAGCAATGCATTTAGATTGCAATATGGTGATAGGACTGACCCTAGGTTTCTTCTATCAGAATTTGAAAACATCAAGAAGAATCCCAATGAGTCAGTACATGACTTCAATACAAGGTTCAATAAGACCTTGAGGAGATTGCTTGTTAGGATAAGGCCATGTGATGAGTCATGTTTGATCAAATATACTGATGCATTTGATAAAAAGGTTGCTTACTACTTAAGGGATAAGAACCCTACCAACTTAAGGCAAGCATTCACCATGGCCCTACAAATAGAGAACAATATCAAGGAAATTGGAAAACCTCCAAAGAGGGAAGGTGTAAAGCTGGTTAACCCAGAAAAACCTCAGACAAGCAAGGTTGCTGATTTGGAAGAAGTGGTGAAAACTTTGGCAGGGGCTGTCAAGGAGATCTCCTATAAGCTAGCCTAAGTTGAGAAAGGAGTTGGGTAGATCTCACAAGGACAACACAAGCAACAAGGCCAAGATAGATTTACAAATCATCAAAGAATTGATGACAGAGGCAATAGAGCTATTGGATTTGGGAATAGGCAGCCCCTAAGGTAGAGAAAATAAAATGGTGCACGATCCTTTGGTGCTTAGAGTTACTATTTGGAAGAAACAGAGGTCATTGATTAGTGTGACAAATGTTTCATGCCCCATGCTCCTTGTGAAGAAGATCAGCAAGAAGAAGCAGTTGATGATGATAAGAGTGATGATGATGTTTGCATGATGGGATGCTCCACTAGCTCACAACAAAGGGCAACCTCAACTGAGGTGATAAGTGCCAGAACTGCTGCCACTTTTTGGGACTACATTCATAGAGTACATATTCTCCCTCCCTCTCATACTTTAGAAGTAGATAATGTACAAGCTTTTGAATTGCCCAATAATGACTTTGAATATTTAAGGGCTTTAATGATAAAAATTATGATGGAGGAATCCCATATGAGGAGGACAAGTAATTATTAATGAATGTTGTTGTGGCTCAAGAGAAGGAATATAACACAAGAAGTAAGGCTGTCAAAGGGGCAGGGCCTCAGGCCAAGCCAAAAGCTCCCTTACTTTCTAACATTCCTAAAGAGGCTCCTAGGAAAGATCCATCTGCCAAAATCCCTGCATTTCCAAGCAAAAATCATACCCCTCCTTATGCTCAAGCTATCAAGAATCCTATGCCACCCAATGAATGTATTAGCCTTTCTTCCAATGTTGTCTTACCCAAGAATGTCCCATATGATATTGCCCAAGTGCTCAATCAAAGCAAAGTATTTGTCCCAATTTTGAGTTGTTTAGGATCCCTAAGCACAAGAGAAGAGCATTTGAATACTTGGGATTGAATGAAGAGAGGACTACCTTGGGGAGAAATGTGAACATTGTGGAGAATCCTCTAGCCATTGAAGAGTTTGAGACACCATTAGCATCAAAAGAGCTAGCTGAACCACCTGAGGTTTATTTGGGGACATCCTTGGTAGACTCTCAGCTGAATGTGGATCCATTCTTCACCACTCTGATCATCAAGGATAGGTTGCTCCACAATTGTATGTTTGACTCAGGGGCATCATGCAATGTCATGCCTTTGGAGGTCATGAATGAGCTGAATATTAAAGTAACAACAACATATGGGAAGTGCATTGCCATGGACTCCAGAGAGGTGCCAGTAGTGGGATGTGTGAAGGGTTTGGTGGTGCAGCTTGCAGCCTACCTAGGTAAAAATTTAAAACTTGATGTTGTCATAGTTGATTGCCTAGCCAAGTGGGGTATGTTATTGTCAAGAAAATGGGCTACAAGTGTTGGTGGTAGTGTCCAAATGGACATGTCTTATGCCACCATCCTAGTTGAGGGCAACCTTGTCGGTTATATGGGGAGAAGAAAATGTTGCACCTTATTGAGGATCCCAACAATGCATCCTATGAAGTATTGTATACAAATGTTGATGCTGACAACTTTGTGGGATTTGCTGATGGAAAAGAGCACAAGATTGAGGAGTCTAAGTGTCTTGAGCAGGCAGGCTCTCCTTGGACTCTATTGTTTGATGGAGCTTGCTCCAAATTTGGAAATGGTGCCGGTGTTGTCCTAATTTCTCCAAGCTAGGAAAGGTTTATTTTTTCCTTTAAGCTTAACTTTGAGTGTACTAACAACATTGTTGAGTATGAGGCATTGTTGTTAGGTTTAAGAATTGCTTGGAAGTATGGTGTCAGGGACATCATTGTCAAAGGAGACTTAGAGTTAGTTGTCAAGCAAGTCAGAAAATTGTATGCCAAAAAAAATCAACGACTGAAACAATACAAGCATGCAGTTTAGGACTTCATTGAGATGTTTGACTCCTTTAACATTGTGCATCATGATAGGAGGTTCAATGACTTGGTAGACAAGCTTGCAGTGTTGGGGTCTCGGTTTGACATTCTGCAACATCCCCTTATTGTGAATATGAGGTGGAGGTAGTGACAAGACCCTCTGTCCCTGACAATATAAAACACTGCATTTTTGATGATGATGCTTAGATCAGAAGGTTCCTAAAAATGGTGGAGAGTTTCTGATCAAAACATTGATTGGGAGCCAATGGTCTATACAATGAGGGGAAGGAAACCTTATTTGGTAAAGGCATCATCCAGCTAAAGACCAACACCATTCCTAGAGGGTTGGTTGCTCTTGAATCAAATTTTGATAATGTTGACTGCATTATTAATAGGCATATGGCAGCCTCGAGGGATGTTGAGGAGCATGACCTTGGCACGAAGGAGAAACCAAGGAATATTTGTTGGGAAAAGCAGTCTCAGCAAAGATGAAAAGCAGTCATACATCTAGTTGTTAAAGAAATACCAAGATTGCATGGCTTAGACCTATTATGAGCTCAAAGCATACAGAGAAGACCTATTCCAAAGCAGAGATTCCCTTGGAGCCCAATGCAAAACCCTTCAGGAAGAAGCAAAGGCCAATTAATCCTCTGTTATCTCTCAAAATGCAAGAGGAGCTGAAGAAGCTAAGGGATGGAGGAATTATCCAGCCCACAAGGTATTCTTCTTGGGTTGCCAACCTAGTGCTAGTAAGAAAGAAGAATGGTGACATCAGGTTGTGTGTGGACTTCAGGAATCTAAACAAGGCCTCAATGAAGGACAACTATCCTTTACCTAACATGGAGCACATGTTGTAGTTGGTGACTGGTTCTGAGTTGCTTTCTACTTTAGATGGCTTCTCTGGTTATAATCAAGTCATGGTGAAAGAATAAGAAAGGATCAAGACAACCTTCACTACTCCATGGGGAACATATGTATATGTTAGGATGCCCTTTGGTCTGATGAATGTTGGAGCCACTTTTCAGAGAGCAATGGATGTTGCTTTTTCTAGTTACATCAATGACTTTATTGTTGTTTACCAAGATGATGTAACAGTGTTTTCAAGAAGGAGAAGTGACCATTTGCTGCACTTAGAGAAGATGTTGATCAGATGTAGGGAATATGGCATCTCACTCAATCCAAAGAAATGCCATTTTGGAGTGCAGAAGGCAAAATTGCTTGGTCACATTGTGTCACAGGAAGGAGTGATGATTGATCCAGAAAGAGTGGAGGCCATCAACAAATTCCCGGTTCCAAGAACCAAAAAAATTGAATCTTCTTTGGGCAGATAAACTTCATTAGAAGGTTTATATCAAAATTTGCTGAGTTGACTATCCCAATCACTTCCATGTTAAATAAGGATCAGATCATCAAATGGGAAGAGGTTGCCATCCAAGCTTTCAATGGAATCAAAGAGGCATTAAAGCATGCCCCTGTTTTAGCAGCCCCAGATTACAAGAAACCTTTCCAGTTGTTTTCTTTCACTTCAGAAAACACTATTGCTTTTGTCTTGCTACAGAAGGATGATGAAGGGGCTGAGAGGCCCATTTCCTTTTTTAGTAAGGCTTTGCAAGGAGCAAAACTGAAATACACCATCATGGAAAAGCAGGCATTTGCCTTGGTCAAAGCAACAAAGGTTTTAGGCCTTATATTTTAAGTTCAAAAGTTGTTGCTTATGTTCCCCATACCATGGTAAAAGACATCCTGTCAGAGATGGAAGTCTCAAGTAAAATATGTAGATGGGTGAACAAATTGCAAGAGTATGATATGGACATCCAAACCACAAATTTGGTGAGAGGTTTGGGGTTAGCTAAGCTCATGGTTGAGAGCAACTTGCAGACCATTGAGGTAAATGAGATTGAGGAAGAAAGGGTAGCTATTTTTGAAAGATTGATGAGTTCTAAGTGGTACAAGGATGTGATGTTCTATCTCAGACACTTAAACTACCCTGAGCATTTGAATAAGAACTAGAAAAGAGCTCTTAAGTTGGCTTCCCAGAAATATGTCATTACTGATTTTGGGTTGGCATGGAAGAACCCAGAGGGAGTCCTCTTAAGATGCATCACTGAAGATGAAGCCCCCAAAATAATTGTTGATCTCCATGGAGGAGTTTGTGGGGGAATTTTGTTACAAGAGTCACAACACATAAGATCCTAAGGGCTGGTTATTGGTGGCCAACTCTTTTCAAGGATGCAACCATGTTGGTCAGAAGATGTGAGAGTTGTCAGCGTTTCTTTGGAAGACTAAAGGCTTCAGGCTCCCTACCTTTGCAATCAGATCAATTGAAGCCCCATTTAAGAAATGGGGAATGGACTTCATTGGTGAGATTTCAAACCCTTCAAGTGCTGGCCATAAGTGGATTCTTGTAGCCACTGATTACTTTACCAAGTGGGTGGAAGCAATCCCCACCAAGAAGGCTACACACCAAGTTGTCATGGATTTTGTGCTAAACAATATTGTTTTGCAGGTTTGGAGTACCAATCAAAATCATAGCTGATAATGCCATGAGTTTCAGGGCTAGACCTCTGGTGGAAATGTGTAAAGGATATGGGATCAATTTGACATATGCCTCTAATTATAATCCCCAAGGAAATGGACAAGCTGAGTCCAACAATAAGAATTTTCTAAAGATTATTAGAAGAACCTTGGAGTTGAACAAGAGAAAATGGGGTGAACAGTTGAAGTTTGTTATGTCGGGCTGATAGGATCACTGTCAAAAGAGCCACTGGAAAGAGTCCATTTGAGTTGGTATATGGGACTCAAGCCCTGCTACCCCTGCATATGTAATTATCTTCATATCAGTTCATTCAACAACTAGAAGATCAAGAAGTGAGTCCTCATGATGCCCGCATCAACCAGATTGTTGAGCTTGATGAAGAGAGGAGGGCATCTCACTAGAGGCATATAAGGTTCAGAGAAAAGCTAAAGAAACTGTTTGACAAGAAGGTCACTCCTAGAGCCTTCAATATTGGAGATCTTGTGCTATTATGGGATAACAGGCATGAGGATAAGGGCAAACATGGCAAGTTTGATTCATTGTGGATGGGCCCTTACTCCATTGACATCAGAATTGGTGAACACACCTTCTTCTTGAAGGATTTAGATGGTGAATTGCTCAAGTTGCCTATTAATGGTAGGCATCTGAAGAATTTCTTGGATTGATTCCTCTAAATCAAGGTAAACACCTTTTGTATAGTGTATAATTGGTTGTTTGTTTCCTGTTTTGTGTTTTGGTTTATCCTGGTCCTTGGTGACCTGTTTTTGTTGGCTTCTTTGTTTTTTTGGAGATGGCTTCGTTTCTCTACTCTGCGAGCTGACTCTGTCACCCAATGGATATTTTGGCACTTGGTCTACTATTGTTCTTGTGGAACTCGTAGGGAGTGCCCATCCCGAGTCGGAGCCAATGTTGGTGCTCATAATTGTCTCACCCCATTTGTGCCCTTGAAGATTTATTGATTCACGGGATCTGTCATTTTCTCCTTCCCTATATGGTGCTTGGCGTATTTATTGCCATTTTTAGTCTGCTCATGGGTCAAGGATCATGTGAGAGTCTCGTATTTGTCTCATGGTTCCTTTGTTCCTCTGGAAAAGCTCTGTATTTTGGGTCTCCGTGCTCTATCCCTTCAAAACTCACGTTTTCCCATTTCTCCATTCTCCACAGTCAAAATTTTTGTTCTTGCCATTTTTGCCCTAGGTACTCGAGGAGAAATGAGTTGATGTGTCCCTAAGGATCGTGTTTGAGCCTTGCAATAGTCTAAATTCTCTGTCCTTGAAGAAAACCTCATTTTCTGGCTCGAATGGACATTTCTTTGTGTTTTACGATTTGACGGGTGTTTCTCCCGGTCAAATTTGCATCATTCAGTCGACAGGGAAATGTGGCACCTCTTGGTTGGATGCGAGATCAACTTAATACTTCAGAAATTCTATAAAAAGACTCAACTTTAAAATAGGACACGTGGAGGAACAATGCTTGTTTAAGAATCAACTTTTTGGTTTGGCTTTAAAGTAGCACCTGGGAGGACATGTGGAGGGTGGGAAGGAAAGAGACACATGGAGGCTTCTGTTGTTTTTCCATACTTAGAAAAAAATTATGCAATTGGAGCAGCGGTTTGGCGGAGCAGACAGAGTGGCGAGCCGCGCTCATTCAAGGTATCAAAATTTTGGGACCATCTCAAGGAGTGTCATGGTGACACGTGGCAATTTGAAAATTCATAAGGGGTGGGGAGGCGAGACCATCGGAGGTAATTCAAACTTTTCACCTCTTTGCTTCATAAAGGTTAAAATAGCAAAATGGCCCACGAGCCCGATGGGAAATAGTCAATGTTTTGCCCGGTCAATGGCGGAGGTGCGGACCTGTGGAGGAAAATTGGAAAATTTTCCTTTTGAGAAAAAAGAGTTAAAAGTAAAAGGGGAAGCGTAGTTCTACTAGGACCCACATTGGGACACGTGTCAAAAGTATTTCTCAAGGGTGGAGCTACGGGAAAACTTGGAAAATTTTCCTTTTTCCAAAAGAGAGTCAAATGGTAGAATTTCTCCGCATTTCTTTTGGGGCCCACCTCAAGACACGTGTCAGGCCCATTTTCAGAAGTGGAGGTGTAGGAAAAATGGGAAATTTTTCCATTTTTCAAAAGGGTCAGAAAAGGTCAAAGGAAGCCCCTAAGCCTTTTTGCATCTTCCACGTGGACGGCCCACATTCAAAATCAAAGATCAACGATACTGAGTGTCTAAATCTGATTTTCCCTCCATTTTCTCTGTAAAACTCCTGGGAGTGTGAGTCTTCATGATTTCTTGTTATTTTTACACACCAAATAGAGGAGTGAGTTAATTTTGATATCTAGAGTTTGGTGGGAGAGATCTGGAGACGTCTTTCGCCATTAAAGTAGTTTGACTCTCGGGCCCGATCTGGTTTTCCATTTTTCTTCTCCTAAGCATGCAAGGGGCCAAATTTGATTGATATGGGGCAGAAGTGGTTGGCGAATGGATGGAGGTGTGTTTTGCCCAAAAATGGAGTTGAATGCAGGAAGAAATCGAAGAGATTTTCCCTCGAGCACTAGAGACTTTTACGATCTAATTCTGTGAATCATGAAAGAATCATGGAAAGCACTGGTGCATTTAAAGTTTTTGTCTTTTGGGAGGAAGGGAATCTGTTGGAAATGTTATAAAGGGCACGAATTCATCGTGCAAATGGTTGAGAGTTTTGGTAAAGATCAGGACTGATTTTCTCCAACAGAAAAATCTTGACAGAGCCCACCCATTTTGAGAAGCCGTCTAGAGAAGAAGCTCCTGTATATCTCTCTTTGTGTCAAATTTGATCATGTCAAGGTGGTGGTACAACCATTGACAAGCTTTGAGATGGTTCTGGAAACTTTCCTCGCGATAAATTTGATCAAACTTTGAGTTATCCTATGTCAATCTTGAGTAAAGTGTATTTATTTCATTTCTGAATGCATACAGTAATTTTTCTTGTTTCTATTGCAATCTTGTACCAAAATATAGTCCAATCACATAGTTTTTAGTCCTTGTGATAGTTTAGTGGCATCTACAATTTCATTTTTCAAAAGAACCTTCATCTGTAAGCCTCTGGGTGTACCTCAGGCATGACTTGGTTTAAATCTTGGTGCTTTATTAGGTTCTCTAACTCAATCCTTCATGATAGAATCCCACAGGTTGTGTGAAAGAGTGCTAATCTGGGCCTCCATTGAAGCACATATTCTAGTTGAGGAAACAATTTAACTTTTTGTGGCATTTTGTTGATTGAATCTTTCCATTTTGCATAAGCTCTCAAGGATCTAGTGAGTCAAGTCCATCCTATCTCCTCCCACCAAAAATATATTTAAAACAACTAATCCTACCCATACTACCCCTATTTTGCTCTATATACCCACCCAAGACTAAAATCCTTTTACTAAAGTATGCAGAACATATCAGGTCTCAAATGTCTTTAGTAACCTTTGTCCTTGTTGTGAAGATATCTCCATGATCTGGAAGTGAAAACTCGTGAGAGTCAGATCTGGTGTGTTGATCATATTTTCCCCAAGGTCTTCTTTACAAAATTTATGCAAAAGAAAGGTGCCTATATCTCCTTTCAAATGATAGAGGTTACACAATAGGTTCTCTTACCTTGGTTGAAAGGCACAACCTAAAATAGTTAGGATAAGATCATATCCTTTTGAGGTGCTATCCATCTCTCCACAAATCCAAGTAACAAAGGGACAACTAGATTTCTCCCCACTACAAAATGACATACATTTATGATCTATTTGCCTCTAAGCTCCCTGTTGAATCTGTGTTGTTGCTTGGCTTGAAAAGGAGAAAAAATTTGGGTACCAACACATAGTAAGATAAGGTTTCGACTTTTAAATCCCTAGCTTTGGCTTTCTTTTCAAACAATTTTTGACCTTCAACTGATGTTATTTAATATGGTCAACCACCTTGAACCTCTCTTCTTCTAGCTTCTCCAGGAACAAAATTATTTTGTCAATAGAATTGCGATACTCACCATCTTTCACTGTCTTGAGAAATTAGAGTGTTAGCATCTCAAAAGTGACTGGAATATCTTCCTCGATCCCATAAATCAATTGGAATGGTGACATGTTGATTACTTTCTTAGGAGTTATTCTATCCACCCATAATGCATCATAGAGTTTCTTGTGCCAATTCCTTTGATTTTCATCAACCAAACTTACTAACTATGGTCACAATATTTTTGTTGTTCGACTCGGCCCGATCCTTCCCTTAGGGGTAATAATCTAATGCATGAGACAATGAGATTTCATAGTTGTAGAAAAATTCTATTAGTTCCTTGGAGGAAAAATATGTGGCTTTATCAACCACGATCTTCTAGGGGAGTATGAAATGAACAATAATGTTCTCCTTGATAAAATTGCACACTGTTTCAGAATTGGCCTACTTGGATGGGATTTTCTCTACCCATTTTGTGAAATATCCAATTATTGTGAGCACATGGGTATGTCCTAAACTTGAATGGGGATTTAGAACTCTAATGAAATCCAGGCCCCATTATTGAAAGGGTTCTTCGATTACCACTGGCATGAGAGGAAGTGTAGCAAGTTGTGTTCTCCTGAAAAATTGTGACATGCTTCACATTTGGAGACCCATTCTTGGGAATCTACAAACAAGGTAGGCCAATAGTACCTACCATGGAGAATTTTTGAGCGGTCACCATTGCAAAAAAGTTCCCACCACATGCCTAATCATGGTATGCCTTTAACAACTACTCTTGTTTCTCTTTGTCTACGCACCTCAGGAAGCATCTGTCAAGTCCCCTCTTATACAGCACATGATTCCAAATGACATACTTAGATGACTTAAGCTTGAGGGTTATTCGTTATTTTAATTCAAGGTGAGGAGGGTGCTCACTTTGTAAGTCGAATGTAGGTAATGTCGGTGTACCACTCACTTGTATTCGCGAAAAAGGACTTGAGGCAGGTCCTTATACAATCGTAGCACAAGCATTCTCCTATAACATTATCGACAAAAGTGCTTCATATTCGCGATCAATCGGGACAACCCATTTCCTCTAACCAAATTTGAAGGTTTGATATCCAATTCATATTCTTGAATTCTTACCACCCAACCCCTCTCTTAGTTCTTGGATCCTATTGAGTGAGGATTGACTTGATAGTAGAACTTGGGACCATTACCACAGTGTGGGAGTTGAGAATGTAGAACCTAAAGTTATTTACCACTTTGACTACTACATATGCATGCTTCTCCAGTTGGTTATACTTCAGCTCATGATTCTTCAAAGGAGAGATCATGAAAGCAATGGGGGCTTCGAGGCCTTCTTCATTCTTTTGGACCAAGATGGTTGATATTGTGTGCTCTGAAGTATAGAGATACAAGATTTAGTCCTTATTGAAATCGGGATGCACCACAATATGATCCTTTTTTATTACTTCTTTGATTGCCTCAAATTCCATTTTTCCTTCCTTATTCCATTTGAAGCTTTCTTTAGGTTTCATCATGACAATGATATGCTTCATGAACTCGATAAAGATTGAGATAAAGTGCTAGAGAAAGTTGAATTTTCCGAAGAAGGAATGGAATCCTTTTTTCGTTGGCAAGGAAAATTCTTGGATTTATTTTATTCTTTCTAGATCAATCTTAGCCCCCTCCTTGTTCACAATGTGCCCAAGGAGTTTCCTTCAGTAACCCCAAAGATGCACTTCTTGGGATTTAGGGATATTTCGTGTTTCGGCATCTGATGAGCACTTGTTCAAGGTGTTGAATGTGGTATCCTTACTTCTTTGAGAATACTATGAGGTCATCTAGATAGATTATTATGTAGTGATTGAGGTCCTTGAAGGCTAGGCCCATTACTCTTTGGAAGTTCACTCCACATTGATTAAACAAAAGGAATTTGATGTATGCAAATGTGCCTTAAGGTGTTGTGAAGGATGTTTTGGATTTGTCTTCTTCTGCCACCTCAAATCTAGTTATACCCAAAGAATCCATATAGCCATGAGAGAACCTCTCGACCTTATGACCGCTCATAAGATATGATCCATTATTGGTAGCGTGTAGTTATCTTTCAAGGAGGCTTGATTCAAGTTGCGAGAATTCTACGTAAATTATTATCTCTTTGTTCTTCTTCCACATTGGGAAATTTTTTCTACCCATGTGGAGTGGTGGATAGGGAAGATGATCCTTGCATTTATCATCTTCAATAATTCCTCCTTAATGGTATTTATAATTTTTGGATTGTATGGTCATTTCTTCTTCGTGAGGCTTGGCTTGAGCTTCAATGGAATAAAGTGATGTATTTCTTTGGGTTAGAATGATTTGAGTTCATCATAGGAATATGCCAAAACATCATAATACTTCCTCAATAGTGAGACGAACCTTATTTTTTCTTCAAGTGAGCAACACTTTCCAATATTCACCATCCTAGGTTACTTTGTGGTGCTAATATTTTCTTTCTCGAACTCATGTTGTACACCATGATGACTCTTTTGCTCTCTCCTTGATGAACATGTCATGTGCTTATCAAAAAAATCCTCTAGAGACATAATAAATTTTGAGATCTTGTTTCCTTTGAGCCTGATTACCCCCTCTAAATTAACTCGCATTTATTCCTCCTTTGTCTTCCTTTTCCACTAAATCCCGATGTGGATTGTCACTTCCTTCATAGAAAATACTACTAAAGTTATCTCTTTGCTCCAAGAAAGTGAGGAGTTGATTTTCGTTGTTGAAAACTTTCCAACGATTTGCATTATCTAGAACACATGGTTTGAACACCATTTCAAAAGTCACTTTTTCCTTATTGAAGGATGGATGTGGAGTCACCAAAAAATCCGAGACTACTAGAGATCCTTCCTTTTCATTTTTTCATGAAGAATGGCTTGAATGGAGAAAGCATTGAAAGATTCGATGCAATCCCAAACTTGGTTCCTATAGTGCCTGAGTCTTGATTTCTTGACTTGATATTGATTCTTCACCTATTTGAAAATTATTTCAACTTCATCGAGGTACTTAAACTTCTTGATACCCATGGACTTGGTGGTATCCATTTCGAGGAGGAGGGATTCATACTCTGTAGTGTTGTTGGTGTTCTCAAATTATAACTTGTATGCAAATGGAAAGAACTCACCTAAGGGAGAGTTAGGAAAATGTTGGCTTTGAACCTGCAATGGAATGGATTCCATCAAATTTCATGGTCCATAGTTGATCTTATTCATCTTCCATGAGGAGAGGTAAATTATCATTCTTTTGGATGTGAGGAAGTAGTTTCCCATCCCATTGTCTTCGAACAAGATGTCAACTTTTGCATCTTGATACTTTTGAGTTATGTACTTCATTTTCCACATGGGAAGCAACTTCTTCATTTCACCCTTACTAGAATGGTCGGAGGACCAATCCATTTGTATTTCACCACCTAGGTCTCTATAGAAGTTCTACTCAACAACATACCAAAAGATGTTGGGATGTCCGCCACCAAATCATGAGAAACACCTTATTGTCTGGGAATTTTTTTAGGTCCACTTAACATCTTTGATCCTTCCCACCAATGGACACTTCTTTAGACTCCATAGAGTAACAAGAGATATAGTTTCTTGTGTCAAAGTAAGTCCTAAGGCATTGGAAACTTTGATGGGCATGACATGTTATTAGGCTCCCAAGTCTATGATGTAATTATTTAATTGATGGCCTTTGATCAAGAGGGATAGGTAGAAGGGTTCCACCTTATTGGTTTTATATGCGCTCAGTACAAGCATGTTTTGTGTAGGAGGCATGGGTGGTGTTGGTAGTAGACCCTTAGGATTGGGACTTGCAGTGTTGGGATTTGAGCTACCACCCTTGATAAAATTGATGAGCCTCTCAAATTACTCCAAGTGTGTTTAAAAACTCAGACTCGAAATATGAACTTTGGTTTTTTCACATGTTCAATGATATCAAATGGAGATGAGGAGGGTGAACTTGATGTTCTAGGATAGTGGAATTTTTACGAGGTGGAGGTGGTGCTACACTTTGGAGGCTTGTGTAATTTTAGTGGATTAGGTAGCAAGTTGGAAATAAGTGGTTGAATTTGGTTAGGCATTAGGTGATTTTACAATATTAGCCTTGGGTGAAGGATTAGCTTTAGATGTAGGGGTGGAGCTAGGGGAGAAATCATAGAACTTACTTATCATGGTCACTTGCTTCTTTTATTTGCTATTTGGTCTAGTTCCTCCTTTAATTTGAATTATTGATGGTGGGAGTGGGGATCCTTTGTTGATTATCTTGTTCTGTGGGAATACCACTTGAGGATCCTCCTTTTTCTTCTTCTTTGTAGCAGTTTTGAGGAGGAAGCTCCCTTTTGAGACTAGGAGTGGGTAAATATGGCACATGAGAATCTTGGTGCCTCTTCATCATCATCATCATCACCTCCTGATTAGTACTCAAAGAAACCATTTTGAGCATCTTCTTTGAATTCTTAAATCTGATAACATCTCCATCTTTGTTTTCTTCTTATAGCTCCTCCACTTCTTATTATTTTTTTGCATCACATGTTACATTAATTGGTGGTGCCTCGAGGGAAGCCTATAGGGAGGTGGAGCAATCATTTTCTTATTTGGGAGATTTGTCTTCTTTGGAAAATTTCTCATGGTGCTTTTGAGTGAGTTATTTCTATAGAAATTACATCTGTTTTTAATTTTTGAACCAAAGGGTTCGTAGAAAATGGCTAGAACTTTGACCCTTTTGTTTGCCATTGGGATTCTTCACCTTGCTAGATAGAATTAGATCATCTTTAGTCTTAATGGCATAGTCTTGAGCTTCCTTCAAAGTTCTAGGTAAGGACCTTCTGAGAATGAACCCAACCTCATGAAGTTTGAGCATTTATGAATAATCTTTTGATATTATCATCATATGGCATAAATTTGAGAGGTATTCTCTCGACCAACCTATTGTATCTAGCTACAAAGTCCCTCATGGTCTCATTGGATTCTTTCTTCATATGCACCAATTATATTAAGATGTCTTGGAAATCTTCTTTAGAGTTGAATATGTCCTCAAGAAAGTTTTGATATCATCCCATCAAGCGATTGATCTATCTGGAAGAAGGTAGAACCATTTTATTGCTTTGACTTACATGGATTCCACGAACAATCGAACCGACACATCTTCATGTTCTACTCCTAGCACACCACATGTGGTGGTGAATGCTTCCACATGTTCTTTTGGGAGTTGTGAACCATATCCTCTAAGTTTGGAAAATATTTTCTCAAACCTCATGGCAAGTCATGAATAGTCTTTGGGAGTGCAAGTGGGCCTGTGTTCCTCCCCCATGACATAATTGGTTGAGGTCTCTCTTCATCACCCATGATTGTTTCTGCTCTCATTTTTGCTCTAACTCTTGCTTCTACTTTGTCCTTGTCCCTTGCTTATGCTCTTGTTCTAGCTACGCCTTCAGCCTTCCACTATTTCTTCTGCTTCAACTCTTTCTTTAGCTTCTAATCTTCTTTCAGCTTCTACTTCTATTTCTACTTCAGTAAAGTTTTCAAATATTCATTGAGGTTTGGAAACTCTATGTCAATGGGTTGACACCACTTGGACCACCAATGAGAGAATTTTTAGGATGAAGGGAGTGTCGTGAATTTCTTATTAGTTCTTTCCTTCTTTGGAGATCTTCAAATATGGGGTCAAGATCTCCTCTTTATCTCGAAACTCCGATGTATCTGCGATCAACCAACTTATAGACTTGGGATTGACTTAAGCTCTTCTTTTTTTTGCACTTGGGCTTATCTCACTCTTATAATTCTTGATGCGTTGCTCTTTAGAATCTAACACTCTTGTATCTATGAAGTAGTGTGAAAAAAATTTTTTTGTTATGCCAGAAAGCTTCCCTCAAGTTGGATATGATATCTTCTTGGATGTGAAATAACAGTTAGGTCTCTGGACAGGAGGGTTACTAGGAATAGCCATTGGTGTGAGACATAAGGCTTGATGACTTTTCAAATTCCATTTTTTTATTTTTGGATATTTGATTTTTTTGTATTTTTGTGATTCATATTTGGGTGCAGAATATGCCAAGTCTACCCCATAGTGGGTGCCAAAAAAATTGGTGATAAAATTTTTCAGTTAGAAAAATTGGTGGATTTCCGCCAACGCTCTGGGACTATAGGTCCCTCTACTTGAATGGGGCAGATCCATTTATTGTGTGTGAATGAAAATTAAATTATGTGGTTGGCCTAAAGGTTGGGATCCAACAGGAACACTCCACTAAACCTGTGGCAAATGCTTGAAATTTCTTGCAAGGGAGGAATTTAGAGTAGGTGGGAAAAGGGAGTGGGAAAATTAAGAGGGGGATTAATATCACGAGTAGAATTTTAGATACGCTTGCAAAGATTAATAGATAATTTTAACACACATATTAGGAAGAAAACAACCTTATTACTAACACAAGACAAGATGGAATTATGAACACAAAGTCTCATTAATTCCCTCATCAAGAAAAATAAGAAACTCCTTTCTTCTTTATTGACATTCTCACAAAGTTGTACAAAGAGAGGAATGGAAGAACATATGAGAAGGAGAATAGAGGAAATTAGCTATCTCTTTTCTTATCACAAGTAGTTATCTACTCTTGAACATACAAAATTAACAACCCTTAAGAATGGGGAATTCATTACAATTTATAGACTTGAGAAAGACTCTTCACCTACCCCCCACATGAACTTTTCATTTTCCTCACAACATGTGACTTTTCATATTCTAGGAATAGAATTAAGTCCCCTTTTATTAATTAAGGGTGACTTATTACAATGTCAACTATAGTCACATTTAAATGAATAAGAAAATAGGAAAAGGACAAAATGAAAAGTGTAACCCCCAACGAAGAAATAGAACATGAAGGAGGAGGGGGAGGGGGAGAGAAGAGAGAGAGAAAATAACAAGAGATAACCAATCTAATGGAGACACCACCTCTTGTTGATTATGGCTTGTTGTTTGATTGATCCTTGCTAAGCTCAATTGGAAAAATCTCCACTCCCTTGAACTCTCTACTATATCGGGCCACCACAGTGTAACTTTCTCGGCTTGAGGAATGTAAACACAACTCGGGACTTGAGCCAACCATCCGAGATTTCATTGATGTTCTTGCTTTTAGTGAACCACGATTGATGTTTCTTTACAATGTTTGATATTGTGGCTATGATATTGATGAGAGATTTAGTGTATCCTCATTGAAAGAAAAGGGGTCCCCAACTTTTTCTTGACATACTCCTCGAATGGATTCAACAATTCATCTTGAGGAGTTCTCATTAATGATGGGCATCAAGCTTTTTATGTATTCTTATGTTGAAATCATCTATGCATTTGGAGGCACATTCCTCATTTGAATCCAACTCATCAATTCCATGATTCAACATTTCATACCGAGAGACAAGAGTCCTACTCCAAACAAATGACAAAGTTCTCGGATGGAATCGAACACTTTCCTACTTACCAACACCTGAGAATGAGAATTTCCCATTTCAATCACCAATGGATGTACTTGATCCCAATGTTCTTTTTCTTTCTCCATTTCTTCCCTTGTCATCTAGACTTTGTTGGTAGTCACACACATGTACCATGTACAATGAGATCATTTCTAGAAGCAATACTTTCCCTTTCTACGATTTTGTTCACCCATTTTTTGCTAGCTCATCCCTACATGGTGAAACCCAACATCTTTCGGATGGACTCCAGATCAAAGCTATTGATGGGAGTAACTTCTTTGATTGGGAGAGATGAAGAAGCATTCGAATCCATGAAATGTTACACGTATGAGGTGAGTGTTCATACATGGTCCTCCAACTGATCAATTTTCTCTTTGTATTATTGTTTCCTCGTGAGGAGGTGAGTGGAATACTCTTGAAATATATGTGCATCTCCCTCATGAGTTGTTGGGCCTAGAAAATGGTGCTCATATCATATTGATGGGGTAATTTCTTCAATGGGCTTGATTACCCTTGGCCTGACTACCTCCACATATTGATTTCTATGGCACCACTAAAAAAGTGAGAAGTTGTTTGAGTGAATTTTTTCTTCTTCCCTTTGACCAATGATGATATATTGAGAAATCAAGGATTATTACCTATTGGACTATGCGGGACTCTTTTTTTGATCATTTATTTCATCTAGGGAACATCTCATTTGTCTCAAGCTGAAAACTGGCATAACTAGTGTTTCGTTTCTCAAGGTGATAAGGTACATCTTTTACAAGAGGAATAGGAGTGAAAGTGGAAGGTGGGAAGCTTTGGAATTCTTTGAGGAATGAATTGTGGAATTGATCACTATCCTTAAGTTCCATTTCTACTAGAGGTTCATCTATTGATTCGAATCATCTTATGCAACCTTTTATAGTAGGGGCTTCTAATTCCATTACTTTTGCGCTTTGAACTCTCTCCAGAATGAACTGAGCCTAAATTCCTCTCCATGACCTTCGAATAAGAATGATGTGATGCATGCCTTTTAAGAGTGGGAAAATCCCTGATGCAATGGAGGTAGAAATTTTCTTTTGAACCATTCATTTTATCTCTTCGATGACAAACCTTAGTCTATCTCACTTATATCTCCTAACCGCGGACACTTCACGTCACCTATGGAAGAGGTGAGGCCTTCACTGCTTGATATTCTGGATCATTTAACTTTGTGCCATCATCTTGAATGCCCTCCTCATACCATTCAAACTTGAACCTTTTCATTTTCCCAATGGTCATCTGCATGTGGTCTCTTTCTCGACATCAAAGTCATCTATGCAATTCACCCAATAATATTCAATCTGTGGAACATGATATGACTCAAGAAGGTGAAAAGTGTCTAGATCACTTTGGATGTCGAAGTCTCCCTCGGGATATATGAATACAAGATCAGGGGTGTGAAGGTAGCTTTCAGTGTGTATAAGCATCACGACACTCTTACAAGTGAATATTCCAAGGAGATGGGAAAAGAGACATTCTTCCTTTTTCATTCTTGAGCTTACTGTGATCATGGGAAAGTTATCTACATAGCTCGAATAATATGATGATCATGTTACTAAGATATCATGGTAGCCTTCCTGAAACAAGATCAAAGCTAGATACTTGGATGTAGGAGAAAGTGGAAACTTGAAATATGACCCATACCTTTTTAAAGAAGTCTTCATGGCAACAACCTTTAATGAGGATTCCCTTCCAATGTTATGATAGGGTGGAAAACATTGTGAATGCATGTTCACCCTCGTGAAATTTTGATTAATCTCCTTCAAGACTAGTTGTGGATACCTTTCAAATGCTGGAGCCTTCTGAGAGATATTTTGTGCAAGTTCCAACCCTTTGAATGGTCTCAATCTCATAAGATCATATACCAAATATGAGGTCATTGTGAACTTTTTGGAGACAGTGCACTAGAGAAACTGATGATGTAAGTTGTCACTAATAATTTACCCCAATCAATTCTCTTCTTTCCTTTAATGATCGTGAGTATGAATAAGGCCATCCAATATTGAAAATATTTCATGGTTTCTTCTCCCATCACTCAACTAAGAAGGATGATTGCATCTAAGTAGCCTTCATGAAATTCACTTTATGAGAGAGAATTTGGCATGTGAAGGAATTCTTACTTTTTTAACCATGAACCAATGTGAGACCCTGAAGGTAGGAGTCTACTTTAGACCATTCACTTACTACAACATTATTTTGAGATGACAACCATATTGTTCCAAGTTGGAATCTACAATGAGTGAGAAATGGCTTTGGGAGAGAGCACATTTCAAGGTTGAGTTATCATATGCTCATATGGTCAGGTGTGTCGGATCATAGTGATGAGAGCATTCCAACAACAACTTTGTACTCTACATCGACACTAGATAACCACATGTTACATAGAACTGCTCATGAAAACCTTGTCTTTCACTAGTTCTCTAGGTCCACCAAGCATATGATCCTTGAGGTCTTCAAGATCCATGTGGGTGACATCACTATCCCTACACCCGAGTATTCAGATGTGAGAGCCGAGACGTGATCGAGACCTGCAAACTTTAATTTCATGGTTGACGATGGCACCCTTCCATACTTTGGATGAGGGTTTACTATTTTTAGTAAATATCCTTTCTTCACTTTTTTTTCACTTTCGACCACCTTGTTTGTTTCCCTAGTTGTTCCTTTGCACATTGTCTTTTAAGAAATATGCCCTTTGTGAGAGTTTACTATTTATAGTAAGTTCTCATATAAAGACTTACTATTTTTGGAAAGTGTCCTTCCACACCTTGGATTTCAATGAAAACACCTCCATTGGGATAGGTTTCTTCTCTCGATCTCATGTATAAATTTTTAGCTTGATTTGATCAATAGAATGACGGAAATAAAAATTACAAAACTAGGGCATGAAGTCGGGTTTTTCACCGTAAAAAAATTGGTACATGCATGTCATTACTATCACTTATGTTCTGAAGGCACTTGGAAATGATGAAGAATGCAAAAACTCCACCTCGATCCGTGTACCAAGGTTTTAAGATATAGAAATTTTTCCTTCACTGGCTATGGAGTCAATTTGGAAAAAAATGTACCTGGAGCCTTTAAAAATTTACAATTTTATTAAAATATTTATGTTATGATCATGGAAACATGGAGGGATGAATGTAAGAGGAAAATTGGAGGTAAAAGATTCTGGAAAATTTTCCGAGTTCTTAGTAAATTATGAGCAAAATGGGGAGAAGATGAAAAAATGGCAAACTCCTTTGATTTATATGCCTTGGGGGGAAAATTTTTTTGTCCCCCTTGTCCCCTTGGAAAGGAAATAAGGGGGACAAAAATTTCCCTATCCCCAGGAGGAAAAGTGGAAAGCATGCACAAGTGGAGGAGAGAGAGAAAAGGGCTTATTTTCGACACCCGAGAGCTGAGTGAGGTCATGTGAGGGATCAGATGGAAGCAAGTTGTGGGGGAAATATTTTCTCTCCCCTTTTCCCCTTGGAAAGGGATGAAGGGGCACACAAAAAATTTCACCTCATCCTCATTTCTGACAAGTGGCGGGCATGCATGGCATGAAGCGAGGCTAAAATTTGTCGAATGTGCTTACAGGAGCCTCCCAAGGTCATGTGGTGGGTCCATGAGGTATAAGGTGGGGTAGGGCACATTTTTGTCCCCCTTGTCCCCTTGGAAAGGGATTAAGGGGACAAAAGTGTGCATCTCAACCTCATGTTGCCACGTGGCACTAAAAAATTTGACTAAGGATGAAGCTTGTACCTTGGGAAGGAGCTTGAAAATGACATTGTCAGATCTTCTAGAGGTATTTTTGGGAACTTCTTTAAATGAATTTTTAAAAGAATTTTGGGAATATGTCTCAAGGTATGATTAAGCTTACAACCTCCTCAAAAATGGCCTTCTTTATCGAGATCGCCAGTTATGCTGCAAAGAATGAGTTGTGGAAAGAAATGCATGGGCCTTGAGAAAAATATAAAAGTACCACCATGTAGAGAATTGAATCATATTTCCATTGATATATTTTTTTACCTCCAACTCATTTTTATCTCCCAAAATCATCTTCCGAAGCTCATGTGCTTTTTTGCAGTGCAAGCTCCTTTGGCCTCAAAACCCACTTTTGCTGAACTTGCTCCTGAATCTCCAAATCTTTCCTAAATATTTGTAAATCACTTGAAAATTTATATTGCATCATTTATACTACTCCCTAAATAATTTAGGACTTCAAATATTCTCGAATAATATACACCAACCTTAGAAAGGCTAAAAATAGCCATTCCTAAGCTTGTTGAAAGATCTCCACCTTGAAAGACATTGTCTCAAAAGAAAATTGTGAGCTTATTTTCATCTATTAAACACATGGGAAAGGTTAAGACCATATACATGAGCATTACATGGATGGGGATAGGCCTGGCACAAGGGATGAATTGATCTAGAAGGGTGTTCGGGAAGATTTACAATCTATTTCGACACTAGGATAGAGTTGTCTTGTTTTCAAGTTGAATTTTTCCCTTGCAAAACACGGGACAATAGTTGGGTAATGCAAAAATTAGAGCATTACTAATCTTGTATTTAAATGACTCAAAAATTTACCCCAATAAAAATCCTTACCCCTATTTTCATTGAATGTAATAAGTTGTTGTTATGGATGAGAAGATCTTGACAAACTTTCTCAAATATTAAAGCGCACCAACAAAACTCCTAGTCTCGATCAAATTCGATGGTGTAGAAAAATTAAGAATGTCCTTTATCTTAGTCGGATAAATCCTTAACTATCCATATCTAACCACATGTCCCAAAAAGACAAACAACTATTGAGAGAACTTGCACTTCTTTTCGTTCAACACTAGTTGGTTCTCCTTAAGAACTTGAAAAACTTGATACAAACGGTTAATATGCTCTTCAAAAGTTCTACTAAAAACTAGAATGTCATCCAAGTACACAATGATAAAGGAATAAATAAACAACCTCATTACCTCATTCATCAACCTCATGAAGTTAGTTGGTGCATTGCTTATCCTGAATGGCAATACCAACCATTCATACAATATTTGCGTAGTCTTGAATGTTGTTTTGCAGATGTTCGTTGTCTGCTACATCTTTTTCCATCTGGACAACTTTCTTCTGGAACTCACTAGTGTACTTTTGCACATTTTGGCCTTGTTTCTACCTAAGATACTGCCAATACATGGACCTCTCTTCCTCATAACAAATAGGATAAAACTACTTTTTATTATCCTTTTAAATTCATCCCACTTAGTAATAGGAGGAAGATTCTTAACAACCAATAAATGAACATAAATTTCAAACCAAGTTAAAGCATGATTGGTCAATTTTAACCTTGCAAAGGAAATATATGACTCTCATTGATTTGATGCAAACTAAAATATACCTCAAGTTGAGATAGCCAATGGTCTAGCTTCTCAACATTCACATCTCCATCATAAGGTTGAATCTCTATTTTTTCCTCTGCTTTGAATGGAGGGGTGTAGGGATGGCACAAGGTTGCTCTTCTTCATACTCACGAGTATCTTCTTCATGGGATCCTAGCACCTCATTCAAAACACCAAGTTTCTCCATGAGCAATCCCATGATGGACTCCAATTTCCATATGGACAAGGAAATACTACCCACATCCTTGGATAGACTTGCCACATTTTCCTCCAACTTGTAGAAATGCTCTTCTCCAGTCTCATCTGCATCTTCTCTATGAGCCATGTCTTAGATTCCTTACTTCCACTTCCTGGTGGAAATATCTGCTTCAAAAGGAATGAGGATACCTTCATCACTTTTTTCCCTTTCGAGTAAGGGGCATCTAACTACCAACTCTCAACACAAAATAATTGATATAGTTTTCTATGATACTAATCTGATCCATAAACTACCTCTTTTCAATAATTAATAGATATTGTTTAGTGATAATTGAATGGAAATTGACTAATTTCTTTTTAACCAATATAATGTGCATGAAACAATCACAACTATACTGCAAATTGAGAAATAGAATGCAAAGGAGATATACGAATTTATCTGATGAAACCAAAGGCGGAAAACTTCAATGGGTAATCAAATGTCTTCCCTCTCACTATATAATTCTCAAAAAACACAAATTACTACCAACAATTGGCCTTCAAGAAGGATTAACACTCCTTCTAATTGTATTTTCTTGCTCACAACTTTTCAACAATGAAAAACTCACTCTCAATGAACAAAACAAGAAAGAACTCCAACTCCTCCTCTTTGCTCACACTTGAATTCACTCAAAATCACTTGTTATAATGAAGAATCAACCTTGTATTTAAAGTTTCTCTACCCAAGGACAGATGTAAATATGAACTAAACTATTTGGAAGCCCAATCATTTGCAACTGTTGAGTTTCCTGAATTTGGGTGTCGTTGGGGACAGGATCGCCGGTGAAGATACAATGGCGGTTGCCTGACAACCACTATAGAGGTTGCACAACCAATAGTCCTTATTAGTGGAGGTTACACAACCATGCGGCGGTTGCTGATAACCATTGGTTTGTGAAGAGCGGTGACTACGTAACCATCGGGGTGGTTTCATAACCATCACCTAGAAAACTTCCCAAACATAATAGTGATGGCATGTATATGACATTCGAAGGTGTCTGGATCAACCTCATCCTGACTAGACCATCTCTTGAAGAAAAAATATGTTGAGAATATGTAATGGAAGTATCAAATATGGATAATACATAGAATTGGGTATTTTCATATCATTTTGGATCACTAAACTACTCCTATGGCTAATCCTACTCTAACATTTCCAAGGGACGAAGGAGAGAGATGCAAGAATTAAGAAAACTAAGCTAAATGGGAGGTGATATCACCATAAAGAAGGTGGAAATTCTTTAATTCCTAATGACACAGATGTAAAATGCAAGGTTGAGACTATGACGATGCACATAATTCTAATGTAAACACGAAAAAGAGGATGAAATATGTAAGAGGGCAGAAATTCACACCAAACACAAGTTATTTTAAGGAAATATATAAACCATACTTGCATTAATAAATCTGTTATAACTTACATACACGAGTTGAGGAAATGAAATCTCCATTTGTGAGTTACAGAGGTCGAATGCATGAAGTTTTGAGTTTCACAAGGAAGAGCCTAAAAATATGCTAAGGAAGAAAAGGGAAAAGAACCCTTATAAAGTTGTAAACATTTGTATTTATACAATTTGTGGAAAGGAGAAAGAGGAGGAAAGAGAAAGGACCGCCGATATGGAATTCCTCCCTTGAAAACATGTTGAATAAGTATGGACACCATGATTTCTTACAGATTTTTCTTATAGTATAGAAATGGGAACCTTCGTATGAGAGCCATCAACCACAACACGACCCTTTGATTCTATCGCAAGTCATCAAACCATGCAACAAGATGTCATGTTTCATTAAATTTTAGTGGTTGGGGTGGTTGGTCCTTTGGTTTAGAATTTGGTGTGGCTTTGAGACCTTCGGAGCTATACCTTCGTTAAGACCTCCACGGCTTCCATTTGTGATCTAGATCCATGGAAAACTTTTGCCTTTTCCACTGACAACTTGTACTGTCTCTTGAAATTTTCTTCCTCCACGGGCCTTCATGGTTATCTCCTTTTATTTCCCGATGTGTGATAATTCCTTGTAACACCAACAAATGCTTGGTCCTTTGATTCACGGATTTTGACCCAATGACCACTCTCCTTTATTTAGCAACTTTTCCTACATTTTTGAACTTAGTCAATGTCTCCAACTTCCAATGGATATAAAACTCGTGGTACTGTCTATCTTTATCCTGTGAGGGAATTATTTCCTTATTGTTGTGAAGGTTCAAAACTTCCACAAGACACTAAAATTACCAAAATTCACCAAGACCTAGGATTGATCATTCCTTTGTTTCACAAAGTTAGGAGAACCTACAAAACATTATGTTTATGCATTTCGTAGAAGACTAAATTAGTGTCCCACAAATTTTCCAGAGCACAAAATGACTAAGTCCTTTTGATAAGTTGTTCAAAATTACATGGGTGTAATTCTAGACAATAGTTTGGTGACCTCCAGGGACATCTGCCTACTAGATGATGAAAACTACTTTCCTTGAAGCATCCATTGGGCATGTAGTCTATCATGTAGTTATGAACAAGGTACTTTCCAACTATGAGAGACATGTAGAAAGAAGGTGGCTTAAATATTTCACTTGTTCATTTTTAGGCCGACAAATGTTGACATGCGAATTCTAGTTTGTGCATGGTGGGTTTTAGAGGTGGAATTTACTTCAAGGCTTCTTATAAGACATCCCATTGAGAAGTGATAGATAGGGAATCCCACATCATGATATACCCTACTGATTTCGGATATAGGGATAGGTGACTACTTAAAGGTCCTCAATTGAAAAATCAATTAAGTGCATCTATAGAGAGGGGGCCTTGGCCTCCACTATATAGATATGGCCCCCTCTCTCTATATGATTGTTTGAGGAATTTTGTAATTGGTTGGAAAATATATAAACCAATAAGGGAGAATCTTTAGAATGGTTAAAGCTAAACTGCTTGAAGTCCAAGCACAACAGGGTATTCTTTCCACCGCTGAAGATTTGTATTTTTATTTACTCCAAAATATTAATCGGAATACCTGCGACTTTCTACAATGAAAGAGAAACATGTTCTTTACTTCTATGTTCCACCCACACAAGATCTTTGGTTCGTAGAGTTTTCCCACCTGTGGGCCTATGGTGTTGCATGGATTTGGTATGTTTCATGGAACTTGTTTGTTTACTACTCTTGTTGAGTAACCCATGGTAGATTAGATGGAGCTACATTTCTTCCCAAGTCCGTGGAGTGAGTAGAAGTGTCGCATAGAGTTAGGGAAATAGGAGGAGGAGATCTTACATCCATTTGCCTCTTCTTAGATCTCGTGTTTTCCACCACATGAAGTTGTAGTCTATTTAAGTTTCTGTGGCTTGATTAACCACACATAAATCTTCAAGTTTGAAGAATATGAAGTTGGGTTCAAGGGTGGATTCTTGTATTTCCTCTACATTTCTTGTTGATGTACTTACGGTTTATTCTTGTAGGTAGAATGGAGTTTGAACCCTGATAGCTTTCTCCTTTAAGGAATTCATTCCAACCTCACACGTATATTGGTTATGTGGTTGATCAAAAGGGTAACATCATTAAAAACCTTCAGCATGGATATTGATTAACTAAAATGTGAGTATTTTAAGGTTAATCTAAGAAGTACAATAGTGAATGAAAGCTAAACTAAATAAGGAGAGTGACCCAAGAAAACTAATTAAATAAAAATGTGAAACCCTAATTAACAAGTAGGATTAGAAAGAGCTTAGCTAATTTGACAAGTTTGTTGGACTATGTCGCTGAAGAGATGGCTAGATAAACATGAGGGAGAAATGACCATGCTAAGGCCCCAAATAGCATAGATCTAGAAAATATGAGTGAATTGAGGCACACTGGGAGAGGATCATGGCACTTGTGGGCGCCCTAGTCTGAGTTTTGGGTGCCTTGGTCTATGGAAATATCCTAAACTCCTCCGAGGTATCATTTGAATGTTTGCTTGTGTTCTCTCTTTATTACACCAACTTTGTTGAACTACATCGATGTCATTGCAATATCTACAATAAGCAATCCCCTACAAAACCCCAAGACAAGCATCGAATCCCTAAAAAATGAAAGATGCATATAAAGGGGTCAAAATGTCCTTAGTGGCCATAATGGTGAACTTACTAACTGATTCACGCACTATATCTCACACCCGATGTAGTTTTGTGTGTGTGTGTAATCATGCCCTAGGAGCTCTTGTGTTAGTCATACTTTGTGAAAGTAGCGAGCAATAACTATGTGTAGACAAAATGTAATAAAATGGTGGATGGAATAGAATAAACTTCCCTCTTATGATGTGTGATGCAGATGAACCAGCCTTGTCCCTTGTGATGGAGATAGATGGATGAAAATGAGTTATATATGGATGCAACCTTATATGATGATAGTAGTGCCTAGTGTTTGGTCCCTCATTATGGTCTCATAAATTTGAATTTATATGGTTATCTTTATCTAATTTCATAATTAACCTCGAAGAGGCCAACCACTAAAAATATAGAATGCTCAAACCGCTAGAAAGTTCCCAAAAGATGAAGATAAAGTGGGAAAAGGATCAAGGAGCCCTCGATTAGGCGAGGGTGCCCCAAGATCGACACAGGCACCCTAATCAAGGCTAAAATTATGCAAACCGAAAAAAATAGATGGGCATGTATGTGCAGTGGTGCGCAAATGACGATAGAAAGCAAAGTAAAATGGACAAAGACGGAGGATAATTACTATTTGCTTCACTCAAAACCATATGAATAGTAGTAAAAACCATATGAATAGTTGTATGAAACCATGACTAAATAATACCCAAAGTGCATGATTTAGTGTTGTAGTCACAAAATCATGCACTTCAGACATTATTTAGCGTGGTCTCATACTACTATTTAGAAGGTTCTTGAGTGAAGAAAGTACTAATTAATCCCATCTTTTGACCATCTTATTTTACTATTATTTCATCATTCTCGCACATTTTTATATACATGCACAGTCTATTTCGGCACTTTCCCATCAATTTAGCCTAAACTGGGGTGCCCAAGCCTATACTAGGGTGCCCCGAGGCACCCTGATCCCACCTAGGGTGCCCCGAGCCTTTTCAAATCTTCCTACCACTTTTTGGGCCTTTTCTAACCGTTTTGCATCTTTATCTTTTTCCTAATCGACCATTTCGGGGTTAATTACAAAATTAGATCAAGAGAACCTTATGAATAAAAAGTTATGAGACAATAATGAGGGTCCTAACATCGTCTAATGCTATCATTCCATCTAGATTCACATCCATTGCATCACTCGCATCCACATAGTTCCATGCATCAAGGCTAAGAGATCTGCATCAACACACACTTCATAGGGGGCGATTGTATTCTATTCCATGCACACATACTATTACATTTTCTACATTTAGTTATTGCTCGATACTTCACATAGTGTGACTGACACAAGAGCACCTAGGGCACAACATGTACACACACACACCAGAACTACATTTGAGTCGAAATGTAATGCATCACTTAGAATAAGTAAGCCCATTATTGTGGGCGGTTGAGGTCATCTCGACCCATTCATTTGTGTTTTTCTATTTTTAGGTTTGATACTCCTTTTGTATCTTGTAGGTCATCATCACATTATTCAGTACATTCGGTGTAGTTCAGCAAATCCGGTCGACAGATAGTGAAGGTCACAAGTTATCTTTTGACTCGAAAGAATCAAAAACTAAACTTTTTCAAAGACCAGGGCACCTATTTTTGCATACCAGAGCACCTCGGGGCACCCCAATACCATCCTAGGTGCTCCAAGCTACTCAGATCCTCCAGATCCACCCTTTTCAGGACCTCCGTGTAGTCGTTCCTTCTTATGGAATTTCTTGTCGACCTACGACACTTTTATGACAATCATATACAATCAATTGAGTTCTTTCCTAACTTTATTCTCGCACATTAAGTTTTTATTTCCATTAACATAATTATTTAGTCATTTATAGTGCTTTAGAGTATTTATTTACAACGTTTATGTCCTCCTAGATTAGATTAACTATATTAGCATACTCCTAGTTAAGTATAATTTTAGTTAATCATTTCGGTTCACACTTGATTTGTTGAGGAATTATTATTACATTGAACCCCACACACTGCACTATAGGCATTCTAGGTTGCATTTCATCACACATTGCGCGTCAAACACTATACATTCTACATTTAGTCTTCAACATTTTGACATTTGTATGGCACATATCCTTCTAGTCTTCATCTTACATTTCATGCATTACTATCATACACTATTCATTTTACACATTACATACACCATTAGGCTATCTACGTGTAACCTATACCTAGTCACATCATACACTGCGCATCTATACATCACATTTATTCTACATACTATGCTAGGTTACATTACATATGGGTCTAGATTTACATTTTCATCCCTACATTCTACATTATCACACATTACATTACATATTATACATTACATATTATCTTTTACACACCGCACATCTACAAACTCTACTCACCACATGGTCGTTTCATCATTACACATACTACATTGTTTTCTATGTGTTGTGCTAACCACCCTATGACGCACTTTAGTTCCTTGGTCCATACTCGACTGCAAAGGGTTTACAAATCAAATGGGTGTTACACTCATCATGCGACATTCCTAGGCTAGCGACATACGCTTTTGGCTAAATTGTCACTCATCCTCTTTCTATCTAGTAGTGGTATATGCTTTAGGATAGATCACAACCTTCATTCTATCATCTTGTAGTGGTATACACCTTAGGTTACATCACCACTCTTTACCATTCATCATATAATGATATGCACTTAGTGTTACACCATCACTCATCTTAATCCTTTCACCTTATAGTGATATATGCTTAGGGCTAAATCATCACTCATACTTTCATCTTATAGTGATATATGCTTAGGGCTACATCATCACTTGTTCATTCATCATATAGTGATATACACTTAGGCTAAATCATCACTCATCCATTCATCAAGTCGTGATATACGCTTTGGCTATAGGGTTCATGCACATCCTTTATATATGTCGCACTTCATCAACACTACATACACACTCATCACAACGCGCTAGACAAATAACAAACACTACTCGACCATTTCTCGATGACTCACTCTCATTTACGATTAATTCTTAACCGTTGAGGGGGAAAATAAAATTAACCTCACCGCATACATTTCCATACACTCGGGGGCATGTGGCTCCTATCATTCCATCTTGCATTTCATTCCATTCATCCACAACATACTGCATTGTCTTGGGGAATTTACTCTTGTTTACTAGTGTTTTACATGATCACTTTACTACACATGTTAGATTGATTTCTTATATGTCATTATCTATATCATCCAAACATGCATGTTCACACCTTGTTTAGTGTGATCATAGATACAAGACTATTACGATGTGGTATGGATGCTCGCCTCGCCTACCCTACCCTTCCTATATTGGTGGTGGGGCATCCACATTCGTCTCTTCCAAGTGTTATCATTTCATTTCTTCTTAACGTCTTACGTTACTTGATCATTCACACTTTGACATATTGGTTATTTCTCTAACATGCTAACGGGTGTTCCATGTGCAACACTTGTTTTGTAGGATTATATATTTCCATGACTACTTGTTTGTTTGTTTCTACTTGTCTGTTATTATTTGATTCTTGTATGTAGGATTTGCCTTGTGTTTGGTGTACACACTTGTTTGTTGTTTGCATCCATGATGACCTTGTGTGTCTTACGACATCGTGAGTGATGTCCCATGTTTTTACCCACTTTGTGCAACTTACTTACTTTCTTACATGTTTACATTTACTACATTGTCTGTGTAGCTTACACATGTTTTCTATATGTATGCATTATTTTCTTTAAACTTATCTTTGGCTAGCAACCCTTGTTTATGCGTACCTTGGTTTCTACCAAGTGTATTCCCTTCCCCCTGTAGGGAAGAGTTATAGAGTGCATACATTTGGTCCTCTTTTGGGGCCATATTCTCCTATCAGCAACGTCGCATGCGCCCCAAAGAGGGGGCATCATTTGGGGTTTACATACTAACAAAACACATTTACACTAGTTCAATACAGTGTACTTTCCGCCCTTGACATTATGGGTTTACATACATCGAGTGGGTTCAGACCAATCTACGAACCCCATACACAACAAATTTTACAGGACATGGCATCCTTATTATTTTTGGGAAGCATTTACAGGCTTAGGGGTTACAATGGGTGTGCCTCTCTACACTACTTCGGCTAGTGGCGTTGGATCTCCCAAAAACCAAGATGCTATAGAGATATCTTCATGCACATTTTAGCAAAAGTGGTTAGAGCTTGGAGGACACAGAGCATTTCCTCCCTACACTTCTTCAACCAGGGTGGCATGAGATCACCCAAAAAAATCGTAGCAGTACAAGATATCCTTCTACACCCTTTCTCTCGACATGGATCAAGTGCACATGTTCCATTTACATTTTCATTTAGCGTATTTTACATTTGTGTATTTTACACATTCCTATGCACATGTGTATTTTACATAGTGTTTTTACATACATACATATTTGACTACTTGATCATTTTCTCCTTGTAGGTCCGGTCGTATGAGAAACAAACAATCAAATTGGGGGCAACAACAACAACAACAACATTTCATGATAGCACATGCTTTATTAACCATGCAGGTACACTACACACCACAACAACTACACACACGTTCCACCCTAGGTTCACTCTCATCACTTTTTCTATGTGCATTTTTCATCTTTAGATTCCACGCTCCTCCATCTTTTTTTTGTCATTCCACGCTTGAGTCTAGTCCTTCAATGCATTTCTACTACACTCTTCATGGACATTAGGTACACACTTCTATCTACTTTATGTTACCGAGCTTTTAGCTCACCAACATAAAGTGGGGGAAAAATGTAGTCACAAAATCATGCACTTTAGACATTATTTAGCCTGGTCTCATACTACTATTTAGAAGGTTCTTGAGTGAAGAAAGTACTAATTAATCCCATCTTTTGGCCATCTTATTTTACTTTTATTTCGTCATTCCCACACATTTTTATATACATGCCCAGTCTGTTTTGGAACTTTCCCATCATTTTAGCCTAAACTAGGGTGCCTAGGCCTATATTGGGGCCCCCCGGGGCACCTTTGTCCCACAGGGTGCCCCGAGCCTTTTCAAATCTTCCTACCACTTTTTGGGCCTTTTCTAACCATTTTTCATCTTTATCTTTTTCTAGTCGGCCATTTTGGGGTTAATTATGAAATTAGATCAAGAGAACCCTATAAATATAAAGTTATGAGACCATAATGAGGGTCCTAGCGTCATCTACTACTATCACTCCATCTAGAGTTGCATCCATTGCATCACTTACATCCACATAGTTCCATGCATCAAGGCTAGGAGATCTACATCAACACACACTTCATAGGGGAGGGATTCTATTATATTTCATGCACACATGCTATTACATTTTCTACATTTAGTTATTACTCACTATTTCACATAGTACGACTAGCATAAGAGCACCTAGGGTACGACATGCATACACACACACACACACACACCATAACTACATTTGGGTCTGAAATGTAGTGCAACACTTAGAGTAGTAAGCCCATTGTTGTGGTATCGAGGTCAGTCCGACCCATTCATTTGTATTTTTATATTTTTAGGGTTTGATACTCCTTTTGTCTCTTGCAGGTTGTCATCACATTATTCAGTACACTCGGTGTAGTTTAACAAATCAAGTGTAGTGAGATAAGAAAGGTTATAGGTCATCTTCTGACCCTAAAAGAATCAAATTATGAGCTTTTTCAAAGACCAAGGCATCTATTTCTACATACCAGAGCACCCCTGGGAGCCTCGGTAAGCCCTCCTAAACGCTCCAATTTACTCAAATCCACCCTTTTGGGACCTCGGTGGGGTCGTTCATCCTTCGGAATTTTTTGTCGGACCTACGACACTACAACAGATTATCTACAATCAATTGAGTTCTTTCCTCACTTTATTCTTACACATTAGGGTTTTATTTCCATTAGTTTAATTATTTAGTCATTTTATACTACTTTAGAGTATTTATTTATAGTGTTTATGTCCTCCTAGATTAGATTAACTATATTAGCATACTCCTAGTTAATTTTATTTTTAGTTAATCAAGTGTCTACATTTGCCCCACTTTATGTTAGTGAGTGGAACACTGTAAAGTAGATAAAGATGCGTACCTAATGTCAATGTAGAGTGATGTAGATAACGTGTCGAAGGACTCAAAAAAGTGTGGAATGATAAAAAGATGATGGAGCATGGAAACTAAAGATGTAAAAGAGCAAAAAGTGATGAGAGTGAAGTTAGGGCAGAAACACATGTGTAGTTGCCGATATGTGTGATGTACCTGCATGTTAGTATGGTGTGTGTTGTCGTAGAATGTTGTTGTTAACATTGTTGTTGTTTTTTTTTTACTACTTGCTTCTTATACGGTTTGACATGTAAGGAGAAGATGGTCAAATAGTCAAATACACATGTATATATGTAAAAATGCATGTATATAGTAAAAAGTATGTAATAGAAATGAAAAATGTAAAAGGAACATGTGCACTTGATTCGTGATGAGTGAAAGGGTGTAGAGAGGATATCTTGTCTTAGGTTTTTGAGTCATCTGACGCCATAGGCCAAAGAAGTGTAGGGAGGAATTCCACTATATTCTCTAACCTCAGAATCGCTTCCTTGAATATGTGTGAAGAGATCTCTATATCGCCTGGTTTTTGGGTAATCTAACGCCACTGGATGAAGTAGTGTAGAGAGGAAATTTGTTGTATCCTTTAACTTGTAACTGTTCCCCAGAATTCTAAGGACAACCATGTCCTATAAAATTCATTGTGTATGGGGTTCGTAGACTGATCTAAACCCACTCATTGTATAACCCATAATGCCAAGGGTGGAAAATGACTGAACTAAACGGGTCTAGAAGCGTTGTGTAGTATGTAAAACCTCCAAATGATTTCCCCCTCTTTGGGGGTGCATGTGATGTCATTGATAGGAGAAATGCAACCCCAAAAGAGGACCAACCACATGAACTTTGTAACTCTGCCCTACAGGGGGGAATGTACTCGGTAGAAACCAAGGCGCACATAAACAAGTGGCTAGAAAATAAGTGTTAGTACGAACATGCATGCATGTAGAAAGAAACGTGTAAGCTACCAAGAAATATAGTAATGTAAACACATAAAAAGACAAAGTATACGCTAAAGCGGGTTGTAAACATGGGACATCACTCACAATGTCGTAAGACACGTAAGTCCATAATGGCAACATATAACAAACAAGTGTGCACACCAAACAAAGGGCAATGCTTGCAAAAAGAGCAAACAATATACAAACAATGGTAGACAAACAAATAGATAACCATGGAAGCAAGTATTCCTGCAAACAAATGTTGCACATGAAGTACCTATTAGCATATTAGAAAGATAACAAAAATGTTAAAAGCATGTATAAACAAGTAATGAAAAGTGCTAAGTACAAAATGAAACAATAACACCTGTAAGAGACGAATGTGGATGCCCCCAATGACCATTGTAGGAGTGGTAGAAGGCGAGCATCCATGCTACATGTAAGAGACATGTATCTATGATCACAACTAGAAAAATATGTGAACACACATGTGTGTATGGTATAGATAAATGAAATACAAGAGATCTAACTAGCATATATAATAAGACGACCATATACAAGAAAATGTAAGCAAGAGTAAAATCAACCAAGATATGCAACATGTTATGGATGGGTGGAATGGAATGCGAGACGAATGATAGGATGTGTGTGCCCCTTGAGTGGATGGAGTTGTATGCAATGAGGTTAATTTAGTTTACCCCTCAACAATCAAGAATGAACCATAAATGAGAGTGCGTCATCGAGAAATGGTCAAAGTGTGTGTTGTGGTTAACACGTTATGATGAGGGTGTATGTGTGGTGATAATATGTGACCTAGAAATGAAGTGTATGTGTGACCCTTATATCCGAAGTGTATATCATGACAAGATGATCGAAAGAGTGATGATGTAGCCTAAAGCGTATATCACTATAATATGAATAAGGAGAGTGGTAATGTAGCCTAAAGTGTATACCATTACGAGATGAAGGAATAGGTGACCATTTAGCCTATAGTGTATGTCACTAACCTAGTAATGTCACATGATAGAAGTTCGAGTGTTGAATGTGTGATGAAGACAAGGTCCATTTGATTTGTAAACCCTCGATAGTCGAGTATGGACCGAGGAACTAAAGTGCGTCATAGGGTAGTGAGTGCGTGCGTGTAGAAGACGTAGTATATGCGGTGATGATAGATGATAAAATGATGTGTAGAATGTGTAGTGTATGATGTATAAGATGCAATGCTAGATGTGTATGTAGACTAAAAGTGTAGGGTGTGCGTTATGTAGTGTGTAAGATGAGGAGTATGTGATGTGAGACATGAAGACTAATAGGGTGTATGATGTATAGATGTGCAAATGTCAAAATGTGAATGATATAGACTAAATGTAGAATGTATGATGTAAGATGTAAGACATATGATGTGAAATGTATGAAGAGTAACAATGTGTAATGCCTATTGTGTAATGTGTGGGGTTCATGTGTAGTATGCCCTCAATAGTCAAGTGTGAACCAAAGCACAAGAGTGTGTCATCGGGTAATGATGATACTAAAACGTGTGATGAATATGCCTATGCGAGGATATTGATGTATGAATATGTAAGGAGATTGATGTATAATGATGCAAAAATGAAGGATGTGTTTGATGCTAAGATGAAGGGGGATGTGTGAGTGTTATGCCCCCAAGTATGTACGTGATGGAAGTCTAGTCAAAAGACACTAAGTGGATCAATGTAAGGAGTAGTTGCCTTAACAAAAGTGATGGGATGTTGTAGTGATAGAGGATTGTGACCATCAAAGGGTTCATCATCATAGTAAGCTTCATTCGGGTCCCAGTCGTCAACATAGGTAGGGTCTATAGTAGATGTTGGAATTACAAGTTTAACTATAGGAGGTGATTGTTGCAGATCCGGCTTGGTGATGTGGCAGATCCCTTAATGAAGGAAGATTGAGATCATCCTTAAGAGGAGGTTTCTTAGTTTGACTTGGTAATGTAATAGATGAATTATTAGGAGTGTGTGATTTAGAGAAAACCTTGAGAAGTGATTGTTTGTTTTGACTTGGTAATGTTGTAGGTGACCGAGTATGAGACAGGTGGCGAATTGATTTGGAGAGGTTGTTTCTTATGATGACTTGGTGATGTCATAGGTGGTTTCTTAGGTGGCTCTTGAATAATGAAGGAGGCACAAAGGGAATAAATTTAGAAGCCTGACAGATATAACATTTGTAGGTGGGCATGCAATAAAGTGTTGTGTAGTGAATGATATAAAGCCCACGATGCTCAAGATGTTTAATTCTACGTTGTATAGCATAACAATCATTGTCATTATGTCCATTGATTTGATGATAATTGTAATATGGATGACCTTGATATTTTGCAAGACGATAAGGAGGATAGCAATGAGTAGGCGGAAAAGTGATCAATTGACAACTAAGGAGTTTAGTAAGAATGTCATGTGGCTTAGTATTACGTTCAAATATGAGAGGCTCAAGCAATGGCATGACCTAAGGTTCAACTATATGACATGTAGTAGACATAGATTGAAAATGAGATGGAGAAGGAGAAAAAACATGAGCCTGAGAAGAGTCCTTAAGATGTTGAATTTTAGATTTGAGATATGTGATCGTGGATTCCATAACTTTAAATTTGTCTTGAAATAAAACATGTAGAGATTGAATTGAGTCCAATAAGGGTTGATTAGATGGAGGAATACTAGGACTAGGGTCATCATATAAATAATCAAATATAGGACTTATTTCATGTGATGGTGTATTTTGAGGACGATGTATAGTGTCTAGGGATTTTTGAAGATTGGCTTGGCAATTAGGATGTGTCTTAAGCAAGTCAGACAAATAAACTTGAGAAATATTAGGATCCATGATAGACGGAAAATGAGGATCCTAAGCACAAAAGCGTTCGGGTTCACCAAAATGACTAACTACAATGTTAGTATTTTTAAGGTTAATCTAAGAAGTACAATAGTGAATGAGATATAAACTAAATAAGTAAAGTGACCTAATCAACTAAGTAAATAAAAATGTGAAACCCTAATTAACAAGTAGGGTTAGAAAGAGCTTAGCTAATTTGATGAGCTTGTTGGACTGTGTTGCAAATATGGATGGAGAAACAGGAGGAGGAAACGACCGTGTTAAGGCCTTGAAAAGTGTAGATCTAGGAAATTTGAGTGGACTGGGGCACCTAGAGAGGATCAGGGTGCATGTGGGCACCCTAGTTTGAGTTTGGACACTCTAGTTTGTGGAAATATCCTGAAACCCTCCTCTGAGGTGTCAATGGATATTCGTTTGTGTTCTCTCTTTGTTGCACCAACTTCATTGAACTGCGTCAGATGTCACTACAATATCTATAATAAGGAATCACCTATAAAACCCCAAGATGAGCATCAAATCTCTAAAAAAGAAAGATGCATATGAAGGGGTTGGACTATCCTTAGCAGCCACAATGGTAGACTTTACTAAGTGTTGCACTACATCTCAGACCCGATGTAGTTCTATGTGTGTCTGTGTAATCATGCCCTAGGTGCTCTTGTGCCAGTCACACTTTGTGAAATTAGCGAGCAATAACTATGTGTAGAAAATGTAATAAAATGGTGAATAAAATAGAATAAACTTCCCTCCTATGATGTGTGATGCAGATGAACCAACCTTGTCCCTTGTGATGGAGCTAGATGGATGCAAATGAGCTTTAGATAGATGCAACCTTAGATGATGATAGTAGTGCCTAGTTCTTGGTCCCTCATTATGGTCTCATAACTTTGTATTTATATGGTTCTCTTGATCTAATTTCATAATTAAGCCCGAAAAGTCCAACCAAAAAAATATAGAATGCTCAAACAGATAGAAAGTGCCCAAAAGATGAAGATAAAGTGGAAAAAGGATCATGCGCCTAACCTGGGACCAAGGCACCTCGCAAGCCCGGGCACCCTAGTCAAGGCTAAAATTACGTAAAATGACAAAAACAGACTGAGCATGTATGTGTGGGAGGTCGGTAGTGATGATAAAAAGTAAAATAAAATGGCTAAAAGATGGGGGATGATTAGTACTTTCTTCACTCAAAAACCATATGAATAATAGTATAAAACCGGGCGTGTAATTTAGTGTCTTTAGATATTATTCTTAACTGGAACAATAAATTTTCTTAAGCTAGTAGTTGGAAAAGACCACTGATTTGGATTTTATGGTTTCCTTGTTGGGTAGTCTGTTGAATTCTCTGATTTAGATATTGAAAACCTTGTTTTAGATAGCCCCGAGGAGGGTTAGGATAATGTTTTGGAGCTTGATCTTGTCATATCTTAAGGGAGACAATCTCATTTGTTAAGTTTTTAAGATGAACACTAAGGTTTTCAATTTCTTCATGTTTCACATAGGAACCAAATGTGGAGGAAGAAGATGAAATAGTGGTCGTGGAATAAGAGCAATGACGGGTTGAGTATTTTGTGGTAACTTGGGGAAGATGGGCATATGCAATCTAAGGGTTAAATTTCCAGCTTGGATTAAAAATTCTCACCATAATGGCTATTGCAGAAGAATTTGTTAATTAAATAACACATATAGAATTCAAAGCTCTAAGAAAGTATAAAAATGCACCTTGTGGGGTTGGTCTTAGAAGGACTGGAATTTTGTCCCATGTTTTCTGGAATTTGAAATTGAAATCTTCCATGAGCTCATTTAGAGCTTGCTTGATTGTGGTTAATTGCTCAAGAAGTGAAATTGTGTCTTCCTTTTCATCAAATTGCTGATAGAAAATGGTCCCAAGTTCATCCCAAGTGTGAATTGAACTAGTTGGAAAAATTTGTACTATTGTAAGGATTTTCCTTTGATAGATGATACTAGAAGTCACACTACAACATCATCCTCCATCAATGCATGTACATGAACATACATTTAAAAGATCTTGATTGTGCTTGATGGGTGTGGTAGATTTTTTTCTTGCGAATAATGGAATACTCTTAAGGCGGATATGGGAATATCATGTTGTGTAACCAAGAGCAATGGGCTTCCCCACCGAAACTAAAAATGGAAAGTTCCTCTAATGTGTCATGAATGAAATGGGTCCGATAATTCGAGAGGGAATGGAAATGATCTACTAGGAGGTGGAGTTGAAAGACTTCTACTTGGAGAAGCCACATATCTTTGTAAAGATCTTTATCTTTTCTTCTTCTTCATGGGGAGAGTTATAGATAATCAAATGGCTCACCTCTGGACATGCTTGACCTTGTTTACACTCTTCTCATGAAAAAGAAGGCATGAACTACTTCAAACCAAAATATGTTATAGATAGGGAATTGCTAGATGTGTTAAAGAATGCCTTTGAAGGTTGAAACCACCGAGTCACACACCAAAACTCAAGTAGCGATGAAGTAAAGCTCATAAAAAATTGTCCCACCAGAATACATAAACCGATGGAGCTCAAAATTGTACCCTACTCTAAATCATGAAGATTCAAAATTTTGAGGTAACATGGGACTATCTCCAAGTGTGGGACTTGTGGCTTGAGACAGGACCTCTAGCTTAGGACAACTTCCTTGTTACACGGATTCGGGAAAACCCTCTCAATGTAACGTACTTCTAATTCTAAACTACTCTTATGGCTAATCCTACTCTAACATTTCCAAGGGACCAGGGAGAGAGAGATGCAAGAAATAAGAAAACTAAGCTAAAGGGGTGGTGATAGCACAAAAAGAAGGTGGAACTTCTTGAATTCCTAATGACACAAATGAAAAATGTAAGGTTGGAACCATGACGACGCACACGGTTCTAATGCAAATAAGAAAAAGAGGATGAAATACGCAAGAGGGCAGAAATTCACACCAAACACAAAGAATTTAAAGGAAAGAGATAAACCACACTTACATTAATCAATTTGTTATAGCTTACATACAGAGTCGAGGCAAGAAAATATCCACTCACGAGTTACAAAAGTCAAATGCATGAAGTTTCAAGTTTCAAAGGGAAGAGACTGAAATATGCTAAGGAAGGAAAGGGAAAAGAACTCTTACAAAGTGTGCAAACACTTATATTTATATAATTTGTGGAAAGGAGAAAGAGGAGGAGAAAAGAGAAAGGACCGTTGAGATGGAATTCGCCCTCGAAAACATGCTAAATAAGCATGGATGCCATGATTTCTTGTAGATTTTTCTTATAGTACAAACATGGGTGTTGTCGGATAAGAGTTGACAACTACATAATGAACATTTGATTCTATCACACACCATCAAACCATGCAACAAGATATCATACTTCATTAAATTTTGGTGGTTGGTCCTTTGGTTCGAAGTCGGCGCGACTTTGAGACCTTCAGCCTATACCTTCATTAAGACCTCCACGACTTCCGTTCATGCTTTAAATCCTCGACAAACTATTACCTTGTCTCGTGGCTTCAGTATCGTGGCTCTTGAAATTTCTTTCCTCCTCGGACCTTTCGCAACTATCTCTTTTGTTTTCCTTGATGTGTGGGAATTCCTTATAACACCCATGAAGACTTGGTCCTTTGATTCATGGCTTTTGACCCAATGACCACTTTCCTTTGTTTCGTGACTTTTCCCGCATTTTTTGAACTTAACCGATTTCTCCAACATCCAACGAATATGCAACTCCACGGTATTTTTTTCTGTCTTTATCCTACGAGGGAATTATTTCCTTATTATTGTGAAGGTTCAAAAATTCCGTGAGACACTAAAATTACCAAAATTCACCCCTAAGTCCCTGCCCGACCATTTCTTTGTTTTGTGGGTTAGGAGAACCCACAAAACACTATGTTCCTGCGTTTCATGGGAGACTCGAATCAATGTTCGTGGGTTTTCCAGAGCATAAAATGACCAATTCCTTTTGATAAGTTGTTTAGAATTACATGGGGTGTAATTTTAGACAACACTAACATGGTACAAACATTTTATGTTTCTTCTTAAGTATCTTATGTTTACACATTTTTTGCACCTTTAATTTATTGCCCTTTATTTTTATATGTTGATATCAATTTTTGGAGCCCTAGTCTCCTAGTTGGTCCCTCACATCCTATCTTATCTTTACATGTTGATTAATTAATTTGAGACCTAGTTTCCCAGTTACTCCCTTACATCCTTTTATGATCATACATTATTACAACCTGGTTAATATGATGATCTTGGCTATCCCTTACCATCCTATATGATTTTTAGTTCAATTGATACTTTTTCTGGCTAGTACTTTCCATCCTTTCCTCCTAATTGTTTTTTTAGTTTGGTCTATATTTTTCCTAGCGGCATCATCTAATTTGGGTGCACAAGGTTATATTACATCCTTATCTTACCCATTATGAATATTATTTTGGTCAATTTATTTACCTATTATTATTGTCTACTTGGGTTTAGATATTTAGAAACTAATTTTACCCGCTTTTTTTTTTATGCAAACATATATTTTCATCTTTAGGATATCACCACCTACTTCATCATCTATATTGTTGTATCTCTTAATTTTCATCTAGTGAGTTTGCATGGTAAGGCATTCAATCCCTCCTCACAAGTGTTGATCTCCTATTAACACCTTTTTATATATTTGTCTCCCTATCTTAGCTAGGCATCCTCTTAGATAGGAATAATAATGGTTGAGAGTATCATTGTCTCATTGAGTTAGTTTTGCTTCTTTTAGGTCAACTCTTGAATCTATTAATCTACATGTATTCCATTCATAGCTTACCTAATCTTGTGAAGAAAACCTAAAATTTGTTTTTTATTACATCATCCCTCTCTTTGCATCATTATTTGGGCATTTCAAGTGAAATCTCACTATCTCCTCTTTACTACACACATCATATTAGGCCCACCGAGGTCGTTATTGAGATAACACCATTTTCTATAGTTGATTACACTAAAATGGAAATGATGGGGATTTAATTTAGTTTAATCTAAATGTTATACAAAGCAAGAAATAACAACTAAGTAAATAAAGATAATGATCCATACAACTAAGTAGATGAAATATGAAACCCTAATGTGCAAAGAAGGGTTAGAAAGAGCTTAATGATTTGACGATCGTGTCGCAGTAGATGATTGGATAAATAGGAGGAGGAAACAAGTATGTCGAGGCCTAGAAAAGTGTAGATCAAGCGATGCATCGGGTGCTTGAAGAGGGATGAGGGCACCTGGGTGCCCTGGTTTGAGATATGGGCGCCCTAGTTTGTGCAAGAGGTCCAAAACTAAATTCATAGGGTCACAAAGTGACGCGAAGCCTTCGCCGCATGTCACGTTGATGTCGTTGAACCTAGGTTGTATGTCCTGGTAATCGTGATGAAGGAGAGACTTGTAAAACCCCAAGCCAAGCATAAAAACCCTAAAAAAAAGAAAGATGCAAATGAAGGGGTCGACTGTCCTCAACAACCACAATGGTGGACTTACTAATTGAGTGTTGCACTACATTTTAGACCCAAATGTAGTTCTAGATGTGTGTGTGTAAATTGTGCCCTAGGTGCTCTTGTGCCAATCACACTTTGTGAAGTAGCGAGCAATAACTAGATGTAGAAATGTAAATAGATGGTGGATGGAATAGAATAAACTTCCCTCCTATGCAATGTGATGTAGATGAACCAACCTTGTCCCTTGTGATGGAGCTAGATGGATGTAAATGGATCTCTAGATGCCTTGGATGGATGCAACCTTAGGTGGTGATAATAGTGCCTAGTGCTTGGTCCCTCATTATGGTCTCATAACTTTATATTTATATGGTTCTCTTGTTATAATTTCGTAATTAACCCCGAAAAGGCCGACCACTAAAAATATGGAAAGCTCAAATGGTTAGAAAGTGCCCAAAAGATGTGTGTAAAGTGGAGAAAGGATCAGGTGCCTGGGCACCCAAGATCGCTAGGTGCCCAGTTGTAGCGAGAGAGTGACGCGGAATGACAAAAACAGACGTGTAAGTATGTCCAAGGTCGATGTGACAACCGAAAGCACAATAGAAAGGTCAAAGGACATGGGTTAATTAGTACTTTCTTCACTCAAAACCATATGAATAGTAGTATGAGACTGGGACTAAATAATACCCAAAGTGCGTGATTTTGTGTCTATAATAGTGCATTTTTATGAGTATCTAAGCATCATGGTTTATAGGTTATCCTTTATAATATCTAGGTGTTGGATCCCTTATGTTAGTCATATTTTACACCCATTTGATCATCCTTCCAAATCCATATGGAGGAGGAAAAGTAAAAGCCAAAAGAAAAGAAAAGCAAAGTTAAAATCCATATTATCAAATAAAAATCAATAAAAGGCAACAAAAATAAGCAATTATTGCAGATAATAAATGTCAATCACAAACACAATATGTGATATTATCATATTTGATAAGTTTCCTATTCTAGTTGAAATATCAAACTCTAGAGTTGTCCCGTTACAACACTTGAGGTCTTTTGGGTTGCATAGAGGTTTTTGACTAGGGTAAAAGGTCTCAAATTTATCGTCCAACGCCCCCGCCTTCTCAAGCCAATACTTAATCCTTGTAGTAGGACTATATCTCATTAAGTGAGGTCCTAAGGAATGGGAGAAATGTTGTGGGGATCTATGATTCATATTTACCATCATAAATTGTCATAGATGACATGATATATCATTTAACGTCACTAATTTATCTTCATCAATGCCTACACATTTGGGTTCCTCCACTCCTTGATGTTGAAAACTTCTAGTCATAAACTCTAATTATCATGTCTTGATTTTGGTAAAGAACTTGTTTTTTCCTTAGTGGCACCCATTTTCCCTCCCTTTTACATCATTATATCCCCTTGGAAGACATGTTAGATTTTAAGTCTCTCCCATCTTTTTTACATCCTTTTCTTCGTCTCTCTTCAAACATGTTAAGTCTTTTCAACACTACCTTCTTAATGATGAAATTAGAGCCCACCACCTTGTGGCAAGTTCATTGTTATGCCTCTCGATAGTTGTTATCGTTAAATGGAGGCGCCATACTGCCTTTAGTTATGCAAGTTAATTCTCGAGCAACACAAGTGGTCAACCTGAATCCCCCTATAAGAAAACCCTTTGATTTGGGCGGCCTTCCCCTAAAGATAATTCGTTACCCCTAAGATCGATGCACTTGATTTTCAATCTACTTATCTTTTATTATGCTTGCTCAACTCTAGTGATATATAGCCACCATACCTCATTAACGTTTTAAAGTCTTCATTTGCCTCTGCTTCCAACCATGGACTTTCGCCACTCCTTTTGCTCACCCCAACAAGAGTTGTTGCTTTCAACATTTCAACTTCTACTATACATGCAAGCCTTCAAATTCCCATAAAGGAGCTAAAACCCTTAGAAGGGTAAGCTTTATCGTTGCTCCAGGACTCCCTCGAGCATATCGAATACATTCTTATTGATGAAATGAGTTTCATCGGCCCTAACTTGCTTGCTAGCATCGACTACCGACTTAGGGAGGCTTTCCCACACTTCAAAACTTCTACATTCGGAAACAAATCTATGATCCTTGTTGGGGACCTCGGTCAACTTCCTCTTGTTATGGACATTCCTCTTTATGCCAACACCTCTTACGGAGCTACCCTTTGGCGAGAATTTAACATATCTATCTCCTGGTTTCTATCTTTTGGCAACAGGGCTCCGATCCATCGTAGGCATCGTTTAGGGAATTGCTACTTAACATTCGTAATTATTTCCCACTACTTCAAGACTGGGAGACTCTTATGTCAAGAATTGATTCCTCCCTTTCCAAACAAGAAATCATTAACTTTAAAGATGCCCCTTGTCTTTTCTCTCAAAATGATCTTGTTGACTTGCATAACCTCCTCATATTGAAATCTCTTAACTCTCCTGTTGCCATATCGATTGCTGAAAAGACCAGACGTGGTGCCTCTGATGAGGCTGACAACGATCAATTGAAACCCAAGGTTCTTCTTTGCATCAAACAGAAGGTCATGCTTTCCGCAAACTTGTGGGTTGAAAAAGGTCTCGTTAATGGTGCTACTGGTTATGTCGTCAACATTGTGTATGGCACATCCTCCTCTCCTCCTGCTCTACCTCTTTTTCTCATCATCAAGTTTTCTCGTTACATAGGCCCTCCCTGGGATTCAAACAACCCCTTGCATGTTCTTATTCCTCCCATTTCTAGAGGGAGCTGCAGACAACTACCACTAAAGATGGCTTCAAATTTTTCCATCCACAAATCTCAGGGCCTTACTCTTCGACGAGCTACAGTTGACATCGGCGGAAGAGAAAGACAAGGATTAACATTCACTGCTATATCAAGGGTTCCATCTCTTTCTTCCCTTCGTATTTCTCTAGCTTTCTCTTTCTCCCGCTACTCCCGCATGTCCCCCACTTCCCTCCTACATTCCTTCCTACAAGAGGAATTATGGCTTCGCTCCATTCCCCCCTCTCTCCAACATGTAATTACACCCCCTTTAACTCGTGTGTGTTTCCTCTTCCTCCTCTCTCCATTACATGGTTCCATTTTGTCCATCCCTTCTTCATTTCTAACTTTGTTCTTTATAGCTTGCTTTTTTTTTTTTTCCGTTCGCCCCTCCTTCATCGGGCTTTCCTTCTCCTCTCCTATGTTGGTCTCTTCAGTTTCCTTTCTTCGATTCACTTCTTCTTTCGGCGTTTCCATCGCACACCTTCCGTGCGATTGCTAGTATTATGCTTGCTCAACTCTAGTGATATAAAGCCACCACCACTTATGACATTTTAAATTTTGAACCGTTTCTTTTGTCGGTATGGAGACCAGTTTGATTGTGCTTTTATTTCAACCTTCTCGTTTGATGTCTTGATTAAGTTTTTTTTTTTAACTTTTTGACATTATAGAATCCTCCAAACCCATATTTTGACATGCAGCACATTTTTGACGGCCCCTTAATTGCACGCCACCATCTGGTCTAAACATGCGTCTGTGTTCCGTCCTTCTTGCATGTACATTATAAAGTTATTTATAGGTTGGTTAATACTATGTACCTGTTTGTTAAGCATGGTGTAACAAAGGGCAGCAGCGTGGTGAGTCACGTCAATCTTGAGTCACGAAAATTGAACCAGAACTCATTACGTGGTCTCAGATTAAAGTCCCTAAAGAATGGACTCTGTCCAAGAAGTTTATTCAGAGTAGTCAGCCCCAGCTGCAGAATGCTACTGCTGTTCATGAAAGTAAGAATGATGTAACTTTAGCATTCAGTCTAAAAGTAATTTGTATACCTTAAATAGGTCTAGTTCTTTTCAGTCTTGTTCATCTAAATTCTCTATAGGAGAACCTTCCACCAGTAAAGAACCAAAAGAACAAATGTTTTTGTGTAGCCACAATAGCTTGATCCATGATCCAAACACAGACTACCTCTGGTGTAGTGACTGTGAACAATTGATTAAGCAAAAGTTTGTTCCTAATAATGGTCCAGCCATCAATATGGCATCAGCAAGTGATGATTCATTTCCTTCTCTTGAAAGTACAGAATATTTGTCTCCAGATCAGAATCAGAAAGCGTATTTTGGTATCAGCGTACTGTTGACAAACATTTGGAGCCATCAGAGTCATCAAAGATGCTCAACTGGACAAACAAAGCAATCCGCCATGTGCATGAAAGAGTAAAGTCACAAGATGTTGTCTTGGCAGATATGCAAAGAACACTAAAGGCTATACAGTTGAACAAGCAAGGTAAAACTGTTGAAGCCTTGCGACTTCTAAAGCAAAAAGTGGAAGATGTTGAAGTTTCTGTAAATAAGCTTGAGAATGTAGTCTCTAATAGAGTTGTTGATACTATTGACCTCGGTTGATCACATCAGAATCACAAGCATGAGTTGTCTAGTAAACTTGATAGTACTAATTATTTGGTCTCTCTAAAAGCATGTCTCGATTCGGGACTCAAATGAAAAGATTTTGTCGTAACTAGAATCTGGCAGAGTCTGTTGAAATACTTCTTAATATAGAGCCGCAGATTGAGCAGATTTTGACAAATACAAAGAAAGAAGAAGAACAGCCAGAAGATTGGTCAAAAGCAGTGACATGGTCATAGGTAACTGCACATGTTGGATCTTCTGAAAAATATAAGCAAGTTGCAGAATTATACAATCCCTTTTTCACTAAAGCTAAGTCTGTAGATATGGTTAAGATAGAACCAGCTTTAGCTGAAGGAATGATTTTAGGAGAATCTAGCCATGATATTAATGAACCAATGCAAGGTATGGCAAGAGTTCAAACTCTCCAACCTAATTGGTATAAGCTAGAATGTAGATCTCTCTCTGAAATCAAAGAAATGGTCCACGGAATGATTGGGTGGGGAAACACTCAATTAGAAACATATAAGAAGGATCCACATGCCATTGCATCTGCAATAGCTAATGGATTTGTTGGTATAATAAAAGAATGGTGGGATAAAGTTCCACATTAAAGAGATATATTAGAAAGTGGATACATGGGATTGACAGCTGCAATTATAACTGAATTTGTAGGAAAAATTGATGATGATAAGTTGTTGTGTACCTCTTTGTTCCTTAGAGCCAGAATATGTGATATGTCAAGGGTAAAAGAATACCAGTGTCACATGCAGAAATTGTACTATAATTCTGGTAACACAAATGATCCTACAATGAGGATGAGGTATGTTGAATCTTTTCCTCCTTACTTTTCCACAGAATATAAAAAGGCTATGCATGGTAAGACAGCTGAAGAACTCAGCTTTGGAGCAATTAATCAGATAATAGATCTTACCAATGAAAGATTGTGTAGGGAAAAGCATGAGAGAAAAGAGGCAAGAAGAAATGAGAAAATTCTTGGTTCTAAGTTCTGTAAGATATATGACCAAGAACATTTTGGATGTGATAATGGTGTACAATGTACAGGATGCCACAAATCTCCAAAGAAGGATTTAAGAAGAAATTCAGAAAGTTTCAGAAATACAAAGAAAGGTATGAGAATTTTCCTTCTTACCCTCGTAAAGGGAAGTTTAAGAGATTTGTTTTCCGAAAGAAGCAGTATGTAGGGAAAAAGAAAAAATTTACACCTACATGTTATATCTGTAAGGGATCGCATTATGCAAATAAATGCTCCCAAAGAGATTCATCCAAAGGAAAGGCTAAAGTAAATGCTCTTGCTCAAAAGGGCATTACAGAAGAAAATATTGTTTTATCAGTGATTCTGATAGTTTTTCCTGAGATATTTCTTACCAGACAGATGATGAAGATTTCCAAGTCAATTATGCAAAGGTAGAAGCATCAAGTGATGATAACACTGCGACTCGGATATGAATCATTAATATCATTTGTCAATATGGTCAAAGTAAATATGAATGCTAACTTTCCACATCCGTTAGCACCTTTGTCTGCAGAACTCTTACTCAAGCAGCTCCAGCTTAGACAAAGTGAATTTGATGATTGTCCCCCATGGGATACTTCAAGAAAGATTTTTCTCCAGAAAAAGCTCCGTGAGCTTGAAGACAAGTATTTTCAGCAATCACAGCTCGAACAACAGAGAGAAAATTCGCATGCAGATTGGAGAAGAAGAAGAAGATGAGTTCTTCTGTTCTGAAGAACCTTTGATCCTACTCTGTTCGGCCGTCATTTCAAGCAACGCATCGATAACGCCAAATACCTCAAAGAGGTAGAAGTGGTCCATGGCGTGGTCGAGGACGTGGTCGTGATTTCACTCCCCCTCAATGGAATTTTCCATTTTTATTCCTGAAGAAGCTCATTCACACTTCTACACAACCTGCTCAGGTTGTGCCTAGTTCTTCTCAAGAACCATCCTCAGAGTCTGTTCTTGAGCCAAAAAAGTGGAGGAGGAGACGGATAGAATTCTTGCAGAAAGTCATTGAGAAAGCTACTTCTGAGTTTACAAAGCTTGTTGAACAAGAAGAAGAAAAAAAGAAGATTTTGAAGAAGCATTTCAACAAATAGCTCATCAAGAAGCTGAACAAAATCCCGAGGTATGTAGCATCAGCTGTACCCAGAATCCCTTCATTACTATAACTATCAGCATTCCTCATATTAAGCCATATACTCTGGATGCTATGATAGATACGGGTGCAGATATTAGTATGCTCAGAACCAAAGCAATTCCCGGATTGTTGGCAAAAGACACACCTAAAAATAATGTTTGATAGGAAAGAAGTTGTGTCTCAATATTTTGCTGAAATTCCTATATCCATAGAAGGCTTTACTAGGAATCTGAAATTCTATCAGCATGATATGCCTTCCTATGACTGTTTAATAGGTGTAGATGCCTTAGAACAATGTGGCACTTTCAGTATCAATAAGGACTATATATCCCTGTTTCATCCTGACCTTTTGATACCCAGAAAATACACCTTCCAGTCCATTGTCCCTATTGTTGGTCATAAAAAGCAGCCCAATCAAGAATGGATACATAAATCCATTGCAGTCTGCAAAACCAACATAGATGAAATAGTTGAAAAGATAAAGAAGAACCGTGTTCTGAAAATCCTCATGCATTTGTCTCTAGAAAGAAACATATTTGTTCTCTAGATCTTCAATTAAAAAAAGATGCAGAAGGATCTGAAATAGTTCCAAAATTTAAGGCTCATCATAAAGGAATGGTTCCAGAAGAAAGAAAAGAATGTTATGATGAGATAAAGAAATTATTACAAGCAGGTTTTATTCAGGAGTCTAATTCTCCCTGGGCTTGTGCAACATTTTATGTTAACAAGCGTAGTGAACAAGTCAGGCAAAAGAAGAGACTTGTTGTAGACTACAAGCCCTTGAATAAGTTTGTATCTGCAGTTCAACATCCTATTCCTGCAAAGGATGATTTGCTGACCATAATTAAAGGATCTAAAGTTTATTCAAAGTTTGATTTGAAAAGTGGTTTCTGGCAGATTTTCTTGAAGCCCGAAGATACTTATAAAACAGCCTTTGTTGTCCCTGGCGGGCAATATGAATGGAGAGTTCTACCCTTTGGTTTGAAGACAGCTCCATCAGTCTTTCAAAAGGTAATGGATTCTATCTTCAGAGATTTGTTTGAATTCTTGATTGTCTACATAGATGATATCTTGATCTTTTCAAAATCTCCAAAAGAACATCTTGAGCATCTTGAGAAGTTTTATGAAGCTGTGTATAAAAATGGTTTATGCCTATCTATTTCAAAGATGGAAACTTTTAAGGATGAAATAGATTTTTTAGGCATCAAGATTAAAGATGGCTCAATAGAAATGCAGAAACATGTAGTTTCTAAAATACAAGAATTCCCAGATGAACTCAAAGATAAGGAACAACTTCAGAGGTTCCTTGGCTGTATAAATTATGTTGCTGGCTTCTATAAGCACATAGCTGCAGATAGAGTTTTGTTGAATAAAAGATTGAAGAAAAATGCTCAGCATGGAGTATTGATATGACATAGGCCGTAAAAAGAATTAAAAGGCAAGTGTTAGATTTACCCCCAATGGCTTTACCTGGTTCAGGGAAAAAGATAATTGAATCAGATGCTAGTGATTTGTATTGGGGTGCAATATTGAAAGAGAAAACAAAATTTGATAAAGAAAAGGTTTGCAGATATGCTTCTGGTGCATTTCATGGATCAGAATTAAAATATCATTCTTCTCACAAGGAGATTCTTGCTGCAAAGAAAGCAATAAAAGCTTTCTTGTTCTTTGTTCAAAATGATCATTTCATTTTAAGAACAGATCTTAAAGATTTCATGGCCAGACTCCAAGGAGGAGATCCTGCAAATAAATCTGCATATAATAGGATGCAGAGATGGGGATCATGGTTTGATAATTTCTCTTTCACAGTTGAACACATCGGTGGTAAAAGCAATGCGCTTGCAGATTTCGCAAGCAGAGAATTGAATTCAAACAGAACTTCTGTAAAAGTTTCTGTTACTCAAATCTTCCATGAGTATGTTGAACCTATTTGGGATGTCGAACCTGTCATAACTATCTAGAGTCCAAGAAGAGATGTGATCAAGAGATGTCTTTCAAAGCTCAGAATGAGTTACAACAACAAGGGATAATAGCTGTCAGACCATATCAGATGACTAATTTGTCTTGCAGATTCTTGGATCCTGAGATACCTAATCTTTGAGTTCCATACAGATAAGACCCCATGGTCTTCAGACTTTTCTTGATGGCAGTGGCGCCATTACAGGTTTGTTGAGCCCTCAAATGATGAAAGACCCATCATGGGTCATAGGCTCAGACAGTTAATCCCTAGAAATAATACTTTATGGAATTTTGATTTTTCAAGAATGTGGCCAGAAGGTGATCCTTTAACCAATGATGTTTGGAACAGGCCAAGCAGACAAGGAGATAGGTAGTATATCCATAATCATTTTAAATATTTTCTCATAAAATTTCTACCTACTAAAATTTCTGATAGTCCTTTGATAGATGTTTCTCCTGATACTGCCAGGAATATATTGATCAATTGTAAAATTACCTGGTATGTTAAAATGCATTACTATGTAAGGACTAATCATTTTTCAGGTCATCACCGTAATCCAAACGGCCAGTTATGGAGGAGAGTGATTCTACATCACACCATGAACATCCACCCTCCAGCTCCGGGATATCCTCTGCGTATTCCATACCAGTACCTCTATCCAACAAGGACACATCTGAACAATGATGCTGATGGTACTGCTACTATTCCAAGAGATTACTATGAGCGCATTCAAAGGAATCTTAACTTCCAGAACGTGATGATGACAATGATTCCACTTCCAGCAGTGATGATAATGCGCCTGGGCCCCATGTACATTATAGCCTGTAGTTTGTGTCGGCTATGTCGGTAGGCGCTGCCGATCTTTTCAATAAAGCTAGGATAAGATTCGATCTTATCTTTGGAGCGTGGTGGACCTTACCACCTTTATAAAAAGGAGTTATCGTGGGTGGCTTGTACCCATGTCTTTGTCTGTTTGTCTTTGTCTTTTCTTTCTTTTGTCCGAAGAAAGGAATCTTCTCGGCTACCGGAGTTCCCGGTTTCCGGTCTTTAGGTTGCCAGTCATTGCCGGTGAAAAGCTTTTCTTAACCTATAAATATGGGCTAAGGAATTCATTCACTACATCGGCAGAGAGACATCGGCATAAGAGTGACGAGTAGTAGAGTGCCTTCTTCTAAGAGTCTTCAAGTGTTTAGTGTGTTTGTAATCTTCTCAAGTGATTAGTGGGGAATATTCAAATTGTAAAGTCGTAAGTCTAATATCTTCTTGAGTTCATAATATGTATTCCGCATATCTGGGCTATTAAAAGCTTTATTTATATAAAAGATCCTTTGTTTTATCAAAATCTTTCTTTTGTAATGGTATGTTTGCCCGTCAAACTCAAATTCTATTGCCCTTCGTTCCTATAATTGACGCCAAAAGCAAATTCCATGCAATTTTCATTTGGACTTTTCCAAGTGTGGAAGTGGGAACGGGGAAGACACTTAACTATTAGAAAAACAGCACGAGATCGAATCTCGACCACACTATTAATAAGATAATAAATCAAAGTCAAAGATTCTTGTAGTTATGGTATCGGAGGGAGCGATTCCAGGAATTTTATAAATAGTGTCCAGCGAGAGAAAAAGCTTAAAAAGCCAGACGGCCTGAATTCTGAAATTTAATTTTCGAACCTCCGCCACATCAAACTAGAGAGGAATCACAGGTAAAGGAATGGTAGTTTTATGGGTTTATTTTTAGTTCGTACTGTGCAAGGACGTTAGGAGTAGTAGCTTTCAAGAATAAATGATAAAAATGCTAGTATAAGTAGCAGCGGATAAACAAAAGCAACAAAAGTAGAAGAAAACGTTTGCATGAAACAAGATTTTTTTCTGTATTCCGAAATTAGGGTTTCAATTCTGATAAAAGACATGTTGAATCAGAGATTGTTGTTGAAGCAGGAGGAAAGGGAGGATAGTTCTGATTCCATGGGGTTTCAGGACGATGTAAGCGATAGAAATGTGACTTTGCATGACATCGCTGTGGCAGACTCGGGGCACGCCCGTTTAAATCAGCTCGGCTACAAACAAGAGCTCAATCGGGATCTCTCGTATTCTTCTACACCTTCCATTGCTTTGGATAACGCAAAATCAGTAGTTTTGTTTTGAGCGGATTTGTAATTTTTAAAATTTTCTTTAACATTTGGAGGTAGTTCCTGTCAAAATTTTGAAGTCTTGTAGTCTAGCCTTGCAATGGTTACGGAAATGCAAAATTAGTAGCTTTTTAGCATGTATTTGTTAGAAGAATTTTGTGGATCTCTATTCCCTGTTAAAATTTTGAAGTCTTTATGGGAACTTCCTAATGCTTGGGAAAATGCAAAATTAGTTTCTTTATAGCATTTTTTTCCAATTTTGTGGAGTATTTTAAATCTCAACCATTTCCTGTTAACATTTCGATGTCTTTTAGTCTAACCTAATGCTTGCAAAAATTAGTAATTTTTTAGCATTTATTTGTTAAATTCTGCAGCGTATTTCGATCTCAAAGACATTTCTTGTAATTTTTTTGAAGTCCTGTACTCCCGTGAAAATGCAAAATTAGTAGTTTTTAAGCACAGATTTGTTAAAGTCTGTGCCGTATTTCAAAGCTGAAGATCTTTTCTGTTAAAATTTTGATGTTTCATGCTCCTGTGAAAATGCAAAATTAGTAGTTTTTAAGCACGAATTTGTTATATTCAGAGTTTTGAAGCTCCCTGCGTTATGTCAGAACATGCAAAATCAACAGATTTTGAACAGGATTATTTTCAATTCTATGAAGCATTTTAAATCAGAAGACGTTTCCCATAAAAATATGATGTTTTTTTGTCTCTCTTTTTGTAATTTCCAATGCTTTAGAAAATGCAGGATAAATAGTTTTTTTTTAGCAATGAGCATAGAGTTTTTCAATGCTGCTAAGTAATTCGAAGCCAAAAACCTTTGCCGTCATTTTTTTTGAAGTTATTTGCATCTCTTGTTGGTACTTTCAAATGCTTAAGAATAATGTATAACCAGTAACTTTTTCAAATGATTTTTTTCAATTCATGGATTACTATAAAGCACTAGATTTATTGTCCAATAGGTTTTCAAGTAAAAGTTCTTTTTGTCAATTATGTGGATTATTAATTTATTTCAAAGCTCAAAACCTTTTTTTTGTCAAAAGTTTAAGTCCTGTGAGTCTCTCCTACTGTAGCTCTCCAATGCTCCAGCAAATGTGAAATCAATAGCTTTTTAGAGTGAAGTTTTTCAATTCTGTGGAGGAATTTAATGCTCAAGACCTTTCCCATCAATATTTTGAAGTTCTTAGCATCTTTAATGCTGTTGGTTTTTAATGCTTTCGAAAATGCTGAATCATAATGTTTTGGAACAAATTATTTCAATTTTGGAGCTTTTTAAAGCCAAAGAACTTTTGCCTGTCAAAAATTTGAAGTTCTTTTGGTCTCTCCTATTGTAAATTTCTATTGTTTCAAACAATGCAAAGTTAATAGCTTTTTACCAATGGGATTTTCATTTGCCAGGAGTATTTAAAATCAAAAGACCTTTCCTGTAAAAAAGCTGAAGTTCTTTGCTTCCCTCGCTGTCTTTTTTTTAATGATTCCGAAAATGCAAAATGGATACCTTTTAATTGTGTATTTTTTCAATTTTGTGGAACATTTTAAAGCAAAACACCTTTTTAACATGAATTTTTATTTCCTTGGAGTATCTAAAATCAAAATACCTTCCTCTCATAACTTCAAAGTTATTTGCTTCCCTCATTGCATTTTTACTAGTGACCCCGAAAATGCAAAATTGATAACTTTCTAGTGTGCATTTTTCCATTTACGTGGAACAATTTAAAGTTAAAAGCCATTTTTGCCAAAAAGTTGAATCTCCGTCTTTGCTCTGTAACTTTCTCATGTTTAGGAAACTGCAAAATCAATAGATTTTTATCAAGTTTTTAAAAGACTGTGTGGAGAATTTAAAAGGTAAGGACTTTTTGCTATGATAAAATTGAAGTTCTATTTGCCTTTCATTGCATAACTTTCTAATGTTTGTAAAATTCAAAGCCAATAGCTTTTTAGTTTATCAATTTTGTGAAGTATTTTAAAATAGAAAACATTTTCCCTCACATTTTTGAAGTTCTTTTTCATATCTGGAAGTGTAGATCTTTCGATGCTTTGGAAAATGCAAAATCTGTGACTTCCTAGCATGGGTTTTTCCCAATTTTGTGGAGTACATAAAAACATAAGATCTCACTGATAATGGGATTAGGTAAAATAGGCCTAAAAAGGTTAAGGTTCTTTGACAGTGACCTCCCCCTAGGGATCTATAGAGCTAAGCTTCTTTTGCAGTGGCCTCTTTCTCAGGGATCTATAGAACTAAGGTTCTTTGGCAATGGAGCAGCTAAGGGTAACCTCAGGCTGGCTAGTGGCAGTGGAACTTTTAGAGATTATGATAGCCATCCAGTTCTGATATATGCAATTGATGCGGGAAGGAGACCAATAACCAAGAAGGGGCATTATCAATGTTGAAAGGTCTTCAAACTGCTATCATAAGAGGATAGAAAAACTTAATTGTAGAAGGTGACTCTCAAAGCGTAATCAATGTTATGGAGGGAGGTATAACTAAAGCTTCAAAGTCAGAATCCTTCACAGGGGAAGCGAAGGGGATAGCTACCAAATTTGGAGCTATTTCATTTAAATATGTGAGATGCAATGGCAACAAGCTTGCTGACCTTGCTACTAATAAGGACATGGGTCTATTAGTAAATGAGGGAGCTCCAAATAAATTGTGGTTGACCCTACTCAGATTACTTTCAAGTTATCTATACATGGAAGCTAAGTCACAAGGTTTGAGTTTGAGTTCATCTTTGACGAGGATAAAGTTTGGTTAGTTTGCTAGTGGATAAAGTTCAAAAAAATAGTCATAAGTTCGAACAACATTTTTTTAATCTTTTTAATTTTCTAAAAACAATGGATAAATATGCTAGAGGAATAAAGTGGAGAGAGTTTTCCATCCCGTACATCCACTTGGCATATACACATATAATAAATTAATGCAAAATCATGTCAAAAACTCCGTGTAAAAATTATGGATAAAGTTTGAGGTCATGTTCGGTGAGGATAAAGTTTGCCAAAGATCGAACTTTTTCCATAAAATTGGGCGTACCTTGTGACATAGCATGGCATTACCTAAACTCATCTTCACATTGAAACGATTTTATGATTATGGTCCTTGAAAGAGTGGTGCTTTTCATAATGATTTTGTCCTTGATCCAGTTAGCTGTTTAATGATCAAGAAAAGGGTAGAATTATGAGATTGATTATTAATTGATTTGGGGATACAGTAAAAGGCCATCTCTGACTTTCCTGCGCTTGTTTTTACCATTTATTGCCTTCCTTGCTCTATGAACATGATGAATATGGTTGAAGATTGGCGCTAGCTCGCGACCTCCTTTTGTGTCTCCCGAATAAGTAATTCTCCTTTGGGTGGGGGACTGTGTAAGTAAATGTTAGTGAGAGGAGAGGCAAGGGTGGAGAGACAAGGTTGCCTAGACTGCATGCATGGAGTGGCTGCATGACCTGATGTAAAGTGTGGGAGATATTGTTTTGTAAAGCAGCTAGCTGAATTTTTGTTTTGGAAATTGTGCTGCAGGCTTTCAGAGCATGGTAGAGAAGGGAAAGAATGTCTTTCAAACCTCCTATATCATGGTTTCATCCTAATATTTTGAGCAGTTTATATATGAAAGTGAGGGTATAGAGGTTTTCAAGGGACAGATTGTACTCCACACCTGCTCTGATATGCTGAGATTCTGCCCGCCTAATGAAAATTTGAAGGGGTTGGAATGCAAGTTGTAATGGGTCGCTTTCTTCTCCTCCCTCTATTGAGGCTTGTTTTTGCCTGCATAAGGTTATTGCATATTTGCACATTGTTGCAATCCACCCTTGTCGGGGCCCTAGATCATCAAATGTGGGTCTTCCTAGGGAGGCTTGGGGTCTAAGTACTTTTCCTCTTGAGGCAGTTTTATGTTGTTTTCCTTGGGTTTTATTATAGTGGGACCTAAGGATGTACAAGTTTGCATTACCTTAGAATCCAAAGTTTAATAACCCTACTTTATGTTGTGGAGTATTCATAAGACTAGCTTAAAAGAACTATCCAAGGTTTTGGAAATCATACACATTTATAAATGGAGGTTGTGCCCTATCTATCATTACATATTCAAGTGCTAAAGTGATAATTGGCACATTACATGTACTATTTATATCTTGTGTGTGTGTGTGTGTGTCTATTGTTACATGTTTATGTGCATGAACTATGAAGTGAATGCTAATTTAGTAGATTATTTTCCTTTCTTAATCACAGTTGTCTTTGAAGGAGTTAAATGGATCTTGGGGAATAAGGGAGCATGTTCCAAGATGGAATCATAGCCTAGGGGTAATTGCCCAAGGTGTTGGAAGGCAAATGTGTGAATCACGGAACCAAGAATTGTGATAGGAGCTTCTGCTTAGGGTTTGGAGAAGAACGGCTAAAATCCGAAGTTTGGTTCTTTAGCTTTTGTAGCTAGTGGTAGACATATAGAGGAGGACTGCATGGTTAGAAAAATAATTTTTTACTCTTCATGGTTCATGCGAGTAGTTGAAGAATTAGAATTTTTTCATGGGTTGCTGATATTGGGAGTTAGACGTGGAATCTCGCAAAACTGTCAGCATATAAGGAAAGTACTCAAAAAATCACTTGATGTTTAACATTGTGTTTGGTTCCATTGTTTTGTCCTCCATTTTTATATCTGAAAATTTCATCTTCTTCTCTCCAAATTTTGAAAATTTTAATTCAAAATATTCCCTTTCTAGGTGTTAATTTCAAATTTTCTTGTTGGTGGATAATGGGTTGAGCAGATGTTTTGAACAAAGTGGGGGTTGTGTTTTATAGGTGTTGCAAATAGTGGTATGCTCTTTTTCTCCACCATATTGCTACTTTGTAGTTCTTTATAGTGGTGGTGCTAAAAACTCCTGTGCTTAATGAGGGTATTATTGGCAAAATAGTTTTGAGAGGGCATGAAGGCCAAGAGGAGGTGACTTTGTTGTCCATAATGGAAGCTAGCAATGTATAATCCTTGGCCATTAAGTGGTGGCTTTGTTAGACATAAAGGAGCCACCACCGATTGTATTGCGAAAGGTCATAATCACTTGACAAAGTTGCATAACATGAGGTTGTGAGCACAAGATTAGGACAAGAAGTAGAGCACCGAGAGAGTACCAACATAGATGTTCCGCAACAAAGGACAAACAACACCATGCCTCAAAAAGAGTACATGATAGGTTGTAGGACAAGCTATGAACGACTCAGTGTCATAAGCGCAAGGAGGTTTTGTAAGCCACATAAAGATTATGAGCAACATGGGATGTGAATGAAACTATATTGGCCCACAGTCCGTTGTGGAGAGTAGGAACATGGCCAAGGAGTAGTATGACTCGGTGAGGAGGTCTCTTGATGAAGTTGACATCGTTGGAAGTAGGAAGAGGCATGTGGGGTCATGATTGTGTGTAGCATAGTGACAAGGGCTGGGTCCTCAAACAAAGAAAAGCAAAAGAGATTTTTTCCATATGTGGATGACTAGCCCACTTGGCCAAGCCACTAGTCTTGGGCATCGTAGGTTATAGGTTCGAATCCCATTGAACCAACCATATTTTAATTGATGATCTAAAACCAAAAAAACCTTTTCTATTTGAACTAACCAATCCAAAGAGGACAAATGGCAGAAGAATATTAGAGGATTTTTTTGTTCATTGACATGCGGCTGGGACAAGGTCTTGAAAGGATGATGTTGATAAGTGGCTACTGATGGGGCAGGTAATAGATGGGCCAATAGACAAACAAAATGTATTTTATTTTTGAAAATTTTTCATTTTGTCGATTGTTTTTAAGGTTTAGCTACAAACTTCCATGGGCCATATCTTTTGTCCAGACCTTGTTTTGGGCACCATTGGTACTATGTTGGTAAGCACTTTTTGAGCTCTAAAATTTGAGATCAAAAGTTTTAGATCTGGAATGCTTCATTCTTGGGCTTGTGCAAGTACCTATTTAAATCTAAGCTCACAAAAACGAAATTTGATGATGATTTTAGAGATAAATACTTTTATGAGTTGATTACATTACTTCATAATTAATTGGCTGAGATGGATAATGATATTCAGAAATAAAGAGGTCTACCCCAAAATCTTGAAAGGGAAGTTGATTTGAAAAAGATTGGTAAGTTTCGCATGATAGAACATTCATAATCACATGATAGTATTGATGGCAACTCTTCCAAGACGATTATATTTCTGATTTTATTGACAATACCTCTAATTCTTTTGAGGATGGTGAATCAAACCTTACTATTGATAATAGAGTCCATTATTCAACTTGAAGGGACTGGTATTGGTTATTTGAAGATGATGCCATCTACTTTTGATGAGGTATACACCAATGGATGACGGGCCTTCACTAGTTTTGACTCCTTGTGAGAAGTGCTTGAGCTAGATGCAAATTAAGTACTTAGAGCATGACCACCTACAACTATGCCCTTTCAACATCCTTTTTTTGGATTGAGGTATTAGAGGTTTTTACCTAGGTGCATTTTGGAGAGAGGAGGCACTCTAGGCCATATTTGAGAGAGGAGACATTCTACGCCTCAATCTAGGTTTTATTAGCATTCAAGGAGACAAATATGACACTACTGGATTTTGACACCTATTGCGAGGATGGATTATGGATGGATTGATGATAGGTCATGGAGCTATTTATGCTCATATTTGAGGTTATACATGCGTGTATTTGTTGTCATCTGAGATTGCACCCTTTGCCGAGGCCAAGCTCAACACCTCAGTGAAACATGGAATGAACTTCAAAGTGTGGGACAATGGTGCTTTTAAGGTCAATCTCTAGAGAAGGTTGGTTCCTTCTATTCTAGCTCATTGTAATAAATCTAACCAACACTAAAACCTATTTTTTGAAATAGGGTAAAAGCAGATTTTGAAAGGATCCGTATCCTTGTACAAAAGCCCTCAAGGTTGGATAAAACATTGAAGTACTATAGAGAAGAAGCCCGTAGGCAGTAAAAGAAAGAAGGCCACAAAGGCACAAAGGCGAAGAACAAGAGAAGAGGGAAAAGAGAAGCTGAAGCAAACACAGCTGCAACACAAAAGATTACTCAAAGGATCCCGATCTTGAGATCGTAATCTCATTTTATGGAGAGGAATACCTTTCTTTTTTGATTTACTATTGTCCATCCATCACTTCGATTAGGATCCGAGTTTTCATTAGCATGTAAAGGCAACCGAATACTAGAGGCCTCTTTGGTTCCAACTATTGGTGAAGATTCCTCCCCAAAGGGAGTGTCCCCACCTAGTCCACCTTTCCCATCCCAATCACCTCATGGGGAAACCTGAGTTGCAATCAACAGCTGGATATTTATATGATCTTCACTAACCCCCGCTGGACCTTCCGAACAGGAATATGATTCATCTCCAACCACCAACAAGCTAGGATTGGAATCCTTCCACCAAGAAACTTTTTCCTTAAGCTTTGCAATACTTTCTGACAATCTATAGCAAGATGCCCGAGGGCAAAACACTTCTTGCATCGGAAGGGAAAGCCTTCGTAGTCAAGAGGTTGTGACCAAACCCTATTCAAAACTTTGAGATCAATGGAAGCTGGAAGATCCAGAGAGGTATCCAAATCCACTAAGATTCTTGCATAAGTAGTGTGAGTGTAGAATTCCGTTTTGGAGTCGATGGATAAGAATTTTCCTAAAGCATTGCCTATATCAATCAAACACTCCTTCGCCCAAAACTGCATCGGGAGATGAGGTAGGCGCACCTAAACAGGTTTGACATTGAATGCAATAGTGAGGTGATTGAAAGTTGGGAACCACGGTTTCATTAACAAGTGATGGTGCTGCAGTTCCCATAGTTTCGAGAAGATAGAGTCCCTATCCTTAGCTGAATTGAAAACCACAATAAAAAACTCCCTTGCACGGGGGTAAATGTCCAACTTACTAGACAAGAGGGGGTGTCAGTTTGAAGAAATCCATGAGTGGAGAAGCGTGAACCAGTGCCAAAGGCATTGAAGCGGTAGATCAAACCCCGACAAGATATGACTTAGCATGTGAAATTTCAAAAGAATGTGCCCAAAAACTCATAAAAGAAATGATCGGGATATGAATGAAATCTTGCAAGAGGACCGAGAGATTCACATCAAACACTAATGCATTCAAAGGAAAGGGATCACACTTGCAAAACCATCAAGAGCTTATCCATTCACAATCCAGAGCCAAGGCGTGTGAAAACTTCACAAACGCGTTCGAGAGAGGTCCATGAGCAAAAACTTAGCGCTCAAAAGCCGAGCTCAAAAAATTAGCAGAGAAGACCCTTAATTTGTGCCCATACAATCATATTTTATACAAAGAGGAGAGGTGATCAGATCTCGCCCAACAATGAAGAAAATCAACCATTTGACCAACCACTAAGGACCAATTGACATTTAATTTTGCAGACCAAGTTTGGGTGCTTGAGATTGCTTGAATCACACTCCATCGAGACCCTGCGGGAAAGAGGGTTACACCATTCAAGAGTTAATCTTTGGTTGTTGGGGTGGTCGAATGTTCAAATTGAGCCGGGCGCGACTTTTCTTCATTCGGCGGATTTTAGATGATCGGTGACCTTGTATTTGTCTTCTGTGACTTTTAACATTGTTTGGCGATTTAGATGATCTGCCATTTACTTTTTCGACGTGGCTCGATTTGCATCTCGTGGTCTTCCCACTTCCTCATTCCGTGGCTCATAATGTTTCGTGGAGTCTTTTGTTTGTTGCAGCTATCATTCGGTATTGCAGATCTTTCTTTTTGTGGAATTTACTTCATCCCGCATATTCTTCATTTTGCTTCATTCCACAAATTTTCAACCTCGCGGGTTTTAATTTCTCTGCGGACTTTTCCTTTGTCCCGTGGATTTCGTTTGCTTCTTCCGTGCTTCACTCCTTATCTTTCACTCCATGGCCTTTACAACTTTACCACACTTCGCTACCCCTTGCGGTTTTGATGCCTTTTCCGTGGCCTATACTCTCCACGGCTTTTCCTTTGTTATGCAAACTTTTCTGATTTTCGTGATACGCTATTTATTTCATCCACGACTCTTTCAACTTGCTTTTCTGCGGCTTTGTACTTAAGGCTGCTTAAGTCTTAGAATTTGAAGTTAGTTGTCCAAATAAGCATGAGTGATTTTTTGACAACATTTTGGCATCATCTAGGGGACATCAACTTGCTAGATGAAGTGATCGTGCTCTGGCATATCCATTGGGCATGGAGTCAGCATATAAGTTGAAAATTGATCTTGAAAGCTTTGAAACGTTGAACTTGTACTATGCTTTGACTATGATCGTTAAACTTTGGATGGACCCTTGATCACATCGAAAACTGTCCCAAAATCCTTGGGCTGTCTCTTTGATGCTCTGTATTTGAAATTACTCTTGAACTTGGCTGATGTGGACCGTGCATAATTGGAAAGAGCTCACAAAAACTATGTACAAAGAGTGAAAAAAATACATGCTCCAAATGGAGACATGTAGAGTGTGCTAAAGCACCTATTCTACTAGAAAGAAACTACTCTACTCCTACTCTAACCAAAAGCAAAGCAAGCTAAACAAAACCAGAGATTGGCTAGGAACAACAAATTCCTTTTTGATAAAGTGCGGAAATGAGATCAATTTTGCCAAAAGGGCAAGTGATAAGAATGCAAACATAGTCCGTCCCACTGCTTCCCTCAAAATACCGATCTCAAGATGAAAATATACCTCTGTGTGATTTGAACTTTGTTTGTAGAGTTGCTTAGGCTGACCTTTAATGGTTTGAAGATATTCTTCATGTTCTGAAGTGAACACGACAAGTGGCAACTTTGACTTTGGCTCCGATCTAGCTAGATATTTGATTGGACACCCAACACTCAGAATCAAGGATTATTTTTTCTAAATTTCCCATTTCTTTCACATTTAGCCTCATACATAGAGCTAATAAATGCTTCATTTTTTCTTCCACACTCTGATAAAGCTATGATTTCTTCTCACAAAGGCCTAGCAAATGAAGGGTGAAGCTGATCCCCAATCTCATCCCCAATAGAGGCCATGAAGCTGTTAAAATTGCCAACTACAGAGAAGAATTCATCCTCATGCCTTTCACATGCAATATTTTCCACTAAATGTGCCTCTTCTTCTTCTATAGTGTTTGAAGCAACAATCAATCCTTCTCTCTAATCTTTCAACTCAATAAACACCTCTGTATGATCAGGAATGCGACTTGAAGGATATCAACATGATTTTCTTGGCTTTTAGTCTTAGATTGGTCACCCTTGGCATCAAGAAATGCCTCATCCTCACGTGCAGGCTCAATCAAAACATCCTCAACAATGGATTGGTCAATAATAACAAGAACCTCTTGAAGGAAAATAGCTATGGTTTCTTCATTATCAGACTTTGATTCATTCCAATATGAAATGAGTACCTCATGATTTTCAACAATGGTACATATCTCAGCTGATTTTGATTCATTTGAAGAAGGGGGACCACCACATAGCTATTGGGGATTCTGTTTGATCTCAAACTCCTTCTAATCTTTGAGACTTTGCTCATAATCTTCTTTGCTTGGCTCTTCCTCATGTTGCCTCTCCAAGCGTGTTTGTAAATGCTCTTGCTCGAAAGGATGAGGAACATCCTTATTTTCCACAGATGAGTATTTTTCATGAAGCTCTATGGAACTAGATAACACTTGATTTGAGGGTGGGGAAGGGGTATGTTTCCACAAATAGGGTGAATAAAATGAGTCCTTTGCATAGCCATGTGAATTAAAATTTGAATAATGAGGGAAGGGGGAACCTTGGGCTGCCCTTGTAGAGGCTCGAATGAGGGAAAGGTGATTTGATCTTGGGAAGGAGAATAACTCTCACGGGGTCCAAGAAATGACGAGAAGCATCAAATTTAGGTTGAGGATAGAGCATGGCCTCAAAAGATGGAGTAGGATGGCAAGGTGGGTATGGTGAAGGATTTCCCCATGGACAGGGCTTCTTAGTACTAGATTGTAGAGCATCAAATCTTGTCTCCAACTCTTGTATTTTCTTTAGATTCGATTCTATGATCTGAATCTTGTATTGAGGATGAAGTAGTATGGCAAAGGGTAATCCCATAGATAAGGTTCCTTAATATCGGGATGCTTAGTGGCCTTTTCATCAAAAAGTTAACGTGCTCTTTGCATGCTTTCCTCCATTACTTGAACTTGCAACTGAAAATCGACATCAGAGTTGAAAACATCCCCATCATAAGCATAATCTTGTTCTTGCAAACCATCATAGTCGATAGGATAACTATATAAATCAATAGGGCTTGGGGCATACATGAACTCATCATGTTAAGGTTCATGTGTCTAATTTGCGAGGGAAGATGGGGGTGAATGAAAGTGGAAGAGGAGGATTTTGTGACCGCACATAAGAATTCCAATGATGGGCAAAGGAAGCCATGATTGCATAACCTCATCAAACATGAAGAAGATGGGTAAAAATGGAAATGAAACTAGTCTGCTGAGATGACATAAATGGGTTTATCGGATTAGTGGATTCGCGGGTGTGTTGAGATGATGCCTCCAAAGGCTAGGTACTACTAAGACACACACCAATCTTAGTGAAATGAGCTACAAATGACTCAAATGAGTCCCATCGGGGTGCCAAAATGTTGTTACACGAGATTGCACGCTTTCTTTGAGGCCGAGCTTAACACCTTAGTGAAACATGGAATGACCTTCAAAGTGTGGGACAATGGCACCTTTAAGGCTGTTGTCATGCAAAATGACTAGCCTAAAAACTCAAACTTTCAAGCATGACAACTAAGCTTACGGTCCAAATTTTTGCTTCTCGATCCCATCGAAACCTCCTCTGGCCAACTTGTCTCGGTGGTACCATCATCCCGGCCCCAATGAAAGTCTAATGATTCTTTCAAGCATGCCTCAGTGTGCAAGGAAGTATGATGAAGTTCATGACTTGATTTAGTGAAAGACTAATCTTCCTGGAAGCCTAGAAAGGCCAATTTTGGTCATTTTGGAGCTGCGTATACACTCTCTGGGAGAGTCCAGAAAAAATATTAAGCATCCGGAGATGGCGTTGGGGAGTCTTGAAAGTGTTGGAAGCAATTTATGAAGATTTAGGAAAGGTTTGTGTTGTCACTTGGATCGTGCACCCGTTAGATCATTAAGTTGATCTAGTGCAACATGGGAACATCCCCAAGGTGTGGGACCTTGGCTCCTTGGGATGAACCTCCGGAGTAGGCCGGCTTCCTCCTAAACTACGTGCATCTGATTAAAGATCAAGCTGCAGAACCTATGATTACTAGAAATAAAATTAAGTGCAACTATTCATGACTTCTCTGAGAAAAGGGAGAGGAAGATAACTGAAAGTAAAAGTGTGGTGATGCACCAATAGTAAGGGAACAAAATGACCGGTTTGTATAAGCACAAAACATTCGATAGAAAGAACAATAGTATGCACAACTCCCTATCTTAGTCTCTTTACATAAGTATTTTGTATGAAGGTGAAGAACTTAAATAATAATAGAAGGGATTCACATGCGATTCCACAACTATCACAAATAAGACTATTTTAACACAACATACAACCTGCAAAGAGAAGAACTAACTCCATATGAAGGTAAAATGGATCATATAAGCACCAAGAAAGAAAGATTCACAAGTACTATAATCAACCATTGACATACACAACACATGCAAGTGGAAAGAAGGCAAAATATCAGTTCTGTATTGAATATTAAGGCCTGAGCCTGTGTACAAGTACTCAAAAAGGGCAGAGCCTCCTTACACAATAGATCAAAAAGTCCCCTAATACTGATGCATAGAAGACTGGATCCTTTTTGTTTATGTGCATATGACTACACTGCTGTTGCTTAAAGATAGTGATGTATTACAGCAAGACCTATGATATTCATTTTTGAAAACCAATTCTCTGCCATAATGGCACTAGTTTAAAACAGTTTCCTCCAGCTCTATCAATGAAAGCTTGAACTTATATTATCTTGTGGCTTAAATAGAGATTCAGTGTGAGATGAATTCAGTGAGGGTGGGTTGATCTCTGAGTGATTATCACCATTGAGAGAATAAGTCTTGTGCTAGTTTCCTTTTCCTTTCTCCTAAACATGGCTACTTGATGCTGGATGCTTACAGTTCAAATTGTACGACAGTAAGCATAAGAGATAAATATTTGATAAGGCAGGAGAGCGGTAGAGCATCTTTTATTTTACTGCTGCTTTCAGTTGAGCATTCATGGTTGATTCTCCGTGAGAAAATTGAAGAATAATATCATAGAAATGTTTGATATGGATTTATTGGTTTTTCTGGATAGATTAGAATTTAGCTTATTTCTGATGCATTTTTTAATGTGTAGAATTTTTCCTTCGATTTCGTGGTTGATTGCATTCTCAATACTTAAGTTCATCAAACAAGCGTGGCAAGTAAATTCCACTTGGGTGTTGGCATCTTGCCATTTTTAAAGGGTCTAGGGTCTCTTGACCCTAAGTTTTTTTAGAAAAGGAAAAACATTTTTGTCGAAATTTTGAAGTCCTTTTCATCCCTAATACTTCTAACTTTCTAATGCTTGAGAGAGTGCACAACAAACAGCTTTTCAGCATGATTGTTTTTCCATTATGTCAACTATTTTAAAGCCAAATGCCTTGTTCTCTCAAACTGTATACTTTAAATGCTTTGTAAGTGAACTTTAAATTTTTAAATGCTTTGGAAGGGCAAAATCTTTAGTTTTTGTCAAAGGTTTTGAATTATTATGTGGAGTATTTTCAACCCAAAGCCATCGATATTTTTTTTTTTGTTGAGAAAATTCATCTTATATTATTTCAAGGAAGTCTTGCTTATGTAGGGAGAAAGCCATCAATATTTTGAAGTTATTTTTGTTTTTGTACTAACTTTCATATTTTAATGCGTAGGAAAATGCAAAGTTAATAGATTTTTAGCATGGATTTGCTCAATGCTCTGGAGTAATTTCAAGCAAAATAGCGTTCCCATTCAATTTTGAACTTCTTTGCATATCTTGTATTGTGCTTTCTAATGTTCGTGGAAAATGCAAATTCAGTAAACACCTTTTAGCATGGAGTTTTTCAATTCTGCGGAAAATTAGCATGCAGAGGATCTCTTTGTTTGAAATTATGTTCTGTGTTGTGCAACAATACTTCTGTATCTTGAAAATAAGTACTCTATTTTCTCATTCCTTTGTGCAGGGTATTATCAAACTTTGCATTTTCGTTTTCAATTATATCGATTTTGACTGGCATAACAACTCTGTATACTACGGGGCTGACTTTTGGAGGTCCAGTGACTATGGTATATGGATGGCTTATTGCTGGTTGTTTTACTTTGTTTGTGGGTCTCTCCATGGCTGAAATTTGCTCTTCTTATCCTACCTCGGGGTCTCTATTACTGGAGCGCCATGCTTGCTGGAAAGGAATGGGGCCCTTCGCCTCATGGATAACAGGCTGGTAAGACATTTGAAATTAAAACCTTTGAAGCTATGATACCCAACTTTTCTTTCTTTACATCACCATGCATACAGTGTCCTTGATGTTAGTATTTTTGCATCATAGACGAGGCATTAAACTTTTAGGATAAAATTAAATGGTACTTCTATTGCTTTTTATGGTGGAATTTTTTAGGGGTTGATTATCTAGGGAAAAGTCTTTTACATATCAGCAGGGCCAATCTATTTTGGAGTAAAATCTACCAGCTTCAGAAAATCTTACCAAACTAAGGACCGATTCACACAAACTACACAGTGAAACTGGTAGATGAAGCCTTGGGAACAAAGAATCTGTAAAAACAAATGGAGATAGAGGCGCTGGCAGTTCCCTTATATAGAGAGGAGGCCCCATATCTAAATAGGGATGGATGGTTGGCATCCTATCTATATACCCCTACCCTATACATCTGGGCCAACTATATAATTAACAAGCCCTATCTAGGGCACCCTATATGTAGATAGGGCAACAAATGAATGAATTCCCGCACCCTTCCCCCTACCCCCACACCCTACTCTCCCCCTCCATAAAGAATTCTAGATAGGGAGCAACAGAACAAGAAGATCTGGGACCCACAGTCTGCAGAGATATAGGGGTAGGGGTAGGTCATGATGTGCTCGATACTCGGGATTAGATCTGGAGAACTATTAATATTAACTGGGACTGGGAGATGCTGGCTCTCCCTGCAGCAACGCGCCCTACCGAATCCATATATCTTATATCTCATCTCCCAGGGAGAGGGAGTATATATAGTTTAATCGGCCCTCGTTCCATATATTATATAGATGCCATAGAAATAGAGATAACTTAAATGAAAGAGAAAATTAAACAGTTCCTTTTAACCTGCTGACTATATGATGATATTAGGCAAAACTATACAGATACTCACAGTCATAACTTAGTATATTAAATCTTAAATCAAGACAAACAAACAAATCTTAGTGAATTTATTCTAAAGCTAAACAGTCATAGAAACAATCTTCTATACAAGTAAACACACTTTGGTAGGTCATACAAATCATTCTGGCCGAAATGGCATTAAAAGACATATTTTGATATGTGAATGTGGTGCAAATTGTCCATGTTTATAAAAAAGTCCATTGATCTCCTCTTCCATCTGTTGAATACAATCCATTGACAGTAACTCTTACATGGTAGGCGCAACAACTCCATGTCTCAAGAGATTTTAACAATTTAGAAATCTACAAAAACAGATCAACACAAGTCCATATGGACAGGTTTAGTTCGTTAAAGGGATAAAATTTAGAGGGCATGGCTGGCCTTTACAATGATTTTTCTCTAAATGTGACTTTCTAATAACAATCTCTAATGCCTCTCTTTTCCAGAATTATGGACAATAAAGTGTATAACAAGGGTCTGCTATTGATTTATGCCCTAGTTTTAAAGGATAAATTTTAGTTTTTTTCCTGTTCGGAGGGTTAAAATATGATAGGCCTTCCTGATGAGTAAAAGACCTTTTAAAAACAAAAACCGGAGAAAGTTTATATTATAGAGAAATCAAATTATACATATTCGACTGTGCCAGGCATGAAAACTATTAGTCCAGACCTGGGCAGTATAAACATAAGCACACATATAAGTAGCTAACATTGATGCAAATCTTTATCTAGAATTTCCTTAAGATCTTCTTGAAGCTTAGTCGACCACCATAACAGTGGAGGGTCATAACAGATGAGTAAAAGACCTTTGAACAGCTTTCAAAGTCCATATTTATGCGCTTGGCCTTCCCCAGAAATAGTTGAAAAGACCTTGGTCCTTTTTCATTGGCATAATGTCAGGTTAGTTTTCCGAGCACAATTGAAGTTTTAGTTGGCATAATGCCAGGTTAGTTTTCCGAGTACAATTAAAGTTTTAGATATCTATAGAGCTGTCAGTCTAATGCTTCAACATCTGTCAGCAAGGCGATTTTAATATTATATTGACATAAGTTACTCAAGATGGCTACCAGGGAATAAAATTTGCACTAATTAATGTTTCTCAGTATTTTTGATGGTGATTTTCATGGAAAATGAGCAAAGAATGCCACATTTATTAGGAACATCGAATACATTTTGACCCTGAAAATGTGGTCTATGTGCTGTGCAGGTTTAACATAGTTGGTCAGGTTGGTTAAAGCGCACTCTTCCAACCAGTGAAATGAATTTGATATTTGGCGATAAGGATCAATGCATTTTTTTGTTGTATATTTAGTTTTTATTTTAGCAATACATGTGGGTTACACGATATGGCAGGCTGTTTAATGGTTGGTCATCATTAGGTATGGAAGACTTTATTTTGGTATATTTATCATTACCAAGGTTGAAGAATGCTTTTGGGTAAGACTGTATACTTTTCATACTTTTATCTCATCAACATTTTGGATTACATCAGGTAATTCATATTGAAGTTACTTGATACTTACATCCTGTAAATGAATTACTTGCTGTCAATCTGAAATGGCGATGATAATAAAAATCATATGCAGTTTTATCCAAAAGCCTTCTCTAATGTTATTATGGACTGCGAAATCCTCAATCTTTTAATCACCAAGTTTTTATTTCTTACAGTGGGCAGTCACTACAAGTATAGACTTCTCTCTTGCGCAATTGCTTCAAGTAATTATCCTTCTCAGTACAGGAGGAAACAATGGTGGTGGATACAATGCTTCCAAGTATGTTGTCATATGTTTTCATGGGGGATTCTTTTATCTCATGCAATTCTTAATAGCCTTCCCATTACATGGTTATCATTTGTTGGGACACTATCTGCTGCATGGAATGTTTTAGGTAAGCATCAGCATATTGAGGCTCACTGGCCTGAAATTATATTCTTAAGCTCATTTATTGAAGCAAGATTTCATGGGAAAATTTGATTTTTTTAGAACTTTCTTTTTCTCTTTTCAGGTGTTTTTGTTCTTATGATTCTTATACCCGCTGTTGCTCCGAAGAAGGCTAGTGCTAAATTTATTTTCGAACACTTCAACACTGATAATGAAGTTCGAATTCATAGTAAACCCTATATTTTTGTTTTAGGACTCCTAATGAGTCAATACACTTTAAGTGGATATGATGCTTCTGCTCACATGGTAAGCTTTTATTTTTGTTACTATTTTTACTGTTTTGTAACATATCTAATAAAGCAAGTAATATTAATGAATTTTCATTCTTTAAAGCATGATTTGTTTGCATACAGATTAGATTGTTATACAGCCTATCACTGTCAAATTCCCATGAAAATAGGCACCATGGTGATATATAATCCATAACTTCTTCTTACTACGAAGCCTAATCTCAAACATGACATAAGCCTTATATTACACGATGAGCAGCTCACAGATTTAACAAAAGTTTTAGACAGTATCAAACTTCCTGTTAGTATACTCACTGATTTATCTCTCACTGGTTATACAAGCCTCAAAGAAGACTTTAGGCCAAAATTCAATAAATTCTTGACAAATATTCAATCAGGATTCCACATCATTTAGATTGCAGTAACCTCTCTTTAAATGCAATTATTAAACTACTTATTCAATGGCATTTTATGGAACACACTACTAGCTCCATTTTACAACAGGGACATTATTCTGCCAATGACCAGTATTATCGTTGTGGTTTTGGTCTTTTCTACCTTATCCAATTTTATTTCTGTTAATGTAATAAGGTGTGATTCCCCTCATGGGTAGGTAGGGATAGAAAAACATCTTAGAGTGAGCTCCAACATCAGCTCCACAATATATGATATGTTTTTGAAGCAATGGAATACAATAACATACCCAATTTACTAAGTGTTGAGATGAAGCGCATCATGGAAATGAAAAATAACAAAAAGAGAATAGCATAAGCAGAAGTTAGAGAATGAGATAAGGTCGGTAGGCAAAAACCCAAGTGTTGTTCCTAGACTCCTCAGGTGGATTGGGCAGAATCGAACATAGATGGGGTTTCTAGTGGCAACCCCAACCAGGCTAGGCCAAAGGAGTTTTTCAGAATGATAGGGAACATGTTATTTTTTGTTTCAGTTGGAGCATGTGAGAGACCACGAATAACCTCGCGGAGGCTCTGTACATCAAAAGGGCCTGATTTAACTGCCAATCTCAATATTTTGAAGATGGTAGTTGACATGGATTCCCAGATTTTGGTGAAGAACCTCAATTCCAACAAAAGGTTGTAAGATCGATGTCTTTAACAAGTGATTGAGGATACTTACAGACTTCTCAAGAAGTTCAATGAGCATGTCATTGCTCATATTCCATGGAAAAGAAACAATTTGGGAAAAGGATTGAGGTGATTCCACCTAAAGATCCTAAGGAGGAAGAAACTGCAAAAGACAATCTTCCTTGGTCTCCTGGTGCTTTTGATGCATGTGATCTCTTGGGTAATAGTGCTACACAAGATTTACTTGACAATTCTGTAATGATTAATTCATAGATTAAGACTACTCTAGTTCCGGTCCCTCTACAGAATGTAGTCTTTGAAACTATTCATTTGCAAATGCAAAAGCTAGTCCTAATCATTTGCCTTTTGTTGCCGACAGCTTCACTCCAAATGTCAATTCTTCAAGTATTCAAGATATGTTTGTTGTTCCTTTAATCTGCTCTCCTAATTGGGGGACAAATTTGGCAACACTCTTGTAGACAACATCTACTACTGGGTCTAATTGCATTGAACAACTTGTGAAGAAATAGAAGATGTGTGTTGGGAAAGCAATGGTCACAAATGTTCATGTAGTATCCACCTATATGAAGAGAAAGACTCCTTAGATTGCTTAGTCTAAAATTTATTTCAAGATAGATGATTTGGGGAAAAACTCAAATTGAGATTGCCACTCCAAACTTTGTTAAGAACAAGGACATTGTTGAAATAGGTTGTTGACCATTCAGTGCAAGACGTTCTTTTACCCAAACTTAATTAGGTTGGTGTTATGAGTCAACTTACATCAGCTTACCAAACCACCATGAGGCAGATTGAGAAAGACGGAGTGTCAAAATCAAATATTAAGGATCAAGTGGCTGGTCTCAACCAATAATTGAATATTATTATATTTTTGTCTCTTGTGTTTCTAAAAAGGCGGTAAACCTGCCTAATTTGTCTAGTATTTTTATGGCTAAGAGCGCTTTGCCTTGGGTTGGAGAAATCAATCAATTTGGTTATGGTGGCAAGGTATTGCCTGAAAAAGTGTCCATTAATGGACTTAAATGCTGTAATAAGCTTGAGTGTTTCTATAGAAAGATGAGGGTATCAACTAAGAACTTGCGGGCTGTAAATGAATTATGGGATAATATGCATCCAAACATCATTCTAATGTCAAAGTTTGCTCCCAAACAATTAGTGGTAGGAAAGGTGATTTCTTTTGTCGGTGAAGATTTGGCCAATGAATGGAATATACATTTGAATTGCGGATTGAGGAGCTGAGGGGCGGATGATGCAGTTGAGAAAGGAATCAATGAATCAATCGATTTATCTAAGCTTGAAGATTTTACAGAAAAATAAACACTCCATGTTTGATGCATATGGAAACAAGAGTCATGAAGACTATAAAAGGCGAGCTTAGAAAATATGTCAAAGAACGTTTGGGATAGGTTCAAGACTTCAATTGTGATGCGGTGATCATGTAATGTCCCCTTTTCTAAATTAAAAATAATTAATAATATTTTAAGTAGGGCCCAGCCAATTCTTATGTTGGGACAACTTCATATTTTATTATTAAAATAAAAAGTATTTTTAAATACTAAAATAAAAGAAAAGGAGAGGTTGTCCCTCTTTAAGAGGGAAAAACAAATATTAAAAAAAAGAAATAAAGAGGCCTACATGGAGCGCTCCACAAAGAAAGAAAAGTAAAGGCTATAAAAACAAATGTTGGGGCTCATTTGTGGGATCATCTTGTGAATTATATACTTCTCTTTTGGAAATTGGAGCATTGAGCTCTCATTTTCACCCTTTGAGGACGAAAACCCTCATTGGATCCTATTGGGGACGAAAACCCTCAATAGTCACAACACTTGGGGACGGAAACCCTCATTTGTTGAATTGGTGACTTCATCGAGAGTCACATTGGAGCTTCAAAATTCAGAATTTTAGAATGGCAAGGGTTTCTATCAGTGTTGGGGCACACATTCCAGCCAGTGTTTTAAAAACCGGCCGAACCGGAACCGGAACCGGCTGGTTCGACCGGTTCAACATATTTAGACATGAACCGGTTAAAAAACCGGACCGTTCGACCGGTTTGGTACTAAACCGGCCGGTTTTGTAAGGAACCGGCCGTTTTGTACCAAATTGGTCGAACCGGTCCGGTTTCATCTGAGCGAACCGCCGAGTAAGGATTTTTTCCCTTTTTGGCATTTCTTTCCTTTTTTGGATTTTTGGTGAAGAAAACATAAGGATAGAATTTTTTTGCCATTTTTGGAAAGGGTCCGAGAAGATGTAGCAGCAAAAACTTGCATGTGCCATAACTTTCATTATGTGGCTCCGTTTCAGGTGCCGTTTTTTCTAAAAGTGTATATTTTCTCGAGCTCTACGCATTGATGGCAATATTTTTCTTATTTTCATAAATTTCATTTTTGCACCTTTTTGGACCAAGTAACTTCTTGCAATCTTCGAAAGAATCATGAGCTTTGATCGCTTTGTAGGCAGATTAGTAATTAAAAATCTTGGATAGCTTTCCAAAACTCGTGAGTATTCTCCCATGCTCGGACTAATTGTCCCACTGCCAGCCTTGGTCGCAACTTGTTATTCAAATGTTGACTTCACATATCAACGAGATGCGTAGGTTTTTTTGCTATTTTAAGAGTTTTTTTGTGTTTACACTCCAATTTGTGCATCCTCAGACACAAGATTGAATGCTATCGTAAAGGTCCCAACAAAAAGAAAGCATTAATAGCAATGAAAGAAAATGCTGCAAATACACGGTTTTGGCTGCAAATTTATGTCTTTTAAAGAAATTTGAGTATTTTTTTAAGTATTCCCAGTATTGGCGAATATTCCGAGTTTTACGAGAATAGGGGTTATCGAGTATTTGCGAGTTTTTTTGGGGTCTATCGAGTATTTGCTGAATGCGAGTATTCCAACTATGGTACTATATACATGAGCAAACTATGCATATTTTGTGTGTAATTGTTGGAATCATGGTTTCTAATCTTTCAAATATATTGTTTTCTTTAAAAATGTAATTTTTATGTGTTTTTAGTAAACCGGTTCATAGAGTTTGAACTGGTCCGGTCCAACCCTTGACCGGTTCCGATTTTTAAAACATTGATTCCAGCTAGGCCACGCTTTTGGGGGCTGCCACATTCATTTTCAACTTGATCCACCCATTTGGAGATTTCGGGATCACTTTTCAGCGGGTTTTCATGGTTGGAAAATTGTATTTTTGAAAAAGCAGGAATGATTCCACTTTCATTGGATAAATGGTCTCTTCAAGATCATTTTGAGCATTGGTTTGTGTTGAAACTCCAAGTATTGATGGAGTTATGAATTTTAGAAGTTTCAGCTGTATTTGCACTTGAAATAAATTTATAAAATACAAATTTGCTCCAGATTTCATCTTGCTGGATTTATTGAGTATTTGGGATATTTCTATGTTAATTTCCAGTCCATATTGCATGAGAATGGATGCCATTAAGTGCTGCTACAGTTCGCTGCATTAGGAAGACTTGTTTATTTACTTTCAGCTGCTTTTAATGATGTATGATGCCCTAAAAGTGTAATTTCCTATTTGTTGCTAGGGTTTCTAATATTGTTGGATCTGCTGTTATAAAAATCAGATTATTTTCAGCTGGGGTTTGTGTAAATTCCTTGTTGGTGTGGTTCAGCCCTAAAAAGAAACACTATCAAATATCAAACTTTCTTGGGCATTCAATATGATTGGTGAAACAAATGAAATTTGCAATAGATCTAGACTGCACAAGAGCAAGCATTGAACTGAGTTGTACCATGGGAGACGAGGCTTTATGCCATTGTTCCCTCCCTATTGTGATAAGGTGCAAAATGTTGTGGAGCAATGTAGAAAATATTGGCTGGCTGCAAATCTTATAATTTCTCATTGTGCAATTGGGTCCTAACATTAAGAAGTTATTAACCTTTCACATCCTTAATCGATCACCTTTTTTTAGTGTCATGCCATGTCATTTTGTGGTCCACACATAGGGTGATGAGACTAATTGTCTCATCTATTTGAAGTATAATTCCTTATTTTTGAGTAAGTTTTGAATGAGCTTAATCATGTTTGAAAGGCTTTTTAAGCTGTTTAAAAGTTTATGTATAAGATATTTATGATAAATTAACTTCACAAGGCATAGTGCTCTGTTTGTCTCCTAACTTCGAACTAATGCGAACAACTTTAGACTTCTGCCTAAGATCTTGAGATAGAAGCGCGGAAGCTCACGACTAAAACACTAGACCTATAGACTACTCCGAAGAAGTTCCCAATTGCTACACATCAAGAGGATATTGAAGAATATTTGGCAATTTCGAGAAAGATCTGGGGAATAGTTCTTTGCTCAAATAGCTGAACACATGTCAGTAAAATGCCATTTAATTAGCTGAGTTAGTAAGAAAGAGAAAATGGGACACTTCCATTTTTTGTGCAAAGAGTGCTAGTTCTAATTCTAAGATGCGAAGTTCCTATTATTTTAGGCGTAGTATATTAGTTGTAATCACCACTTTTCATTCGGTAGGTTGGATTCATAGTCTAGTCCTATTAGGAATTTTGCTACAATAAGCTGCCATGATTATAGCAAACAGTTCTGCATTCATGAGAGGTTGAAAGATTCAACTTCGAGTATCTACTCAAATATCTCCTTGTAAACTCGAAGGAGGGATCCTCTCTCCAACTATTCTATCATTTGTAAGAAACATTGAACTAGGTAATACAATTATAGTTGCTAGATGTTAGTGTTGGTGATTGTTAATAAAGTTTAAAGCCAAATCTTAAGAGGAAGGACCACTCTTACCCAAGGAGGAGGACGTTTCCAATATTTTTATAGCATAGTTTTTTTTGTTTAATTATTTTCATATTCTTATTGGTAAGATTATATAATTGATAAATTATGTGACTTAGCTTAGATTTATTTGTTACTGTCATGCTTTTGATTTAATAATTTAGTATTGCATTTTAGATGTACAATATCTTTTTGAATGTTTGTTGTTTTAAACTTAGAAGGATTGCTAGAAAGATGTTTCCCTCGTTTTCCTATAGCATATAGCACTTAGAGGCTGCCATGGTTCGATAAATGATTAATTAAAGTGAAGGAACAATGACCCTCGTCACTTTTTGGGCTGTGTTCACTGGGGATTTTAGGCATCAATAGGAAATTCGTTGAGCTAGAGTGTTGTGGAAAAGTTCTTGTAAGTTTCCATGTAAGAATTTCAAATTCCTTACTTTCCTCAAAGACAATTCAAGCACATGGTAAAGGAGCAATATAGGTGACAATAGGGGGGACCTTGTCGACTTCTTGAAGTAACCCGGAAATCTTTCACAATCTCTTAGTTTGGAGAAAAACATTAATCGATAATGTTCTTAAGTTAGTTTAATTTAGGATTTCAAAAAAATTCTTAGTTCATGTGTAAATTTAGGGATTTAAAAGGAAGATTTGTTAAACAAATCCCCCTAAATCAAAACCAGACACAAGTTTATCAGTTGAGGTTGAACTACAAGAAAACATGGAAGGAATAGAGAACATAGTTCTGCACTAAGAGAGAACTTTCACCTATCATATAGTAATAGACAATGAGGAATAGGCTCCTATGAAGAATATATCCCCATCAATATTGCCTATCTTTAGGGGGATAGCTTTAGAAGACCCTAATCAATTGTTTCTTTGAATTTAAGGTCCTTTACCGGACTTATGATTACTCTTGAGATGATAACCAAAAGTCAAGCTGTTTCCCTCTACGTTAAGGATTCAACCATGCGTTGGTTTATGGAGTTACCCCACAACTCCATTCATAATTCGGCTGAAATGGAAACAATCTTCTTGGATAAGTATCAAGATTATTGTAGGGTTCGTGATGCAAAGACGAGGCTCTTTAGGATGACCTAATAGGAATACGAAAGCCTTGAGGATTATCTTGATAGATTTCTCTATCCAGAGAAAAAATGTTGTGGTAATGAAATGGACCAAGAATTAAGTAAAACTATATTTTTAAGAAGACTAGATGATGAATCCAAAGATGCTACGAATCTCACGGGAAAGGTTGATATAAGCAAATAGGGACTTACAAACATAGCTGACCTTTGTAGGAATTAGTCAAGAATAGATTAGGAATTGAAGGAACAAACATAAAAAAGAAAAGTTGAAGTATGCCAATTGATGAAGGAGTTTGCCAATCTTAAAACACATATCCTAGTACTCTTAAATACTTCTTTCAAAATATCAAGCAAAAACCAAGTCCTCAGAGCCTTATCTATTTTTGTCCTAGATGCAAGGATAAACATGCACTTAAGGATTTCCCTCTAGACAAGGTAGATATATGTGGTATTTGTGATCCAAATCACTCCATTAATCAATGTAACTCACTCTTAGCAATTAAAGATCATGCAAAGAAAAACACCCACCAAGAGGCATAGCTTAATTATATGGGTCAAAGACAAGGTGGTAACTTTCCTTCAAACCAACACTCTAATCTATTTGTTCCTAGAAATCCATGGCCTACAAACCTATGGAACACACCATGGTTTGTCCACAAAGCTAAGTCTAATTTATCCTCAAAATGGAATAATCCGCATTGGACTTACTAGATATCAAAAATGGGTGCCTGGATATAGATCAATAACAATGGGTACCTCAACAAAATTATAGTCAACAATTCGAGGTCGGAGGCAAAATTAGTATCAAGCCTTGATGCTTGAATGTTCAAATAACAATCAACAACCTCAACTTGAGCAAGTTAATCAACCTCAATTTCCTTCACAATCTGTAGGCATAAAATCCTAAAAATGTTAAATAGGGAATGATATGTTGTGGAATCAGAAACTCCGCTAACTTATATGTCATTACTTGTGCTAACGTTCAACTTTGTTTTGGGAAGACTCTTCCCTCACGTTCTTCACCAATCATTGAAAAAATACCCGAGGAGAAAGAAGAATTGGAAGAATCAACTCATGAACCTCCGTTGCATGTTGAGCAGCCTGTCAAAACTCTTAATTCCCCAACTATACCATTTCCAAAGAGAGTTAAAGAAAAAGTGGTTTGTTAGCAGCCTAGTAGGATCATTGAATCTGAACTTATTTTTAATTTTTTAATTTTTTAAAGAACTAGAGTTATTAGAAATAAATTATTCAAATTACAATGCCAAGCCATGATACTCATACTCCAAGATATATCCTTGGAATTCCAACAACATATTAAAGAAGAAAGAGAACATATCTGCAAATTATCCATCAGATTATTGCAAGTGAAGGATCTTCTCAATCTGTTTCCACTTCTCTGGAGACCACGTCAAAGGTAAAGGACCAAAGTTGATGAGATTATTATGATCCAATGCCCAATTAGCTAAAGCATCTGCCACCTTGTTCTGATCTCTAGGAACATGTTGATATATGATGGTCTGAAATTGTTGAGCAATAACTTTAATATTATCCTGTATCCTGGCGATTAACCAATTATTGGATCTATGTTGCTCTTGAGCTGACAGAAGGTTGATGATAACCTTGGAGTCTGATTCAACTATAATTCTAAGACATCCCAGTTTAGTTGCCTCCAGGAGAGCTCTCTGAATTGCCAAGATTTCAGCCACATTATTAGTAAAGTGCCCCAATTGATGAGCAAAGAAGAAAAGGGGGTTCCCAAAGAATCATGAGCTACCCCTCCAATACTAGTTGGACCTGGATTGCCTCTTGCTGCTCCATCAATATTTAGTTTAACAAAGTCAAATGGAGGTGGCTGCCATTTTCTCTTAACAGAGGGGACCAATAGTCTAGTACATGACTTAGTCTTTAATTTGCTTTCCTCCAAATTGAGTTTTTGTAGTAAATCTTTCCATTTTCCAGGTAAGGGGGAAGGGATTTTCATATTATGCTCAATAGTTTCCACTATATTACTTCGAGTTAATTCCTTGACATACCAAATGTCTCTATTTTCTGATTTGAAGATGCGTCTATTTCGCTCTTTCCATACATTCCACAACATAAGAGAAATGGCAATCTAGATTCCTTTGCTAAGGTCCTGAGTATCAGAGACTGAGTGTTTCCAAGCTCTAACAATTTCCACAAGATTCATCGAAGAGTCCCAAATGACAGATAACCAATCCGCCAGAATATTCCATAGAGATATTACAAAAGGGCATTGAAGAAAAAGGTGGATCAAAGTTTCATCTCGCTTCTTTGCATAGAGGGCACCAAAAGGGTCCCACCATACCTCTTTTCATCAAATTGTCTCCAGTAAGTATCCTCTTGTATAATAGAACTAGATAAAGAATCTAACTTTAGGCCACAAAGCAGGTTGCCAAAGATCAACAAAAATATCCTTCCAAGGATGTGGCTGAGTGCCTATCAAAGTACTATATCCTTCAGCTATAGAATAATTCCCTTCGAAGATTTTCCCCAAGCAAGGGTATCAGTATCGGAGGAAGTTGGAAGGATTCTGTTTTGAAGGAGATTTTGAAAAAATTGAATTTGGCCCATAGACAAGGTGGTCTGCCACAAAGATGGAGAGATCCACTCAGTCCCCTGAGACGATGATTGAATATAATGGATCACCTTTTCCTTTCCCTTACCGTGAAGAGTATTCATAATACTTCTAAGATCCGGATATTGCTCAATCAAAGGTGGATGCCCATCCCACGAATCAGTCCAAAAGTTAGCCTGATCACCTTTCCCAATTTTCCAAAAAAATTGTTTTTAATAATTTCTTCCCCAATTTTGAGGACCGAAAGAATCGGAGATCCCCGAGACGGTAAAGAATGTCGGATCAACTCTTGCGGCATCATTCCTTCCGCATATTTTCCTCTAATATTGATGGCCCATAGATGATATGGATTTTGCAACAGTCTCCAATATAACTTGGCAGCTAAAGCCTTATTATTCAACACACTGGATCTAAAACCCAATCCCCCATCTTTCTTTGGCAAACATAATGTTTTCCATTTCACAAGATGCCATTTCCTTACCTATTGAGTTCCTGTCCACAAGAATTTGCTGATGGAATCCAACTGTTGTAAAACTTTCACAGGAATATTCAAAAGGGAAGAAAAGTAGATAGGGATAGCTTGTAAAACAACTTTAATCAAAGTAATACGTCCTCCAGAAGTTAGCCATCTATGAGTCCATTTACTAAATTTCTGAAGAATCTTTGTGGGTAACCAAGTCAGTCAGTTAATCTTTTTGAATCCAACGGGATACCCAAGTATTTTAGAGGTAATGTTCCCTGTTGAAATCCTAACTTTACCAAAATATCCTGCTCCAACCTGGGTGAGCAATGGAAGAAAATGATTTTTGACTTTTTCCTGTTTATATCTTGTCTGTGGCCTTTGAAAAGAGCTCCAAGTTGTTGTGGATTTGGTTAGCTTCTTTTAAAGATGCTTCTCCCATAATGGAGGAATCATCTACAAACTAGTGAATTTGAACTTATTCAAGAACTAAAACATCTTAGCATTGGAATTCCACTAGTACAAGCCATGAGGGATGTTCGTGAGATTAACAAAACTATTAAGGAGTTGTGCATCAAAACTCCCAGTAAGAAGGAAGCAATACCCTAAGACCATTCATGTAGATAAGAAATTGGTTGAACTATTGGTAGGAAAACTTCTTCCTCCAAGTATGGAGTCCCAAATAGCCTTTTTGTGATTTTCTCTATTTGAAACATCAATATACCAAATTTTCTTGTAGATTTAGGAGCCGCTATTATGTTATGACTGCTAATATGCTATAAACTTTGTTTCTAACCAACATGCAAACCAACTGCTACATTTGTACAAACGGCTGATCAAATTATTGCAAAATCCAAAGGGACCATTGAAGACGTTGCAGTCACTATAGAAGCTTGGGAATACCCTGTAGAATTCATGATATTAAAACCTCAAACTTAAAAGAAAGGATATCCCTTAATCCTAGGTAGACCTTGGCTTGCTACAGTTGCTGCCCTTATAGATTGTGGATCAGGAGACATGACTATTGCAAATGGGTTGAATGCAAAGAAAATTTCCTTATATCTGTAGTCATTTTTATGCCCTTAGAATAACCTTCTAATCCCATGCGCGTCAGCCTATCACCCGGGCGTGGGCGCTCACCGAGGCACGTGCGGGTGTCGAGCCCCTCCTTTATGTGAGTTTTGTGAGAATACATTGCTTAAGGACAAAAACTTAGATGCAAAAAGGTAAAGGACCATGCATTCATTCTGAGAGCCTAGGATGAGTTATTATATCAATACATTCATTCAAAATCAAAAGAAACATCATATCAGATAACATATCGATCCATAACATAAAGAAATGGCACTAGGGTTTACATCCATGAACATTATATTCTTAGAACATAACCATATATTCATATTGATCATAGTTTAGTAGCCACATTACATTCACCAAGGCCATAATAGGCCAATGCATCAATGTAGATAAGACTCATGCATCAGAAGCCCTAGCTATGCTTTCCATATTACAAAAATTGTCACAGACCCATCCCCCTAGATATGCTATCACTCCTATACAGTCCTCTTAATGAGAACCCCAACCCTCTGGAACCTCCTATTATTTTTCGTAAAGCTTCGCCTTCATTCCCTCTATGTTGATCCCTCTTCTCTCCCTTGATAGCGCCCCCTTTTCTTCTACCCGAGCATCTCTATATATAGCTTTAGCATCCACCACCATGCCTTCCTTCAGAGAGTAGATGCTTGCCAAGTGTCCATGTGGTCCTCCAATGGAGCATGCTTACTCTGATCCGAGCTCTCCACTTTTTGTAATGATGTCTTTCTGGATCCTTCCATCGCGTGGAATATTCTTTTCTCCACCAAGTCACCAGGATGGCACCTTATCCACTCGCATGCTTAGTCGGGTCATGCTTTTCTTGTGTGCTTCTGGAACGCCGAATATGGCTAAGTCTTGAAACCCTTTTTTTTCCTTGTTTGTGCAGCACGTGGTTTCTACTAAACCCTTCTAAAACCTCTTGTCGTGCGCTTTTGCCCCACACGCCCTTCTTCATATTGGCCTCGTGCGCGCGCATGCGCCCAGGGGACTTAGTCAATATTATGAGGCCCAACATCACCCCACACTAAGCTTGTTCTCCGTCCTCGGAAACATCCTTCCTTCAAAGAAATAAAGAATGGTGGGACTCTGAATAGTTGGAACAAAGAATGAAGGAATGAAGAATGGAAGAATTAAAGAATGGAGGAAAGAAGAAGAATATGTTTATTGCTTTGAAGGAGGAGTGGGAAATCCTTCCTTATATCTGCCTCAATCTTCTCCTAGGCATCTACTTCATTCTGCGCTTCCTAGAGTAGGTCACCCACCAGAGCGCTTACCTCGTCGAAACTCATCTCATCCCCCTTGGCACCCATTGTATCAACGATCCCTTCTAGTTGGTTTCCAAAGTCATCCAGTGCATCCATCTGTGGGTGATCTGGGGATATAACTCCTTCACCGGTTTTTGATCGAGCCTCTCAGGGTCTTGATGGCTTCAGACTTCTTCTCCACCTCGGCCAGGATCTTATCCCGTTTTGCTCTATTCTCCTTATTCTTTTCTGAAACTCCTTGAGATCTGCTTCATGGGTGGCAACTAAAATGCTTGCCACTCTATCTCTGTCCACGCAATTGTCATAAGCAACTTCGGCTATCTCGTGTGAAAGATTTTACAACGCGAAGAGTTTAGTGTCTTTGGCGACTATCTCCACAACCCTTAGCTTCTCCTCCTCTTGGTGCGCTAACAATTCTTCTTGCTGATTCTAAGCGAGTGGCTGCCTTTCCATTGTAAGGATGTGAGTTAAATCTTCCAAGCACTGCAAGGTTGACTCATCGTATTTTTGCTCGGGCGGTGCTAGGTTTGGATGCTTTAAGATAATAACATCTGTAATCATTTCTACCTTCTTGTAGACCTCTCGCACCTTTGCCTTCTCCTCCCGTAGCTTGCGCCTTAGCTGTGCATTGATCAACTCTTCTTGCTTTAGGTCCTTGTTCTTTTCAACTAGCTCCTCCTTTTTCTTCTCCAATTCCCCTTCTAGGAATCTCACCCGAGTCATTCCTTAGAAAAGTCTTGCCTCAACTTCCACTGAAACCTTGTTGAGCGCATTACAAACTTGTTCATCAGATAATTGTTGAGCATTTACAGTGGGTTTATCCCTTTTTCCTCTGGCATCTTCATCAATGCCCCTTGGCTTACTTTGAACTTAGGCTCATCAACGTGGGACTCGAACACCCAAGATAACATCTTCTGGTTTGCGGGTACGTGCCTTCCTCATCAAATGAAGACATCAGTCAGGAGTTGTTCTATTGGCATAGTGCTTTGGAAGCGTGCGCGTAGTAACACTTTGTTTGGATCATTGATATAACCCATTCCCTACCCTTGTGCTACAACCATACTCTTCCCTCCTGTGCGCGTGCCCTTCGGAAAGCTCACCGCTAGGTTAGGATCCCTCCCATGCTTCCAGTACTCCTTTCCAATGCTCTCATCTTCTATTTCTTTGAGTATCTTTGTGCTCTGCTCCACCTCTTGCTCCACTAACTTCTTGATTATGCCCACTACTTCTCTCTCTGCGGCCTCTTCTATCTGCTCCTTGGTGAGGTGGGGTCCTTGAGTCCTTAGTGTTCACTTCCTCGCTAACCCCCTTTCCTTGGTGTCCTCCTCATCTCCATTCTTCTCTTCATTTCCTTCTTCTTCGAATCGTGTACATCATACACGGGATGATTATGAACTTCTTCATCCTCATCGTCATCCTTCTCACCCCTGTAGGCCTCCAAGCTCTCCGTCTCCTCCGAGTTTGCCTTCCTTCCCGCTACCTTTGTTTCTTCCTAGTTGGGATTCTTCCTCTTCCTCAGCAGGTGATTCCCTTCTAGGTGACTCTTCTTGTTTTGGCACCTCTTCCTTAGGTGTCTTCTCCTTCTCCTTGATGGGAGACTTCTTCTGCGTGCGTAGGTGCTTGGCTTGCGCCCGACTCCGATGTGCCCACAGATTGTGTTGTCTGCACACTTGGTGCTTTCTTTCCTGTGCTTCTTTTTCTAGGGTCTCTTCCCTTTCTCTCTTCTTTGGCGTGGCCTTCTTCCTACTAGTGGGATCCTAGGGATGGAGACATCATTCTCCAAGTAGGCTCCCTTCTCAAACTTAGGTCTGATGCGCAAATACACCCTCGTTGCGGTCCTTTCGACAATTGGCAGCGTCAAGGGTTTCATCATCTATACTTCGTGGGAGACATACTTCTCCACATATGCGTGCTTCTTTGGGTATATGAGCTTCTGCGTAGCTGTGGTGGTCTTGGTCCACTTCACTAAGGTCGAACCTTAGCCTTTTAGCTTCCTTGAAGCGGTTGACCCCTTGGAAATACTGCGCGGTGAAAGAGAAAGGCAGTTTGCACCATGGACTTTCGGTCCCATCTATCAGAGTGAATCTACCAATGCAGAAGTGCTGGTATACAACAAACTCAGCCTCTCCATCTACTAGCATGTAGGCAACTGTTTGGGTATTCTCCATTCTACCTCAAATGCATCGCGCATTCACTTGTACCATTTCTCTAGCGCGCCTTGTGGGTGGCCGTCATGGTATCAAGTATACTTTTCAAATCTTTTTTGCGGGTGAGGGATCTTCGTCTGGATACTCCCATACTGAACTTCTTCTGGCCCATCGGGCACTCCAATCTCTGAGAAGACAATGGTGAGAAGGACATTGCCTTGAACATTATCTTATCCCCTTCTGCGCGTTCTTTGATGATCTCAAATGCACGTAATATAGGTGGACAGGTTGTAGATGGTTCCTTCTGAAATCTTCTGGCATACATTCAACCATGCCTTGTTTACTGCATCCACCTCTCTTGACCATTTAGCTTGGTAACCAAGCGCGTGGCCATCCTCATTACGGGGTGGGGATATCTATGATATCAAAGTAGTGCGAACCCTTTTTGTAATCATAGGCCTCCACAGTCTCCTTGATGGCCTCCTTATCCTCCAAGTCATCATCTATGGAGTCCCCTTCGCAAACTAGGCTAGTAAACTTTGATATGAGTTGAGGAGTTATGCGCATTTTGCGGCCCACAAAATAGAAGTGGTCCTCGTGCATGCGCGCATGACATCAACCATTGGTATAACCGCTCGGGCTTGCCAAAATAGGGCAACTCATAAAGTTGCAGCAACCTGGCCTTTCCAACTTCACCTTTACCTCATTGTTATAGATCGACATTCCCTCTGGTGTCTTCTTGTCTGTCGGATGGACCAGGTTCAACGCCATCTCTTTTCTCGTGATGCTTTGTGCGATGATTGTAGTCGCTCACGGCCATCTTCCTCACATGGGATATGCATTCTTTCCCAACAACTTCATCAGGTATTGCATCTCTGCATACCACTCCTCATTGAAACTTCGTGGTGGTAGTTGTCTGTTTTCCTTTGCCCTTGCTCTTTTTGGTGAAATGGTTTCCTTCTTTGGTGCCATTTTACTTGTTGGGTTAAAACCTAAACTCTTCTTGCTTCTCTTCCTTGCTCTGCTCAATCATGTGGCTCAACTCCATGAAACAATCCTTCTACTTCCGTGCCCTAGCTGCAAAACCCTAACTTGGAAAAATTCTTCCACAGACGCGTACTCCTCTAAAACTTTCTTCCCTACGCCCATGTACTCCTTCCACTCTGGTTCGTAGATCAGCCTAGTCACGTACTCAGATCTCTATGATTCTCCCTTTGCACAAATCTTTCTTTGCGGATGCCCTAGTTCGCAAGAGCTTCTTCAATCTCGTAATGGCAAGGTAAAATAATAATGTGCCCGACTTCATACTTATAGCTTTTTTTGCTCTTCTCCGTGATAAATGCTATGCCACCCACCGATCTACTTAGCATTAAATGCATTTTTTCCACTAAATCCGTCCTTAAGCGCCCTTACCCACGTGCCCAATCCTGCGCGAAACCTTCTACAACCTTTGGCGCACGCAAAAATCCTTACCGAGAAGACTTTTATGCGCGCGTCTGCAGCGTCGAAGGCACTTCTTTGTCCTTGACCTGATTTTTGCCCTCGCCTACCTCATGTTGTTCTGCGCTTCTTATCCTTTGTACGTGGTCTTTGTTAAGCTATCTTGACACCAAAAATTCTTGTCCACCGTTTCCACGCGTGTTCTTCTATCTTTCGCGCCTTTAATCCTTCAATCCAGGCCATACAACTTTTACTACCAGCTTGTATCTCACTTCGCACTACTTCACCCCACACTAAATCAGATGTGCGGTCCTCTGTGCATACACAACCTTTTGAAAGTAATGTGGTTATTGGTGCACAAGGTGCAAAACAACATAAACAAAAGGGAACAAGCAACGAGAAAGGGAAACACAAGGAAAGGAAAATGCATAAAGGGAAATCCTAAGCTAATTGGCAATATTGCCTTATTTACAAACACAAGGAAGGTTTATTTATAGTAGGGCTTTAGCCTACTCCCATTGAAATGGCCAGGTAATTTCATCCCATCTAGCGCTTGTAACTGGCATGTGCCTGACTCAAGGATGTATGAGATGATGTATGGGCCCAACCAATGGACTTTCAACTTCCCGGATGGCGCAAAAACTTGGAATCATACAAACAAAACCATCTGCCCAACCTCAAACTACTTATTCTTGATATGACGATCATGCCATGCCTTTTGTCTGGCCTTTTCAGTCTTCTGACTCCATCTAGCAAGTGATCGCCTTTCGTCAACTACATTAACTTGTCAATCCTTTCCTCGAGCGCTTGCTCATCAGCCCAATCCTCTGCGATGTGCTATACGCAATGATGGTAATATGAATTCAACTGAAAAACAGCCTCCGCGCCAAACACCAATTGAAACGGTGTGGCCTTGTTCAACCTCTTGTAGGTTTTCTTATGCCCATAGAACGGTTGATACCTTGTCATCCCAGTCTTGTCTTCCAACATCACAAATTTTGGTCAATGTGTGACTTAGTATCTTGTTAAACGCCTCAGCTGTTCCATTCGCTTGAGGGTGATAAGGGGTAGTCTTGTGATGGGCCACCATAAACTCTGCCAACAAGATCTTGACCGTTTCATTCAGAAAATGTGTTCCCCTATCACTAGTTAAACTCAACGGACATCCATATCTGCTGATTATGTTTTCCCATAAGAATCTCGTTGTTGTTGTTGTTGTGCAATCCTTTATAGGCATTGCCTCTTCCCATCTTGTCAAGTAATCAATGCAAGTGATGATGTAACGCGAGCCAGTCCTTCATGCGGTAGGTGAAATTGGTCCTATAAAGTCGATTGCCCATTTTTCAAATGGTTCAACGCTGGCTATCGGTCGCAAGGGCATTTCATTCCTCCTTCCAAGTTTTCCAAGGTGTTGGCAATGGTCACAAGCCTTGCAAAACTCAATACAATCCTGGTAGATACTTTCCCACCAAAGCCTGCCATTAGAATCTTCCGCGCGGTGGCATTTCTTGCATAGTGTCCTCCTGTAATCCCACCATGCACTTCCTCCATAATTGCAATGCGCTCATGTTCTAACACGCATCGGGCAGAACCTCATCACGACCTAACTTGTACAAATCTCCACTAATCAACATGTAGGGCGCGATGCATATAGCCAACTGCTTTCCTCTCAAAGCCTTCATTCATTCCTTTCGCCACACCCATTTTAAGAAACACTGCAATATCCTCTAAGTCGAGGGTGTGCTGTGCTCGCAACCTAAACAATTGCGCGTCTGGCATGGTATCCTCAATGCTCTGGCGTCCTCCCTGAGTCAATTCTTGATAGATGATTAGGTCTTGAATTACTCTTTCCTGGTTTTACCACAACTGAAAACTCGAATTCTTGAAACAACAGGACCCAACAACATATGCGCCCTTACAAAACGGGCTTATTTACCAAATATTTCAACGCCATGTGATTTGTGTAGAATATAAATGGTGTTGCCTAGCAGATATCTACTGAACTTATGCAGCGTGTAGATCATTGATAATGCCTCGCGCTCATTAGTTGTGTAATTTTATTCTGCGGGTGTCAACTTCCTATTGGAAAAACAAAGGGGATGATCAACAATCCCTCACGAGGTTGTCTTAGCTTAGACTTGCTCAATGGCTGTCCCCGAGGCATGACATGCACATGGAAAGGCTTATCCCAAGAAGGAAAACGTAATATAGGCGTAGTGACAAGCCTATCCTTCAATGTGTCAAACGCCTTCTGTTGTGCACTCTCCCCAGTGAAAGGTACTCTTGTGTTTAAGTAATTTTTCCAAGGGCGTGGCGATCTTGGCATACCCCTTAATAAACTTCTGTAGTACCCCATATGCCCAAGGAATCCATGCACAATGCTTTGATTGGTAGGCTCCCCAATTTCACAATAAGCAATGACTTGGCGGGATCGACCAACAAGCCTTACATATAATATGCCCTAACAGGGTTCCAAATGGAGTAAAGAAAGACACATTTCTTAATGTTGAGGATATCCTCAAGCTGACGACATCCCTCAAATATCAGCCAAATTGTCACAATGGTCTTTTACTAGCCCATACACAGTCTAGTCATCCAGGTAGACCTGAAGAAATTTATGGATGAAGTCTGGAAGGCTTGTACCATGATGCGAGAACACAACAGGCGCATTCTTCACCCAAAAGGCATGACCGTGTAGGAAAAACTTCCCCATTCAGTGGCGAAAGTTGTCTTCTCCTGGTCTTCCTTTGCAATTCTAACTTGGTGGTACCTTGAGAACCCATCCGTAAAAGAATAGACCTCACGCCCGGCTACTCCTTCCAAAATTTCTTTAGTGAAGGGGGTTGGAAAAGGGTCAATGACACACACTGCATTCAAGTCCCTGTAATCAACACAGATCCTTATCCTCCCGTCCTTCTTAATGCTTATGACCATTGGACTCACCCATTCTGATTCCTCCATGCCTCAATGATGCCTGATGTTATCATCTTGTCTATCTTCCCCTCGACGTCTACACGCGCAAATTCGGATTCATCCGATACAGGTCTCTTAGAATCGGGGCATGCACCTCCTTCAACTTGATCCGCATTTCCCCCAAGGAGTGGTGAACGCCTTTGAGCTCATGGTACCACGTGGGAACAAATCTTGAAATTCGCGCAAAAGGTCAATGATCTTAGAAACCTCTTTCTCCAACCAATAGTCCTCAATGATAGCTTCCTTAGGTTCAGCCTCCAAACCAATGTTAACCTTCTTTGTTTTCAAGGGCTCATGGTAGGCACACGCTCACTCATCAGCGCTATCCATGACTTCGTGTACCTCAGAATGGTTAACATCTAGACTCTCCATTTCTTCCCCATCTATCACATAGACCATTTTTCCTTTTTCTTTTTCAATGCATGCGCGCTCAAGCTATATCTCTTTAGATTCGTCTTCATCAAAATGCGTCTCCAAACTAGGTTCACCCAATAACTCCAGTATCTATCTTTTGTCATAGCACTATCTCCCATTGTAAGGCGCTTGACTACCTGCAACGCCTTATCCACTTGATGGCTTTGTACTTCGATACTCGAAACGCTTGAATGAGATCAGCTTGCCAACTCTGCCAATTTCTGTCTGATGGCGCATCTCCGAGTGAATGTACCATGCGCGTGCACAACCTTATAAGGTGGAATATAACTTATGCACCCATAGCGAAGGTGGTAAAGCTTATGTGCCTTCCATCCAGGCCTTCTCACATGCTTGGATATGGGAAGAGGCGGGTTCTTTGCCATGGTAGTCTTGGATAACAGTGGGCGTGTTGCTTCTGCGAGAACCTTACAGAGAATGCGACTCTTACCTCGCGCCACTCTAGAAGACTCTCGCGATGTGTTGCCCACCAACATCGTTGTAGTCCCGAGCAAGTTATAACTGAGCATACTTCTCCTTTCGTCCTCATTTCTCCACTAAGCCTCCATCTCTCGCAAGAAATCATCAGGGCTTGCTCCTCAGAGTAACTTGGTAGCTTCTTCCTTCCCAAGTGCTTGACTGAGCGCACCTTTGTCACCCTTATTACAGATCCTCTTAATTGTGCCCAATTAACTCATAGGTCCGTGCGCCCAATTGTCACATCGTTATGTTGGTTGTATCACTCATAGACTGAGCGTCTTTAAACTAGATAATTCCTTTTGTAGGATGAATTATCTCAGGGTCTCTAATAGAGCGCACATAGATTCTGTCAAGGACTTCTTCTCCCAAGGGCTTAGTATAGGGTGTTGACTTCCCATCTGTTAAAGGGATGATGACCCGTTCTTCCTTGTTCTTGAAACTGATATACCCCTTGTTAAACCGCAGGTCGGTGTTGTTTTTGTAACACCACAGTGGGGCGCCAAGCCCAAGTAATCTTTGGAAAGTTATCGCCGTCGGCTAGCGCCAGGACCTTGAAGTCCTCAGTGAACTTGGCCCCTTGAATAGTGATAACTGCATCCTTCAAGACACCAATGGGCATTGCCTTTGTCTTGTTCGCCATATACAACACATTTGAGGATGGTTGTAGTGTGGGCCTTCCCATTTGATGTCATGCATCCAAAGTGAGAACATTGACTTCCGTGCCCTTGTGTCGATCAAAATATTGCTCAGAAGCCATCCATCTACAACAACATTCAAGGTTATCTCTTTGTCATAGTCAAGGCTATGGGGAGGAAGATTAGCATGCAACACTTGCCTCTCGCGCTCTCCTCCAGACGCGATACCTTCTCCCGTAACCACTCTCCTAGCAAGGGAATGATATTCTCTTGCCTTAACATCTTGCATACTTCCATGACCTCATCCAGATCCTTCTGCGGAGCCTCAACATTCTTCCTTTGTTCCAACTTGCCTTGATTGCTCCTTCAGACATTGGATCTCTCCTTGTAAACTCCGAATCACATCCATAGTCTCTTGATATACCTCTTTCTGATGAGCAGGGTCGAATACTTTCCATGTACCACTTCTTCTCTCGTAACTAGTGTTCTTTGCCTTGGTATCTCCACGCGCGCGTGGCCTCGCTCGCGTCGTCACCGTCTGAGCACTAATCTAATCGACTGCCACTCTTGGCATCCATTGTGGGTCGACCTTCTTTATGCTCACCATCCCAACGCCTTTATCCTTTCGATTGTTATTGGCTCATGTGTTCAAACAACTTAGGACACTCCTCGTACTTATGTTTCTTTCCGCACCATGAGCATTGCAATAGATTAGGACACTCATGTTTATAATGCTTTGTCGACCCCATGAGTTATAACAGTTCACGTGGGAACTCACTTCTTCCTCGTTGCGATTCTTTGCGACCATGAAATCCTCGTGGAAACCTCTTCCACGCGCTCCTCCATCCACGCGTCCTTCATAGCGGCGATCATCATCCTTGAACGCTTGCGAAGGCTAGTCTGCAGTGCACACCAAGATCAATGGCATCATGAATTTGGTCAATCAGCCTATAATCCTTGGTGTCATGTGGGTCGTAGAGTACAAATCTTCGATAGAAAGACACATTCTTGCGGATTACGCTGTAGTGAGAGGACACCTACTTGCATCATGGTCCTCGTGGCAGATTTTATTGTCTGCTGTCATGGTGTGTAATGACTTCCGGTGGACAACCTGTCTTTTGTATGCCCTTCTACTTCACAATCTGTGCACCAAAGACCACTATGAGCCTCATGTGTTGAGTTTGCAGACAACTTTTCCAACTGCTTAGCCATTGCAGACAATTTGAGCTTCCAAGAAAGGGCTAACACTGGTATCAATGCTCCCAATCGCCTCGGTGCAGGGTAGCCTCGAGGCCTCGCGTGGAGTGCGTGAAAGTTTGTGCGATAGTGCTCTTCCTAAATGGTGTTATCAATCCTCCAACAAACCATTGAGCATGCTGAGAAGGGTGAATGTCATAGGATAATTTTGACAAGAGAGTCTTGAACGCTATGCGTCATCATACTCCGCACACTCTCTCTCCATTCCTTGTTGGATTTCTTTCAGAGCGTTGATGCTCTTTTGCTCGAACTCAGGGATATGGAACTCTACTAGGAAGGCGTTTTTTAGTGCAGTGTAATCCACCACTGTCTGATGGGGGTCATACTTGTGGTACTAGCTATGCGCCCCCCTGCAACGTTTTTACAAATTGACTCACCTTCCGCTCCGGGGTAGTGATCCCCTTCGCACACCATAGCGATTCACACTTGTGCACATGCTCTGCAGCATCCTCAATACCTTTGTAGTCTAGTAGGTGCAACGACATCTCGAAAAATACTTGCGGAGGTGGTTGAGGCCCTTGCCCACCTAACCCAGAACCTTGGTTTCTGCGGTGTCTCCTCCACCACCAGACCCTCTAGACCCACCAAGTCCTGTCCCCCCGACCCACCGAGATCCTCCAGATCCGCTAGGCCCACTAGGTCCTCCGGCTCTGCACCACCGAATCCACTTCTGTAGTAGCAAAAGAAAGGGCTTGAAGTGGTGCGCCTAGTGTTCCCAACGTCCCACTGAACTGCGTGCCGATGGTTTGTGATATTGCCCCATTACCAGATGTGTGTCCGCGCCACTTGTGATACCCAAACTTCGTGTACTTGCACCTTGCCCAAAAATTCCTCCAAACACAGGAATGGTTTGTGTAACCATAGATGTCCCAAACGAGAAGTTATATCTCCTAGGTGTAGATCGGTTACTTCCTCCGATACTAATTGGGTTAGCAATGCTTATCTCTTGATCTAGAAAACTAAGCGCTAGGGGTTGGTCACTAGGTGGGTTCAGATGCACCGACGGCTCTCCTTTCTTCACGATGAACTCTCATCAGAAGTTGAAGGGGTCTCTCTCCCGTGCTTGTCGAGATGGGGTAGCATCAGACTGCTCAAGTTCCATGTCCTCTACGTGAACCTCAACTCCTTCCCGCAACGTCTGCCTCCATAAATCCATCACTCCTGCTAACCTGCGTTGTCTAGCCATTTCCCTTTCACGAGCTTCACCATACTTGAGTCATCTCTCTTCCCTCTCCTTTTCAGCCGCAATATCCGCCATCTTCCTCCACCCTAGCTTCCTCGCCCAACGCTCTTAGAGAAGCTTAGCCGGCCATAGGGAATGCCTCCAAACTTAACGTAATGACCAAGATCTTCATAGCCAACGGGATAACACGTAAAAACGATCCTCTAGGTTCCCTTAGAACTCAAACTCAATCTCCAAACAAGAATATGTAGAAATGGTGTATTCTAGGGTATAACTGGTTAGCACTCCTCTCCACTAGTGATCAACAACACGCGTCCAAGCCAAATTTGCGTCTTGTAGCCTCTAGTAATCATCTAGGGTCCACACACGCGATCTATAGTACCAACTCGATCTGGATGCATATGCTGAAAGCCATTCATACAATTCTACTGGAAAACAACAAAAGAAGGTCTCATATAACTCATGATATAGGTGCTCTTCTACCCATCTGCGTGCATCAAACTCAGGTCCAGTACTAAATCTTTGAGCAAACTCATCCTCCATGCTCTTAAACCACGCTTCGACACTTTCTAGGGTCAAGCGCTCTGTCATCACGCATCAAAGGAACCAAGATGTAGTCATTTCTCACAACTTGAAAAGAGGTCCTGGAAACGAAACCAAGATGTAGTCATTTTTATGTCCTTAGAATAACCTTCTAATCCCATGCGCGCCGACCTATCACCCAAGGGGCTGGGTGCTCACCGAGGCACGCGTGGGCCGAGCCCCTCCTTTATGTGAGTTTTTGAGAATACATTGCTTAAGGACAAAACTTAGATGCAAAAAGGTAAAGGACCATGCATTCATTCTGAGAGGCTAGGGTGAGTTATTATATCAATACATTCATTCAGAATCAAAAGAAACATCATACAGATAACATATCGATCCATAACATAAAGAAATGGCACTAGGGTTTACATCCATGAACATTATATTCTTAGAACAGAACCATATATTCATATTGATCATAGTTTAGTAGCCACATTACATTCACCAAGGCCATAATAGGCCAATGCATCAATGTAGATAAGACTCATGCATCAGAAGCCCTAGCTATGCTTTCCATATTACAAAAATTGTCACAGACCCATCCCCCTAGATATGTTATCACTCCTACTAGTCCTCTTAATGAGAACCCCAACCCTCTGGAACCTCCTATTATTTCGTAGAGCTTCACCCTTCATTCCCTCTATGTTGATCCCTCTTCTCTCCCTTGATAGTGCGCTTTTCTTCTACCCGAGCATCTCTATATATAGCTTTAGCATCCACCGCCATGCCTTCCTTCAAGGAGTAGATCGCTTGCCAAGTGTCCATGTGGTCCTTCAATGGAGCATGCTTACTCGCTCTCCACTTTTTGCAATGATGTCTTTCTGGATCCTTCCATCGCGTGGAATATTCCTTTCTTGGTCACCAAGTCGCAAGTGGCACCTTATCCACTCTGCAAGCTTAGTCGGGTCATGCTTTTCTCGTGTGCTTCCTGGAACGCTGAATATGGTTAAGTTTTGAAACCCTTTTTCTTTTCCTTGCGTGTGCGCCGTGGTTTCTACTAAACCCTTGTCATGTGCGCTTTGCCTGCGCGCCCTTCTTTATATTGGTCTTGCGCGTGCACGCGCCTTCCGGGACTTGGTCAATATTCGAGGCCCAACAATATTCACACACCAAACCTTTTTTGAGATAACTCCCTATGGATAGATGATTCTAATGAAATTGATAATGAAGGAAGTATTTCTTCCTTGGCAATTATCATAGTCCAAATACATGTAAATGAATTAATTGCCATGAAAAAGAGGATGATATGCAGCTCGGTCAGTAACATTTTCTCTCCGCCCTTCTCATTCCTTTGAATGGAAAAATTTCCATGTGGATATGGTGGCATTGCACTTGTTACAGCCTTATATATGTCCATTGAATTCATTTCTAAGTGATTTTCCTGAGTATTCTCTATGCACCCAGAAACTAAGCAAATTGAAGTACACCTGAGAAAACCATTGAATAGTAATAGCTGGTTGACAAATGAAGAGCAGTCCAAGCTATTTACAGTTTTGAACTCCCACTCAAAAGATTTTGCATGGGGATATTGTGATATGAGAGGGATCCATCCTTATGTCTGCACCCACCATATCTATACAGAGAATGTGAAACTTGTAAGACAACCCCAACGAAGAATAAATCTTGTACTTAGAGACATTGTGAAAACTGAAATAGAGAAGTTTTTACAAGTGGGTTTCATATATCCCATCTTAGAAAGCCAATGGGTGTTTCCTTTAGTCATTGTGGCAAAGAAAAATGGGAAATGGAGGGTCTGCATAGATTATAGAGAGTTGAATAAAGAAACATGGAGAGATTATTTTCCTTTTCCTTTTATCGACTAGGTTTTAAACAATTTGGTAGGAAAGAAATATTTTTCCTTTTTAGATGGGTTTAGTGGATATAACCAAATTCAGGTGGCACTTTAAGACCAAGATACAACGTTTACTTGTCCTTTGGGTACATTTGCATACGAGTCTTGGCCTTGATTGTACAATGCACCTGCCACCTTCCAAAGAGCAATGCTAGCCATCTTTGCAAACTTAACCAATGAATGTGTGGAGATATACATGGATGACTTTACAGTTTATGGAAGCTCTTTTGAGGAAGCTTTGGCCAATCTGGACAAAGTGCTGACAAGGTGTGAGAAACATCAGTTATCACTTAATCATGAAAATGTTTAATCATGGTTGATCAAGGGATAGTCTTGGGACATCACATTTCAAGCAAGGGAATTAAGGTAGATCCCAACAAAATAGAGGTAATCAAACAACTTCCTCCACCTTCCACTCAGACTGAGGTAAGAAGTTTCTTGGGACATGTTGGTTATTACAAAAGATTTATAGAAGATTTTAGTAAAATAATATCACCTATTATCTCCTTTCTCACTAAGAAGCGTGAATCTCGATGTGCTTATTATTTAGTGGTTACTACTCTGCAAGAATTCAATGTTTTTTTAAAGAAAACTATCAATCATTATATTGATAAAAATCTTGTACATACTCTTGGAAAAGTTAATGTGGTTGTAGATTTTATGTCAAGAATAATTACTGTAGGTCAAGATGAACCAATGGAAGATGAATTTCCAAATGAACACTTATTTTCCATATCCACTACATCACCATGGTTTGTTGACATGGCTAACTATCTTGCTTTAGGGGAATTCCCATCCTCTTTCACCCTTAAAAAGAGGTGTCTTATAAAAGATAGTTCAATGTTCACATGGGTAAATGGAATATTATTTAAATGTGGTCCCGATTTTGTATTGTGCAAGTGCATAAGAGAAGATGAAACATATGACATCCTAAGGGCTTGTCATGATGAACCATTTAAAGGCCATTACATAGTGATTTAGACTATTCAAAAAGTCCTAGATGTTGGATATTATTGGCCTTCCTTACATAAGGATGTGAAAAGATATGTATGACAATGTGACCAGGGCCAAAGAATGGGAAATCCCACTCTTTTTAATGAAATGCCTTTCCATCCTCAAGTGGTTGTGGAACCTTTTGAAAAGTGAAGATTGGATTTCATTGGTCCTATTGATCCAACACCACAAGGGAAAGAATATATTCTTGTATGCATGAATTATGTTATCAAGTCGACAAAGTTCAAGCCTTACGGTTTGCTAGAGGCGAAAACTCGGTTGATTTCTAAATGACAAAATCTTTCTTAGATTTGGGCACCTAGGTCCATAGTTTCAAAGCAAGGGCCACAATTTGTGTCTAATGTAATCAAAGCATTCTTAGAATTATATTAGATAAAGCACATGCAATCTTCACCTTATCTCGAATGGGCTAGTAAAAATCACCAATAGAGAGCTAGAAAATATCCTAACCAAAATAATAGTCATCAACATGAAGGATTGGGTAATGAAATTATCAAAAGCAGTATGGGCATATAACACAACTTGGAAATCCACTACTAGATTCTCTCCATATGAGCTAGTCTATGGGAAAAAACCAAATTTTCCTATAGAATTTGAGCTCTAGACTTTGAAGACAGTAGTAGAAGTGGAAATAGATCTGACAATAGCACAATAGGAAGGGATATTGCAGCTAAATGGGTTAGATGAGATAAGAATTGAAGCTTTACATCACACATAATTGATCCAATAATAGAGAAAAGTGTGACATGATCGTCATATCTTGGAAAGAAAGTTTCAAGTTAGGGATTGGGCATTGTTGTTTGATTCCAAGTATAAAGATTTCAAGGGTAATATTCAAACTCGTTGGTTGGGACCATATCAGATTGAAGAGGCTGATGAGAATGGGTCTGTTTGACTTCAACCCATTGATGGAGACCACCATACATTGTTGGTTAATGGTCATAGGCTTCGCCTATACAAGAGAACCAACTACAAAGTAACTATTTGCAAATCAAGTAATGTCACATCTAAAATTTTGTTGTATGAGGGAGGTTTCCTCCTTATCAACTAAATTCTAAATGCTGAGAAAGATTGAATAAAAGAAAAGAGGCTGAAAATTAGACATGGCAGCCACTTCTTGAAAAAGAGAAAAAAGAAAAAAAGAGGGAAAAAAGAAAAAAAGAGGAAAAAGAGAAGAGGAAAAAAATAAAAAATGAAAAAGGGCTAAAATCCAGAAATGGCAGCCACTTTCAATTTTTTTTAAAAAAAAGTATATACATAATTAAAAAGAATATAATAAAAATGTTATCAAATAATAAGCTTTTGAAGAATATTTAGATATGTGCTTTGTCTTATTCTTTCTGACAACCTAAATAGTCCATTTCAAACATTATTAGGAACTTTCCATAACTAAAAATACAAAAAGAGGCGATTATAATTCCCATGCGAATCTAAACTGATGTGACAACCCAAATCTTGTGAATGAGTGGCAATATGTGGGGGGTATTATCCGTATGTTTGAGGGATAAGCAGGTATGGAGAATTTAAGGCTGAATTCAATGCGAGCATGGGAAATCGTGGTGCATTGCTTATATCATCTCCACACGAGTTCCATACCATGTGTCACCTCACATGCCATTTCTGTTTCGATTCTTTCCAATTTTGTTCCATCTTTCCAAAAATAGAATTCTATGTTTTAAGCAAATATGAAGAAATGGGTCTGAAAAACAATCCAAGCCAGTTAATGTTGGTAACCTCATGCAAGATGAGGCCTCGGTTCAAGTCTTGAGAGATGTTGGGTGGTTACAATTTTGCAGAAATTTGAAGGATTTGAAAAAGACATGGTGGAAGAATTTGTTCATAATTTGAAAGAGGACAACTCCAAAGTCCTAAGAAAAAACATTAAGGCAATCATCCGTATTATTAGCACAATCTCGGCGTTGCGAATATAGGAGGAGAATTTGCTAACTCAGAGTTACCTATAGCGATCTGATGGAAAATTTTCAAGTCCAAGGCAAGACAACCCCGAAATATTGTCAAAAGAGTACTCGTAAGGTAAAGGGGATCATTAGGGGTAACTTTCCTGATCCTTGGAAGTCTCAGTAGTGAAATGGGGATCATTAGGGATAGTTCCGGTTTCGGTTCGACCGGTTTTAAAACGTCGCTCCTAACCTTTGATAGTTCTTGTGAGGTAGATGGTTTGTTATGAAAAACAACAATCGAGATTAAAAAGTGACAAAGGAATATTGAGATGATTGGGGGCCCACAATTTTGGCTAAGGAAAGAGCTTCGGACTATATTGCTACAACTCTAGACTAATGCACAACAGCTTTGGACTTCCGTCTAAGAGCTTCAGATAGAAACACGGAAGCTCGGACTAAAACACTAGTGCTTATGGACTACTCGGAAGAAGCTCCTATCTACTGTGCACACATCATGAGGATATTTAAGAATATTTGGTGGTCCACAAAGATCCTAGAGGATTAGTTCTTTGCTTGAATAGCTGAACACATAAAATGCCATTTATTTAGTAGTTAGTAAGAAAAGGAAATGAGACACTCTCCCATATTTTGTGTAGAGAGTCCTAGTTGCTAATTCTAATTTGCTAAGTTCTTATTGTTTTAGGAGTAGTATATTAGTTGTAATCTCCACTTGTCATTCAACACGTTGGATTCATAGTCTAGTCCTATTAGTACTTTTGCTACAATAAGCCGCCATGAATGTAGGAAACAATTTTGCATTCATGAGAGGCTAAAAGATTCAACTTCGAGTATCTCCTACAAATATCTCATTGTAAACTCGGAGGGATCCTCTCTTAGAATATTCTTTTGTAAGAAACATTGAACCAGTTAATACAATTACAGTTGCTGCATATCAGTGTTGGTGATTGTTGATAAAGTTTAAAGCCAAATCTAAGGGAAGAGCAAGGGCCACTCTTACCCAAGGAGGAGGACATTTCCGGTAATTTTATAGCACAATATTGTTTTTGGTTTAAGTAGTTTCATCTTCTTATTGGTAAGATTATAGAATTGATAGATTATGTGACTTAGTTCGATTTATTTGTTATTGTCATGCATTTGATTCAATAATTTAGTACTGTTTTCAGATTTACTGTATCTTTTTGAATGTTTGTTGCTTTAAACTTAGATAGCAGGATTGTTAGAAAGATGTTTCCCTCTTTTTCCTATAGCATACACCCTCTAGATGCCACTCTGGTTCGATAAATGATTAATTAAAGTGAAGGAACAACGACCCTCATCATAGGGGATGCTGAAAAATATTTTTATTTGCGAATATTTGATACTTGTGATAGTTATATAACCTCCTATTTGAAACTTTATCTTTGGACTAGTATATAATGTTGTGAAGATGTTTAATTTTAGTTTTTTTGACCCATTAACAAAATTGAGGCTTTATTATGTATGTGATGAAACATTTTGTTCGAGAAAGAATGCAAATGATTTTTTTTTTTTTATAAGGTAAACACTTTTGACCGGAGCTATGAACCGGGGGTTCTTGGGTCCCCTCCCTTACAAAATATAGTAATGTAAACTATATATACAGGTGGTTTACAATAGAAGCAAAGAGACTGTACCACCCTGAGAAAGACAAAAATCAAAGCTAGCTGAAATTACACCAAACAACACCACACTGAGCCCAACAATGGCCCAGAGGAAGGGACAACATAAAGAAGGAATTATTTCCCGCCCTGAGATGGGAAATAATCTAAAATGTTTGCAAACCGTCCCTTCTTTCCTTTTCTTTTTGACACTTCGTGCCACTTGCCTTGATCTGAAGCAACAACTAGCATAAGATTATTTCATAGTTACGTAAGACGGGTACGGGTACGGGTACGTGGAGACGGTACGGGTACTGGTACGACATTTTTTAGAAAAGTGGGAGACGGGTACGGGGAGACGGCAATATATATGAAATTACTAGAAAAATACTATTGTACATTATTAATTTATTTAGATTCAGAATGCACTATTTCTGTTATAGATTACTAAGTATCCACATAAGACATTGATTCCATCTTAAGAATAAACTGCACTTCAGGATTTAATGCATTCATAATCAAGCACAAGGCTACTGCGTGTGCATGGTGAGGTGCAGAATTGGGAGAGAAGTGCGTGTTTTCATCCTTTATGGTCATGACTATGATCTCAAAATTTGTTTCGAGCTCATTTTTATTGTTAATTGTATTAAGATGCAGGTTCTCATTGTTGTTAACTGTACAGAGTCCTACTGACACGTTCTCAATGCTGGACTCCAAGAATTCTGCAGGCAGTAATAAACACACTAATGCGCTGGTCAGGATGAACAGAGCCATACCCACATAATCTTGGGAAGTTTTTCCTTGATTGAGGAGGCAAATAATGCAAGTTTGCGAGTTGAAATGGTCCCATCTGGTTTCCCAGGGATCAAGTTGATTAGTAGCCATTTGTGGAAAAATAGTTTAAATGGGATTGATTTTCAATTTTTCAGCAGTGGAGAAAGATTGAAACTTCAGCCACATGGTGGGAGCCACAATTTTTTATCTTCAAAATCTGTGTGCAGAATGCACATATTGTGGGAAGAGTACATTGTAACAGAAATATGCAAACAATCCCGTGTGTGTACGTGTGCGTGTGTGTGGGGAGACAGGAGGAGACGTTAACAAAGGTTCCGCACAGATGGGAGAGGCGTGCGACGTGTACCGCACCCTGCCGACGTGTCCCAATAGGTGGGGGACGCGTCTCCCTGCAACTATGGATTATTTTCATTTGTAGCTTCCATGCTATCTGATAAATTGCCCGACTCGGAGTCAGATTTTTAGGGGAATGCCCTCGCTTCGTGCCACCTACAACTTCCTTGTTATTTGTAACTTCTATGCTGATTTTTTCACCCCAGTCTCATTGCTCGCTTTACCCGGATCTTCCTTAAAAGTCGTGACCGAAACTAAATCTGGACTCGGAATTCCCCATCCTGAAGTGCCCTTCTTAACATTTTTGGTGTTTTTGTTAAGCGGGCATGAGGCGTGCAGATGACCTGGATTTTTGCAAATTCGACACCGAAAGGCGGTGTTCTCATAATCCAGGGGTTGGGATCGCTGCAAATTCCCAAATTTCAGAAATATGTTATCCGATAGGCCTTTACTCAAATCTACTTCAACACACAATCTTGCGAAAGTGCACATTCCCGATTGAATTCTTTCCATATCTTCTTTTATGAATTTACCTAGAACATTTCCGATATCCTCTAAGGCATACCAGAGATGCAAAGGTAGGTTGGGTAACCTGACCCAGACCAGCATTATTGTGATTGGGTGAGTATTAGGATTGAAATCCGGGAACCACGGAGTTAAATACAAACCAACATTGCCCCAAAACCAAGGGCCCTCAGAAAAACACCGTTGATAATCCCCATGGTCTCTGAAATGAACAATGAAAAAACCTTTTGAGCATAATGAAATTTCACACTTACTTGTCTAGTTCTCAAACACCCATTGATACAAGATGAAGAAGAGGGCCAAAGTCCATTAAATCGACCTATGATGGCATTCTCTGACAAAGCTCTATAATAAGCATCAACTGCTGGATTTTTTATCTCCAGATCGAAGGCTTCCTCAGATAAATCGACCAAGAAAGCCTGGTTACCGGCTTGGCTGCCCCCTTGAATGAGTTCGGTGAGGGGACGACACCCTCGTTATGTCTGTTTTGGCTGCCTCTAGCTTGAGCCGTCGCCCTAAATCCACCTCCTGAGCCATTTTTGACCTCCTTCCTCCGGCCCGCTATCATCCTTGTTCCATTCGCCACCATTCGAGCGAGGTTTTTGTCCATTCCCTTTCCCATTCATATCGCTTAGGTTAGAAATTCTTCTCTCCATCGTTCGATCCCATGCCGTGCCTTCAATAATAATAATCAAATGAAAATTGAACTTCGATTCTTTATCATTTTTGATAAATCTTTATTCTATTTATCTAGAAGTTTATCTATTTTTCTTCTTTAACACATGTATATGAGCTTGTCTTTGTAATGGTGAATGGTAGTTGTCTTTAATCTATCCGATTCGAATTAAGCTTTGAGTTTGTTTAATGATGAATGCAAGTTTTATATTCTTTCCAGTTTTATTTTTTTATCTAAATGATGAAACCCTTCTCCCAAACACAATTTTGAATGTATATTTGTAAAGCTTTGTTCCATTTCTTTCTTTTTGGTTTTCAATAAAGAGAACCTCCCTCATAAAAGAGGGCTTTGCCCCACATACCGTTGCCAAAAATTCATTATTTTGTCCTTAGAGAATATATTTCTCCAACATGGGGCATGCCCATATAATCTCTATTATATTGTGTTGGTGGTTGTATATGTTCATGTTAATCTCAAATACTTTTATGCACGTAGGTTGTTTTTTTGGTACAATAAGATCGGTACTATCCCATGTTGGACTATCTTGGTTTTCTTGATTGTCAAACATTATTGTTATACTTGTTGGAAAGTAAATAGAGTGTATTGTTATTTTGTTATTCCTTTTGGATGTTATAAATACATTACCGATCATCCTTAGAAAAAAATTGAAATATGGTATCACATAGTAAGTTTTTACAAAAATGGATACTTATGTTGCCTAAGTAAATATTATCATGAACATCTTGTATAATATTACTTAGGGGAAAACCAAAGACCAAGAGACAATAATGTATGCATGGAAGGTGTAATTATACAATCATTGCCCTTAATAATAACTTTTAGAGCCATGAAATGTATTAAAACTTGATTTGTTTGGATTTTGTTTACATTGTCTTAAAGATGTCGGTTATTTGGTCCTGTCTCCTACAATATTTAAACTGATCAATTTGACTTGGATCGATTGAAAATGTGGTAATGATGAGCCTCAATATGCTTTAGTTTGCACATAAAAACATGATTTTTAGCCAACTAGATAACAATCTGATTATCACATCTTAGGACTGTAGATTGTTTCTATCACAAACCTAACTCATCAAGAACCCATTGAATTCGCTACGTCACCACACCATGCTGCTAAAACTTAACTGATGTGCCATTTATTGGTGGTCCCAACATGATTTTTACTTCATCTAAATCTGTTTAAATTGGCCGGAACTTAGGCAAGAATCCGTTCAATGTGCTTCAAAATCTTGGTCACCTTATCCACATCACGACCTTCCACCATGGTTTGTTTTCCATTCTTCTTGAATCCCCACCAAGTCTTAAAGGGAGATTGGTCAATGAATCCATGCACTGTGACTATGGTAATTTTGAAGATAAGGACTGTTTTCATCCTACGTTCTCATGTGCTTTCTTGGGGTTGTAACCTCACAGCGAATGAATTAGTGTTCTATCTAGTGTGTATCCACGATATCCATCGGCTATCTGTGTACAAGTAAAATACCATGCGGGTAAAATATTGTGGAATGTTTGAACTTGCTTTCCATTAGTCCTTATATCACAATCTTAATTTTTTATTTATTTTAAAATGTTGAAATTACAATGCCAAGCTATTATACTCATACTCCAAGATATATCCTTGGAATTCCAACAACAAATTAAAGAAGAGAAAGAGCATATCTGCAATTTATCCATCCAGTGATTGCAAGTGAAGGATCTTTTCAATTTGTTTCCGCTTCTCTAGAGGCCATGTCAAAGGTAAAGGGCCAAAGTTGATCGATTATTATTATGGTCCAACGCCAGTTTGCTAAAGCATCTGCCACTTTGTTCGATCTCTAGGCACATGTTGATATATGATGGTCTGAAATTGTCTAGCTATAACCTTAATATTATCTTGAATTTGGCGATTAGCCAATTATTGGATGTATGTTGCTCTTGAGTTGACAGAAGGTTAACAATAACCTTAGAATCAGATTCAACTATAATACTCAGACATCCCAGTTTAGTTGCCTCCAGAAGAGCTCGCTGGATAGCCAAGATTTCAGCCACATTATTGGTGCAGTGTCCCAATTGATGAGTGAAGAAGAAGAGGGGAGTTCCCAAAGAATCATGTGCTATCCCTCCCATACTGGTTGGACCCGGATTGCCTCTAGCTGCTCCATCAGTATTTAATTTAACAAAGCCAAACAAAGGTGGTTTCCATTTTCTCAAAACAGAGGGCATCATAGGTTTAGAGCAAGACTTTGTCTGTAATTTGCTTTCCCCCAAATTAAGTTTTTGTAATAAAACTTTCCACTTTCCCAGTCTTTGGAGAGGGAATTTTCAAATTATGCACCATAGTTTCCACAATATTACTTGAGTTAGTTCCTTGACATACCAACTATCTCTACTTTCAGATTTGAAAATACGTCTATTTCTCTCTTTCCATACATTCCACAACATAAGAGAGATAGCAATCCAGATTCCTTTGTTAAAGTCCTGAGTATCAGTGACTGAGCGTTTCCAACCTCTAAGAGTATCCACTCGATTCATAGAGGAGTTCCAAGTAACAAATAGCCAATCAGCTAAGATATTCCATAGAGACGTAACAAAAGGGCATTGAAGAAAAAGGTGGATCAGAGTTTCATCTGCTTCTTTACATAAAGGACACCAAAAGGGTCCAACCATCCCTCGTTTCATCAAATTGTCTCCAGTAAGAATTCACCTACGAAAAAAGCCAGATAAAGAATCTAACTTTAGGCCACAAAGTAGGTTGTCAGAGATCAACGAAGATGTCCTTCCAAGGGTGTGGCTGAGTAACTATCAAAGCACTATATCCTTCAGCTACAGAGTACTTTCCTTCCGAAGATTTTCCCCATGCAAGGGTATCAAGTTCAGAGGTGATAGGAAGGATCATTTCTGTAGGAGGGTTTGAAAAAAGTGAATTTGACCATTAGACAAGTTGACCTGCCACAAAGATGGAGAGATCCATTCAATCCCTTGAGACGATGATTGTATATAATGGCTCACCTTTTCCTTTCCTTTACTGTGAAGAGTATTCATAATATTTCTAAAATCCGGATATTGTTCAATCAAAGGTGGGTGTCCATCCCACGAGTCAGTCCCGATCCAGTTAGCCTGATCACCTTTCCTAATTTTCCAAAAAAATTGTTTTTTAATGATTTCTGCATCTATTTTGAGGATTGATATAATCGGAGAATGCCGAGAAGGTAAAGAATGTCGTATTAGTTCTTGCGGCAACATTCCTTCTGCATACTTTGCTCTGATATTAATGCCCCATAGCTGATTCGGATTTTGCAGCAATCTCCAATATAACTTTGTAGCCAAAGCTTTATTATTCTGCACACTGGATCTGAAACCCAATCCCCCTCTTTCTTTGGCAAACATAAAGTTTTCCATTTCACAAGATGCCATTTCCGAACCTGTTGAGTTCCTGTCCATAAGAATTTTTGACTAATGGAATCAAGTTGATGTAAAACTTTTGCAGGAATATTCAAAAGAGAAGCAAAATAGATAGGAATAGCTTGTAGCACAACTTTAATCAGAGTTATTTGTCCCCCAGAAGTTAACCATCTATGAGTCCAGTTACTAAATTTCTGAAGGATCTTTGCAGGTAGCCAACTCCAGTCAGTTAACCTTTTAGAATCTAATGGGACACCCAAGTATTTTAGAGGTAACGTGCCCTTTTGAAATCCTAATTTCGCCAAAATATCCTGCTCCAGCCTGGGAGAGCAATGGAAGAAGATGATTTTTGACTTTTGCTTGTTTATATCTTGACCAGTGGCCTTTGAAAAGAGCTCCAAGTTATTGTGGATTTGATTAGCTTCTTTTAAAGATGCTTCCCCATGATGGAAGAGTCATCTACAAACTGCAAATGGGACAGAGGGTCCACCTGTGTAGCCAATTTGATACCCTCAACTTCTTCTGGATTCTTGTTCTGGAAAACAGTCTACCAAAAGATTCAACAACTATTATGAAAAGAAATGGAGATAAAGGATCTCCTGTCTTATACCTCGAGATGCAGAAAATCTAGCTATAGGAGCTCCATTAACCAAAATTGAATAAGAAACCGAAGAAATACATGCTTGTATCCACTTAAACCCAAATCGCAAGAGGATGTCCATAAGGAGAGACCAACTTACCTTATCATAAGCTTTAGACAAATCCAGTCTCAAAAACATAGCTGGTTTTTTTTTGAATGTCCATGGAGTGGAGGGCTTCCTGAGCCAGAACAATATCATCGTAGATTTGTCTACGAGGTACAAAGCCCCCTTGTTCCGGAGATATTACTTTATAAATGATAGTTTTCAGCCTTTCAGCTATGACTTTGGTAATTATTTTATAAAGCACGTTGCATAAAGCAATGGGACGATATTCCGCAAGGGTAGAAGCCTCTTCTTTCTTGGGAACCAAAGCAATATAGGTTTGATTAATGACTTTGAGAACAGTCTTCGCTTGTCTGCATTCTTCCACCACTTCCAAAAGATCATTTTTGATAATGTCCCAAAATTCTTGATAGAATTCTATTGGAAAACCATCAGGTCCTGGTGTTTTCCCTTTTTCATAGCCCATACAACTGTTTGGAGTTCCTTTTCTGAAACCGGCTGCAAAAGAAAAGTATTGTCCTCCTCACTAACCAAGGTGGGAATGATATTAAGCAGTTGTTGAGCATTTCCATCCAGATTAGTAGCAGTAAAGATCCCAGAAAAGTACTGTATTGCTAATTGCTGAATATCTTCTTGTGAAATAGCCCGAGTTCCATCTCCCTTTTCCAGGTAAGCAATGTGGTTATGAGAACGGTGAGCTAAGAGAGATTTATGGAAAAAAGAGGTGTTTTTGTCTCCCTCTTTCAGCCATTTAATTCTGGACTTTGTTTCCAAAAGATTTCTTCTCTTATTTCCCATTCTGTCAGTTCTTGCTTAAGAAAGATTTCCTTAGTTTGCAATTCTTTTGAGTACCCTTGCATTCTTACTTGATGAGATACCTCCTGTAAAGTTTCCAAGATTTCACGTTTTTTCCCATGGACATTCCCAAAATCAGATTTATTCCACTTCTTGAGTTGGTTGGTAACATGCTGCAATCTTCTGGTGAAGCAAAACATTTTGGTACCGTACCTGGGTTGGCCCTCCTTCCACCATTTCTCAATTAAAGAAGGAAGATGTTCGTCTCTCAACCACATCAATTGAAATCTAAAGGGAGCTCTGAACGGTTTTGATTGGCTAATGAATTGTTGTCACAATTTAAAAAAATTGATTTGAGCACAGTCCAAAATATAAGTCCAGAATGTATCCATACATGTTCTAAGAATAGCTTTGCAGTTTATTATCTACTTAGTGCAGTCATACAGGGAATCACTGCTACAATATACCTGACCATGCCAATGGATACACACATAACCATTCCCAAGGTCTGCTCAAAACTGGAAATGAAGCGCACGGGCCTAACTTATGATTCGACGACTTGCTTGTGCTGTACAACTAGCATCCACTTAATGAAACACCGAATGTCACATTATTTCATCAACTAATATACATATTGCTAAAGGTGACCGTCTGTCTTCCCTATGCAAAATTGTCCAGCCACCTTCTAGATGAATGGGTTTCATTCATCAAATTCACCCTCACTTCACTAGATAGTAGACTGAGCTCATTTCCCATGAAAACCAATAATCGCCATTTTCTTTTTGATACAATGCTGAAGATTTATGTTGTCTCTCCAAGTAGATTGCATAATCTGTACTAGTTATTACTCCTTAAATTCTCCCTAAACGACACTTACTATATTTCCACTCCAAACACTGAAGTCTTTATAGGGTCTGACTTGTCCACCACATTGTTATTCACCCCTTTATAGTACTTGATCAGTAGATTAAACTCCTAGGAAAATGTCATCCATTTAAATGCTGGATCTGTGGTGGTTTTCTTTGTTTTAAGCATTACAGTTGCTTATGATCAATATGCACTTGAAGATAATGATGCCAATGCTTAAACAGTCATAGGTGGGAAATTCTCCTCACTCTTAAAAAGATTTTTGATTGAAATGCTATAGGGTGACCTTCCTTATCAGTACTATTCCTAACAGATAACCGGAAGCATTCATCTCAATCACAAAAGACATTTATAAATTTGACAGATCTGTTGTTAGTGTTGTACAATCTTCTGCTTCAGTGCTGGAAAGCAGCCTCTCAAGGATTCTTCCAATGAAGCATACTTCCTCTCTTAGACAAGGCATTATGTGATGTGTTTTGGGAAATGAACTTTCGAATTTAGTGTTCTGAGCGTAGGAAATTTTGCACCTCAATCATATTCATCAGTCTTGGCTGCCTCTCAATGGCACAAATTTTGGCAAGAGCTACATTCACTTCTCCCCTGCCAACTACAAATCCCAAAAGTGGCTGTCGGACAAACTCATGCTTTAAGTCAACTCTTACTAAATTTTGGCGCAAGCCTTGCAGCACTTTGTCCAAATGATACAATCTCTCTTCTCACACCTCAATAAACAAAAGCATATCCTCTTGATATACTAAGTGGTCTATGAATAGTCCCACGAGTTCATTCATCAATCTTATCAGTGTCACTAACACATTACACCAACCAATCAGTAATGTCATATAAGTCTTTCTTAGTCTTGAATAGGGCCTTCCAAATATCTTATCGATAAACATAGACCTATGATAACCCAACTTGATGAAATATGGGGCCTTATGTAACTGATCCATTATAGAGGCTAGCCTTTTGGAAAGAAAATAATTCCCGATGGTTATTTTGTTCAAGGCACAAAAACACACAAGTACTCAGTGGTCCACCCTTCAAAACTAGAACAATTGGAGAGCCACATCTCCACTATTTTCCCCTAGCACCAGCAGACGATGTCATCATGCAAATTTGGTGACACTAACTTATTTTCTGGATTCCATGAACAGAGAATTAGCAAGGCAAATCACACGTTCAATCTTTCTCATGCATCAAACACACCACCTTACCAGCTTTGAATGTTTCAAGAGCTATCATTATCTCAGTTTGCCCCATCACGCCACCTCAAGGTACCAATGCCAGTGAAGCGATATGGATTTGCTGTGGAACAATTTTTTTCCAATGAATCTCTGGTCGTCAGCAATCCTTTCATTCCTTTGTAATATATATATAAAGGGGATTAGTCAAGTGTCTGGCTGCTGTATCCACCCTATGGTCCATCCCCATGAGCATCGAATCTTGCCTTCACTATAAATTTTTGAAAAAAACTGCTCAGCATCTTTGACAAGTAAGCTCCTCAAATCTTTCGGATAATTTCCTTCCCAAAATATGTTCGGGATCCAATTGATTCAAATAAGCTAACACCCATGTTTGCTGCTTTATCATCCACCTGATTCTCCTCCCTTCTTACGTGAGCAAAAGTGACTAACTCAAGCTTACTTGCAAATCATTTAGCTTCTTCAATTAATGCTTTCAGTTTCCATGACAGAGTCTTGCAATCCTTTATTGTGTTGATTAGTATTTATGAGTCACCTTATATCATGATCTTCTTCCAGCCTCAAATTACAGCCATCTGAATGCCCTTAAGCAATGCATACCCTCTGCCTGACTATTTGTATCCTTACCTAGGTCCATTGCAAATATCGAAAGAGGTTGCCCCTTCTCATATCTGAACACACACGCGCCCCTGGTTGGACCCGGATTACACTTTGTAGCACCATTGAAATTGAGCTTGATGATCCTTGAAGGAGAGGGAATCCAAGTATCATCGGTCCAACCCCATTATCGGGATGGGAACCATAGTATCCTATGTTCCATGGGGATGCGTCCCCTGCCCTTCTAGGGCCGTCCCCGTACCGGGGACATTTTGGAAACTCGGGGACGGGGACTTGCAGCCCTTGGGCATTTCAGTGTAATTATTATTGTAATTAATACTTCAACCTTATGTGAAATCTCAATTCAGCTCCAATTTTATGTATTAAGGTTCTATATTTGAAATTTTGTTGTGTGTGATGAATGATTTATCAATGTTATCATATAAATATTTGAAATTTCCTATATTTTTTATATTTTCCTTTATTTTTAATAAATTAATAGCCGTCCCCTAAAAAAAGGCCTCCAAAAAAATCCATCCCGAAGCACGTCCCTCCCCTGACGCCCCCGTCCCATAAACTTGGTGGAACATAGATAGTATCAGTTTATGATTATCATTATGTTTATTATCTTGCTTCATGTATATTGGTATTAGTTACTTACATTGTGATGATGATTACTAGATACTATGTAGTATCATTTGCATATGTTAAATTAATATCAACACTAACATTTTTGGGTTAATTGTCTATATTGTTGATGTACTCTTCCTTAGAATACACAAGAATCAATTTACCATTTTTTATTTTGCCTAGTCATGTCGAATCCAACCGAGTCTAAAATGTGCTCACCAATTGTTAATCTGAATACAAGTCTAAATACAATGGTTTCCACCATATTGATCCAAAAGGTCTGGCACCTTTACTGCAAAGCTACTTGTGTTGGAATGCAACTGAATACTGGCAATAAGGGCATGTTTGGTCATGGGATAGCTGTTTGTAGCCTTTGTTTCAAATTAGTTAGCTGAGTTTCCAATAAACAGTTTGGTATTTTGCATGCATAAGAGGTCTATACCTTTTTGTGCTCTTTTTCACCTGATTAATATGAGTAAACATATTGTTGCATCCATACTCAATTATAGTCTCTTATAAAATTTCAATCAAGTAAATTCAAAGTTTGTAGTTTGAAAAATGTATAGAAATGACAAATAGTCCAGATTTTGTTGATATAATGAAATATTTGATATTGAGGTATTCTCTGTTCCATTGAGGTTGATTTTATGCTATTCCTTTGATGTTGTCTACATTTTAGTCAGAGGAAACTAAAGGTGCAGATAAGAATGGTCCATATGGAATTATAAGCGCTATTGTCGTATCCATTGTTGTGGGTTGGGGCTACATACTTGGTATAACATTTGCAGTCACTGATATCTCCTACGTTTTGAGTGATCACAATGATGCTGGTGGTTATGCCGTTGCTGAGATTTTCTATCAATCATTTAAGAGCAGATATGGCAATGGAACTGGGGGCATAATTTGTCTTGGAGTTGTTGCTGTGGCCATTTACTTCTGTGGCATGAGCTCAGTCACAAGTAACTCAAGGTACAACCTAATGATTATTTTTTAATTACATTCAATCTCTGATTGGTGAAAACCTCTGATTGATTCATGTATTACGTCTTTGTTTCACCCTAATGTTGTGTCCTTAATTTTTATCTTTCCAATGATGCATAAAAATTTAGATTGTTCCAGAAGAGAGATGCAGTGGAAAAGAACAATTATCTAACACCTGTCTACCTAACTATTTATGTCCCAGAATGACATATGCATTTTCAAGAGATGGAGCGATGCCATTTTCAAAATTCTTGCATAAAGTAAATAAGCATGAGGTTCCTTTGAATGCTGTTTGGATTTCAGCCGCTATTGCGTTTTGCATGGCACTTACTGTAAGTACATAAGGTTTTATGATATCTTTTTCTTAAAGTGAGTTATGCAGTTAGCTTTTGCATTTTCATGTATAAGCCACCCAAAGTTCACTCCATAGCTATTGTTCTGTCATCCTTAAAACAGCATTTAGGCATTCGGCATCTTGACAAACGAATTCCACAATGTCCATCAATTATGAATAATGAATATTTCTGTCTCAGAAAACACCACTTCAACTAACTCCGGTTTTCTATTTCACTCTTTCTTAGCATCAACACAGCTAATCAAACCAATCTCATTCAACAATTTTGGGAACCTGTATTTCTTTATTTTGTTAAGAAAAGAGGCCTTCATTAAATTTTGAGCAAGACAAATTCAATCACTACATGTTAGCCCTAGTGTTGGTCAAAGTATAAAACCCATTAAACTTTGTTATTTTATTCAAAGAAGTGAAACATACTTATAGGCACTTGTTCTCCTTAAAACAAGGAGGCAAGCCTTATCACATAATCCTTATAATATATCTTCTCAAACCTATCTCTAAAATGAGTTGTTTCTAAACAACTCATGCATACGCATAATACTATTTACTAATGTTCTAATATGATGTACTAAACTATAAAATATCCAACATTCCCCCTTAGTGCGGACATAGGGAGAGGAACCACACTACACGAATCGGAAACAAACATGCATGTCAACACAAACATGTATGAACTTTGATATTCATGACGATTGCGTGGCTTGTGATCACGTACAAATGTAAACAAATTTGTTCACGTTTTCACTTCTAGTGAGTGTTGTGCTTCTCTGTTATGCACTGAACACAATATATATATTTATGTCTTTATTTTTAGCATTATTATTATTATTTTATATTTCAGGTGACTAGAGTTGGTGAAAAGTTAGGTCACGAGTTAATTATGTTTTAGTTGGTTTGATTATGAGAGGGGGAAAAGCCCTATAGTATGTATGTTTTAACAATTACAACATATAAATACAAAGAGATAGCCACCATTGTGTGAGAGATACTTTGCTTCATTTGGATTTGTAGGTGCGGTTTAACCTTGGGTGTGCAGGTGCCTCCATTTCTACTATTTATCAGTTATTTATATTTATTACTAATTTTAGTTTACATTTTATAGTTTTAAATGTTTATGTTGGTATTGTGGAACACTACAAGTGGCATTTGAGCTTCAATCGATTGTTCAGAATGTTGTCAAAATGTTGAGGACATTTTATCAAAGATGCAACTCAAATTTTGTGACAAGAGGGGAGATGAAGGGGATATTTGATGATTTTTGTAAGGAAATTATAAAGATATGTTCCTTGGGAATGAAAGGAACGATAAGAAGATTGTTCCAAGCCGCGATCTTAGATGATAATAACACACCACATTAGATTTGCAAAATAGAAGAGCTAAAATACCATATATGGAAATCCATCATAATCCATAATGCTCAATACATTACAATACAATGACTTGAATTATTCAATAAGAAAGATGTACATATAGGAGGAAGTGCAACTACTACCTACATCGGTGGTGAAGAACTCCCACTAATCGATACCGATAGTTAACTCAAAAGATTAGTAAGCTAACTCCACATAAGCGAGAAGCTAACTCAACATAACTAGTAAGCTAATTCCACACAACTAGTACTCCTAAGCAAACTAACCCAACAAGTGTAGGGCTAACATAAGCGTAAGAATTATCCTAAAAATAAATAAAAGGATAAATAATAACCTACACTAACACTATGCCGTAAGCATAGCTTAGGTGGGTGGAAAAGAAGGTGGGTTCTGACACAACAAGGCCTGATGAGGTACCCACGTACAACAACTAGGAAAAATGGACACCGCAAGGTACCCAAAATCAGTAATAACAAAGTAGAGAGAAAAATCCCGCTGCAAGATATCCCAAGAAGCTCGGCTCCAAAAACTTGTACAATGCTAAAGAAGTTTGGTGTGCATTGTGGTGTGAATCCACTGCTCGATCATAGAACTCAAAAACAACTCGACATTGGACTTCACGAATAGCTCGTGCAAAGAAATCACAATGGAGTGATGTCGAAAGTGCAAAAAAAAAACACCAAACATAATTTGATCAACTGCTACAAATAGGTGTGCCACGATCTAAGAACAACCAAGGCAACAAGGCAAGGACATGAGATCCAAATAAATAGGAGTGTCATGATCCAAGAAAAGCCAAAGTAACAAGGCAAGGACATGAAACCCGAAGAAGCGATGATCAATACGTAACAAGATAAGGACACGAAACCCAAAGAATTAGTATTAACACCATACCCTCCCATCGCTAAATGGGTAGAGTGACACCACAGATTTGTATGAGTTGCCAAAATCAACTACTCGAACACTGACAAACTAACACTGGGCTTCACCAGAATAGCTCCCCCACAAGAGAGAAGATGGATGTCTACATCATCTATAGCTCTGATACCATGAAAGGAACGATAAGAAGATTGTTCCAAGCCGCGATCTCAGATGATAATAGCACACCACATTAGATTTGTAAAACAGAAGAGCTAAAATACCATATATGGAAATCCATCATAATCCATAATGCTCAATACATTACAATAAAATGACTTGAATTATTCAATAAGAAAGATGTACATATAGGAGGAGGGAGTGCAACTACTACCTAAATCAGTGGTGAAGAACTCCCACTAACCGATACTTGGTAGTTAACTCCAAAAGATTAGTAAGCTAACTCCACACAACTAGTACACCTAAGCAAGCTAACCCAACAAGTGTAGGGCTAACATAAGTGTAAAAATTATCCTAATAAATAAATAAAAGGATAAATAATAACCTACACTAACGGGAAGGCAGCCAAAATGACTTGTCGAAGAGGACGTGAACCCTTGGCAAAATATGGACATTGTGGCAACGGAGGATGAAAAGTAATCAGCCCATGCATCAACAATGAAGAGGAATCAACCCCGGTGGTGTGGGATGAATATCCGAGTGAAGAAGAGCAACAACCCATTTGAGAATTGAACAAAGATCTACCTATAGATGAGGGAAAGATCTTGTGCGAAAGGAATAAGTAGCCACATAAAGTGAATGCATAAAAATAAAAGAAAGGAAGGTAAGAGAAACCCTTATTTAATTTAAGCTAGAAAATATAGAAAATTTGGTTGTGTTTGAATATAAGGCAAGTGGATAGTATATTGTTGGGGACGAAACCCTTGAAACTGGGAATATATGGGTAGGGTAAAACCCCTGCATAGTCATGAGAGATATTTTTGGGAAAATGTATGTATTATCGAGGGTTTGATGAGAATCCTTGCGATAATTGAAGCGAATAGACAATGTTGTGTACGTTTTTGTAAGAGAGTGTTTGCAGAAGAATGCCGTGGGTTGTTATTGGAAGAAAGCATGGAGTAAGAAAAGAAGGAAGATGCAAGGGAGAGCTATAGTTTGGGCTATTTTGGGTCATCCATACCCCCATTGCAGCGATATGTGAGTTGTATGGGATAAAAAAATGGATTAAAAAAATTTGATTATGAATACCAAAAAAAGTCCGATACGGCCTAAAATTGCCAATTCCTAAGTAAGGGTGAAAGAGTGCTAGGAAATGTGCCCAAAATGCTAGAAAAGCCTAGGAGTAACAAAAAAAGGAAAAAGAAGCCCTCATTTCATGTGTAATTAAAAGTAGCGGTGTTTGGTAGCACGATTAAAGCTTACTTATAGTAGGTAGAGGTATTGAGTGCCATTCTCATAATGGAATCTTTTGGTGTTTGACTAGTGTTAAGGTCAAAACTCTCTATAAGAGGGATGGCACATCTTCAGATTTAGCATTATTATTACTATGCTATATTTCGGGTGAGTAGAGTTAGTGAAGATTTAGGCCATGATTTAGTCATGGGTTGATTAAGGTGTTGGTGGTTTGATTACAAAATGGGGAAAAACCCTAAAGAATGCGCCTTTTAGCAATTACAACATATCAATACAAAAAGATAGCTGCTATTATGTGAGAGCTCCTTTGCTTCATCCAGATTTGTTGGTGAAATCCAATCTTGGGTGTGCAGGTGCTCCCATTTCTATTGTTAATCTATTATTTCTATTTATCAGTATTTTTACATTATATTTTATAGTTCTGTTATGTTGGTATTGTGGAATGCTACATTCTCATCGGCCGATCACTTGTAATAACCTACATTCACAAACACACTTGTTCACGCATTCACTTCTAGTGAGTGTTGGGCATCTCACCGACCTATCACTTAGAAGTACTCAATAGATGATGCATAGTAGACCATATCTCCTCCTATACTTTTGTTTATAGTTTTTTTCATTACACAAAAATGAAAATGAAGATTGAGGACCGGGTCCTCAATGTTGGGAACAATATAAGATGGTCACCACCGCCCATAGTTACCTAAGACTCGGGACGACAGGATGTAGGGATAGGGTTTCCGGGACCGCAAATGTTTTTGAAAATTTGGGGACGACGGGGACAACTAATAAAAATATATATAATTGAGTAACTTTACAAATATAACATGAATAATTCAATAAACTAAGACTTAAAATTGAAAGTTTGAAGATTGAAACCATTAATGATTAATCCAATTATTCATCACATAAGCCAAGGCCCAAAATGCTATATATATTATATTCAATGTTCAAAACTTCAACATGACAATGAAAGACTAAAGCTGAAAATTAAAAACAACAAGTCTTACTCTTCAATAATCAACATGAGAAGAGTACACCTACATATGTTATGAAATATATGTCATAAACTCGTAGTCATATAACTCAAAAGTACATATATCATTATATGAAATTACGTAACCAAAATGACAAGTGACAACTCAAAAATCACTATCACAGCCCTCGAAGCAACACTTGCGAACCACTCCTCACTAGAAGTATCGTAACAACATATAAAAAATTTGGGGACGACGGGGGGACAACTAATTAAAAATATATATAATTTATTAATTTTACAAATATAACATGAATAATTCAATAAACTAAGACTTAAAATTGAAAGTTTGAAGATTGAAACCATTAATGATTAATCCAATTATTCATCACATAAGCCAAGGCCCAAAATGCTATATATATTATATTCAATGTTCAAAACTTCAACATGACAATGAAAGACTAAAGCTGAAAATTAAAAACAAGTCTTACTCTTCAATAATCAACATGAGAAGAGTACACCTACATATGTTATGAAATATTATGTCATAAACTCGTAGTCATATAACTCAAAAGTACATATATCATTATATGACATTACATAACCAAAATGACAAGTGACAACTCAAAAATCACTATCAAAGCCCTTTGAAGCAACACTTGTGAACCACTCCTCACTAGAAGTATCACAATAACATCATGGCATCGCATTCATGCAAAGGAGATATCAACCAATACTCCCCGCCCTTGATCTTTTTTATAAGTTTTTTTGTTGTTTTTAGGGGGCATGTTCTTTTTATTAAAATGTATTAAAAATTTAAAAGTAAGAAAAAATACTAAAAACAATATTTTGCTTGTGTTTTAAGTTGAAAAAGCGGCAGGATTAGGGGACATAGTGACATCCCCTATGACGTCCCCAATGACTCCTTGCACCCTAGACATCCCGGGTGCATTCCATGTTTTTGGGGGACGTCCCCCTTTTTTTCTGGAAAAGCGGGATGTCGGGGAAACGCCCCATCCCGTCCCCAAGTCCACGGGGCGTTCGGGACGCCCTGGGACGTAAGGAAAAGGGGGACGTGTCCCGATAACAACACCGCCACCGCCACTTGGAGAAAAATTTCGGCTTTAATGTGTTTGGCACTATTGTTTTGCCACTATTGAAATTTGCAACCATGCTTTATCGAACTTGAGGTTGTTGATGGGCCTCCTACCTTCGATGCCTTTGTCCTACTTAGTAATTTTTGATATTGAGGTTCAATTCCATGGTGTTTTCGACAAACCCTTTGCCCCTTCCACACATCATTTGCCCTTTACCATAAAATCCATAAAATATCCATCCATCCATCCATCCATCCACATTCCCATTCCACTCGGATGTTGGGTTTGCCCGATAATGCATCAAAATACAAGAAGGAGTATTTGACATTTGACCTTTTTGATGTGAACATGCTTCATTTAGACTAATAGTAACCTTTTACAAACAAATATTATAACTATTCTTATTTAATACCTATAGTCTATATCGTATAGGCTACTATTACTCAACAAACTTAAACAACTAAAAACTAACACACTAAACATAAACTACATACTCACAAATTAAGACCACTTAACAACATTAAAAACTTTAGACAATTAAAAAGACATACAAAAGACATCCGGACATTATAGCATATCTTATATTGACAACTTAGCAGCTTTTAAACATGTCTCTTCGCCTTTCATTCTTTGAATCTTCAATCACGTGGAAGGTGTTTGTGGACTGCATGGTCTGTTTGAAGATAGATAGAATAAACACAAGCGTTTGTTAAGTTGTTGTATGGAATATCAATGAGGAAAAGGCTCCAAGTCTCCGACTATAAAAACAGATTTGTTGGGTGTACATTTGCAACTATGGGAGAGGAACCATTACTTGTGCACCCTAACTTGTCACCCATGTGGCACTTATATGGTGTCACATCAGCATTTTAAATTTATCTCACAGTGAAGTTAGCATGTGTTTGATATGGGTTTTTTGTTTCATGTGTTTAATTGGAGGGAAAGTCACATTTTGAAATGATTTAAAACAGCATATTTGAAATACACTAGAAAAGAAGTTAGACCTAAACATGTGCATTGGGTATCACGAAATCGTAAAAGTTGTAAATATGATGTGTCACCATGTGATTGGGTACTTTACACCATTGTTGGGTACAAGTTGTACAATAATATGTAAATTGTACAACTACTTTTCATTTGAATTTGTTCAAGTTTTGGGTATTCTCCCCCTCATGTACTATCACAAGTATTGGACCCCGCTCAAGTATCGGGTCCTCTCCCCTAGATAGAAGATCTATAGTTGATCTAGACAGCATATTACTTTGCAAGCATGATGAGATAAATAATGCACACAGATTCTACAGTTTTGTCACTGCACACAAGTGCTATGATAGGCCAATGCTGCATGATGGCACCACCAGTTGATAAACAGATACGATGCGTAGCAGACTAGTACAATGAAAAGATTAGCGACCAAGTCAGATTGCGTACAAGATTAACAGATTTGACAATGGCTGAACTTTAGCATACTAATCAAGACAGGTGTGCGCAAACATGCACCTATCACGAAATTACCTTAAACATAACAAATACCTTTACTCTAAGCCATTTTAAACTAATGTTATATGAAAACAAATCTACCATTGTTTATCAAAGAATGAAGGATGTCTCTGGGGCAGCAATGAGAACCATGGAACCCTCCCTTATCATTCTTATCAGATGATCATTGTTCTGAGACACTAAACCTACTTTAATACCGAATGCAGTGTTGGTCAGAGTATAACACACATTAACCTTTGTTACTTTATTCAAAGCAGTGAAACATACTTTAGTACGATGCGAAGATTAGCAGCCAAGTCAGATTATGTACAAGATTAGCAGATTTGACAATGGCAGAACTTTAGCATACTAATCAAGACAGGTGTGCGCAAACATGCACCTATCACGTTAAATTACCTTAAACATAACAAATACCTTTACTCTAAGCCATTTTAAACTAATGTCGTACATAACAAACAAATCTACCATTGTTTATCAAAAATGAAGGATGGCTCTGGGCAGCAATGAGAACCATGGAGCCCTCCCTTATCGTTCTTATCAGACAATCATTGTTCTGAGACACTAAACCTACTTTAATACCAAATGCAGTGTTGGTCAGAGTATAACACACATTAACCTTCATTACTTTATTCAAAGAAGTGAAACATACATATAGGCACTTGATCTCCTCAATACAAAGAGTTGAGCTTTATCACACAATCCCTACAATATCTCTTCTCAAACGTGTTTGTTTCCAAACAGCTTGAATACATATACATAATAATATTCACTAATGTTCTAATACGATGCACTCAACTATAAAATATCCGACACTTTTCCAATGCAATCCTAAACAAATGACATCATTGCAACACAAGATCAACATCAAATCTTTCTAACAGAAAATTTACAAATATGAATTCAGGAAAAAGGCAAATGAAATTTATTTCTGTAGCTACCTAAATCTCAGTGATGGGCAGACAGCTGAATGGTGAGACGTGGTTTCCAAGACAGCAACACAATTCCCAGATTTTTGGGTACAGTGGGGGGACAACAATTAAAATATTATATAAAAATAATATTTAAATATTTTAACTTTATTCAATAAATTATTTGGGTTTAAACTTTACATAATGAAATATTTTTCTGGGTACATTCAGGTCTAGCATTCCATGTTTTCGGTAAAATAATAGCTTTTAAATGTATAGGCATTGGAAAGGTTTAAAATATAAAATCAAATTTGGGGATGTTCCTCCGATTTCCCCAAGTCCCAAAACATTTGGGACATGCTAGACTTTCACCAAAATCTGCGGGCGTGTCCCTACATAGCACTGGTTTATTCAGGAAGTATGTGCCAAGAGCTTTTCAATGATTATAACATGTACATACTTTGTAAAAACACAACAATTGGGCAGTTTCTGTCGAAAAACTTCCAGCACACATGTATTTAACAGGATGATTGAAATATGTATAAAGACATCAATTTATACATTTCCCAAGGTATGACAGTAATCTTCTCTTTCCTACTGCTTGGAGGACTGAATAAAAAGATAGCGCACAGAGATCTGTGCTAGAGTACAGCTAACATCATTGTGTGATGTGAACATGACGTCAGCTACCTGATAACTGTCCTTTGTGCTAAAGCTTTATTGTTTCACTGCTGATTTGAGAAAATATGTTGGTGCCATTAACCAATCTAGACATCAGTAAATTTGTTTGTGACATTGGCAAGCATGTTCAAGACTTCAGCAAGGTGTGTTTGCCTGAACTTTGACTGCAATAAATGATTTTTTTCCCCATAATGTTCGTTATCCGTGACATATGTTGTTAGGAATAGTTGGAATACTCGCATTTGGCAAATACTTGGCAGACCACCAAAAAAAAACTCAGCAAAAACTGGCAATATTTGGGAATACTCGGCAACTTAAAAAATACTCAAATTTCTTTAAAAAACATAAATTTTAAGCAACACATAGCTACAAAATGTATCAAATGAGCCCATAAAATGTTGGAGAAGTGTTTTCTATTAGATTTGAATACAAATACAATACAAAATTGCATCATCATGCAAATACGACAACCGACTGATAAGTAATATGAATTTATGATGATTGACATTGAAAAATATCATCATAAATTTCATATCTATGCAAGTTACAATATACAATAAATTACATTTTCCTCTTCCCCAATCTAGAGAAAAATTGGGGAGAGGGTCTAGTGCCTCTACTAGTCCCCACACTCGGTTGCGTCTCCACGCTCCTCCTAGAAGGCTGCGAATTGGCTCTATCATGGAACTAGATGGTGGTGCTGGTGGCTCCTCTGTTGCATGTTGGAGATCACCTCCAAAGATGTCATCCATCCAATATCTCCTCGGAGTCTTGCTAGTGCTTCTCCCTCCATAGCCTCCCTCTCAAAAGAAGCAATCTCGTCCGTTGTGAACGCAGGTTTTCCTCTTCTTGCCCAGTCCACTCATTGTATGGATCTATCTCATCCAAATCAATGAGCTCCTCTGATGTGGCCTCACTTTTTTTGTGCGAAGCCGGAGATTGTATTGCACAAAAACCAAGTCGTTGAGCCTTTTTTGAGTCAACTTGTTGTGCTTCTTCGTGTGAATGGCCTCAAACAAACTCCAGTTGCATTCACATCCAAAAGCGCTACAAGGTTGAGATAGAATTATGAGGGCTAACTTTTGAAGATTTGGGGTATTTCCTCCCCAATCCTCCCACCAAGAACCTACAAACAAGATAATAAATTTTTATAATTAATTAATAAAATCAAATCTGTAACTAATAAGTAACTTGGTAAACATTCTAATTTTATTACTTGGTGATGTGTGTGATCTCCCTCGAATAGCTAACACCGAAGAAAAGAGTCTCCCCCTAGCATGTTTGTAACTTCTGCAGCTCTAAAATGACGAGGTCCCTCGTCTCAACATCTAGTATCATCCTCTCAATACATGTTGAAAGGCCCTCCATAACCTCTCCGTTCACATCTGTGAAGCTGTCGAGATAGAAATACTTGGGGTTGAGGTAGTACCCCGTTGCATGAATAGGTTGGTGGAGTTGATTGTTCCACCTCCGATCAATAATCTCCCAAAAGGGACCATATCTGACGATATCCCCCTCTGTAATAGTTTTGGATAGACTCTTTGGCCCTATCCATGGCCTCATATATAAACCCCATAGGGTTTTGCTCCCCATCAACCAAACGCAAAACTCTCACCAACGGTTCTGACACTTACATACAAATTAAAATGTAAGATTGCAAACTTACAATACATATTAGAAATGAAATAAAAAAGTGAAAAGTAGAACAATTTATTTTATAATTTAACAAATTAAAATAAAGGAATGAAATATAAATCGAAGTTTGAAATTACCTTGATGATCTCTATAGCTCTCTTTGCAAAGATATCATCAAAAACTATCTTTGCAACCCTCTCTCCATCAACTTTCTTTGAATATTGTGAGTCTAGCCATGCTTGACTCACAAGCATTTGTTTCAAAGGTGTCAAAAAACTAGAATTACTTTGCAACATCAAGAAGTTAGTTGCAAACCTTGTGACACCGGATCGAACAAGCTCTTTCCCCTTTGTGTGTTCTCTCATCAAGCTCAGAACCCAAGGGTGATTGTATATGTACTTCGTTATAGATCTTGCATCTTCTACAACCGGCCTCACCCAATCAATTTTGCCTATGTCCTCCAAAAGAAGGTCAAGGCAATGAGCTGCACAAGGAGTCCAAAAGAGTGATGGATGTCTCTCTGCAGTAGTCTCCCAACCGCCACATATATTCTTTGCATTGTCTGTGACAACTTGCACAACATTTTGTACACCAACCTCTAATACAATTGTCTCTAACATAACACTCAAATTCTTTGCATTTTTTATTATGTTAGAGGCATCAATAGACTTTAAAAACACCATCTCACCGTTTGAAGCTGCTAAAAAATTAACAAGGGTGCGGTTCCTTCCATCCGTCCACCCATCTGAAAGAATGGTGCATCTGAATTTTTCCATTGTTTCTTGTGCTCTTCTAGCATGGTAGTGGCATCTGTGCATTGCACCCTCAAGTAATTTTCCACTCAAATCTTTTGGAGAGGGTGCCTTGTACCCTTTCCCTGCAACTATCAATGTTGTCACCAAGTACTCCCAGTATGGGCTCTTTGCCACATTGAATGACAGGTTGTTGTAGTACCAAAAATTTGCACAAGCTTTATCCACTTCCTCGTGCATATCTTTGTTCCAAGTTGTACCTTCCAATGAAGGTTGTGTTCAGGTGTGTTCCTTGCCACAAAAAAACTTGGTATGCCTTTGCTTGAACTCGATGAAGATGCGCCTCTTCCGGCTCTTCCTCTTCGTATGCGTGGACCACGAGTAGAGCCCACAATTGTTGCCGCATCATCCTCTAAATCCTTTGCCATTGCATAGCCCCATGTCTAATAGCTTGTGCTATGGCTGCCTTCAGCCTTGCCTTCTCTAGTTTCTTCTCCTCTAACTCTGCCATCTCTGCTCTAATCTCTTGCTTTGCCTCTTCTGACACGTTGGGGCAAACCGTAACATCTCGGCAAACGATACTTGAAAGGTGATATTTCAAACGATTGATGCCTCCATTCATTTTTCTACATTACAGAAATTGCAAAATATTCGCCCTCACTAGCTCCATGTACAACATACTTCCATGCTTTGGAACGGGCATTCGGAGGAACGGTCCCTGCTAGTGATTCAGATGCCGAACCTGATGCCGAGCCTGATGCCATTGTTAAGCTCTAATGTAACGCAATGCACATTTAAAAATTAAAAAAAACAAAACGTGCTTGAATAACAAATTTGCGTAAATTAAAAAAAAAATACATTACAAGCATTCAATTTTAGATTACATGTATTTAGAATTACAAAATGAATCGATTACAATACACATACATAAAATTTAACTAGTTTCTGAATGAATTTGCGTAAAAAAATATATATATATATACATACCTCGGCATTTGAACAAACGAGTATAAAAAAATTACAAGCATTCGATTTTACATTACATGTATTTAGAATTACACAAAAGAATCGAATCGACATAAAATTTAAATACATATACTTAAAAAAAAAAAAATACCTACGGCTGCAAATGAATGAATATAAAAAAATTACAAGCATTCGATTTTACATTACATGTATTTAGAATCACAATATGAATCTATAAAACCTAAATAATATACACAAAATTTGAAAAACTTCAAAAAAAAAAAAAAAAACCTACCTCCAAATGCAAATCTCCAAATTCTCTCATTGAATTTGCTCCAAAATCCACTCAACACAAGCAATGCAAGCTCAAATGGTTGTGTGAGTGACAATGAGGGAGTAGAGGGCTTTTTAAAGAGCCAAAACCGTGTAAAAAAGTGGTTTTTGCGTGTGAAAACCGTGTTGGGCGAGTTAAATGCACGGACTCGCCGAGTTAACTTGGCGAGTATTCTCCAAAACTCGGTGAGTTTTTTTCCTTTTCTTTTCCTTTTCCTTTTAAGCGAGTTTACCTGTGGTTTATTCTATTTACATGTTTTTTTGCGATTTTTTATAAACTTGGCAATTTTTGGTGAGTATTCTATCTATGGTTGTTACTATACTGTTTTGTAGTTCCCATGTTGAATGCTAAATTTGCAAATAAGGCCTTCATGTCAATACCTATGAGCACAAATGCAAAGAAGAGCTTTGTGTCGAAGACTTTCTCCTTTTGCTTTAGTACACTTTGGCAAGGACTATGGTTCTATGAAAATTTTCAAGAGTGTACCAATTTTGTCTTTTGGAAGGCTTACCTTTGGTGATTCATTCCACTAATCCCTAGATGTGTTGGCATGGAGGACAACTTTGGAACCGCGGGATTCCAAAGTTCTTAATATGGAGAAATACATAGAATACTAACAAACATGAAAAAGATTCTTATGCATGCAAATAGCACAGAGATGTAGCTTAAAAGCCCTTCCATTAAATAGGTAATAGTACATAGATTACAACCTGGAATGACCCGAGATTGTGAAATCCTCTATTGCCTTAGTGCTGAGAAAAACTACGAGGATAATTCCCAATGCTAGAAAACTGTCAAACCCTGGTGGTATCCCTTGAGAAGGTAAGATACATGTATGCATGAAATACATCAATTCTTCAGTTTCAAAGATAACTGTTGTGGCTGATGATTGACTTCCTAGTGTGGGGGCACACAAGATATATTGCCTGATGGAGTGTGCACACTGCCTGTTGAGGCGTGCATAACTAAGAGAGATGATTTTGAGTGCATGCCACTGTCCTTTTTGAGCTCGTATCCTTCATCCCTCTTCAGTAGCAATGTTTCCCATTGCATTGCTCTGCAATTGTTGATACCACACCTCAAGCTGCTGCGTAGTTTACCACTTACCTTGATATGCATATTGAATGACCTAAACGACTCAGAAGAGCTGGCAAGTACCTTGGCGCAATATTGTGCTTAGTGAACATAAGCACTTTTCTTGGTTGGTGTTTTCTTTCTAGAGTTTGTTTTCCTTGACTGATTCATGTGTTTAATATTTTAGCACTGAAAAAAAAAGATGGAACCTTCTCTGGAATCGAAGTTTTTACTTGAACTTGACTATCAAACTAGAACTACAAAAAAGAGCTAAGCTTATAGGGAATCTATTAGTAAATTGTTAAAGGTCCATTGTTCAAAAAATGTTGCCATATTGCATGTATTTAATATTTATCTTTTCACCGGATTGTGACATTTTTTTCCAATGCTACTTCCTTTTATGAAGTGTACAAATAAAGATCTAGTTATGCGAGATGAAAAAACTCGCTATTTTCAATATAAATTCCTAATTATTCTTTCCTTATGGCACTTTTTGATGATAGCTTATCTCTTCCCTCTTTGCAGTCTCTTGTCAGCCAAGTTGCGTTCCAGGCCATGGTCTCAATTGCAACAATTGGTTTGTATATTGCATACGCTTTACCTACTCTATTCCGTATCACAATTGCACGTAGAACATTTGTGCAAGGCCCTTTCAACCTTGGAAAATTCAGTCTATTAGTAGGTTGGATAGCTGTTTTGTGGGTTGCTACCATTACTATCCTATTTTCTCTCCCTGTAGCATATCCTGTTACAAAAGATACCCTCAACTATACACCTGTAGCAGTCGGTGGATTATTTATACTAGTTTGTGGTAGTTGGCTTATCCATGCAAGGCACTGGTTCAGGGGACCTGTGGCAAATATTAAGGTGTAAGAAAGGAAAATTGTATAATATATTCTTATAACTTATTTATTTTGTACAATAGCATTTGTTTTCAGCATTTATTTGATTAATCATGAGGTAGAAACTAGAATTGTTATAACTAATAAAATGTTATATATATCATATACTAATTTGTTAACTAAGCTCCTTATGAAAGTTTTTATGAAAGAGAAACAGGGCAATATTCCAACATTCCTGGTGCCAACAAAGATTTATTGTCCTCAGGCATCATAATTTTTGTTTCTTTGGCACACTACAGCTAATAGATCATTATCTTATGCATTTGGTCCAATAAATTTAATATTTCAAATATTTAACGTTAAAAAAGTTACATGATGATTGTATCTTGTGTACATATTCCAAGTTTAATGGCACTTTTGTCAATATTGTTTTATTCCTAATTTCCAAAGTGTAATGGTGCTTTTGTTATTATTGTTCTTGCCATGAAAGATTGCAATGCCTTGCTCGACAACGTATTGGTAAGAATATCATCATCAGTTCCATAGTGTGAAATAAGGCAAATAATCAACCGAGTTTGTTAAGTTGGAGGGCTAACCAAAGGATATTTAACGAAAATAAATAAAAAATACTATGTAATATAAATAACAAAATCCAAGCATTATGAAGATAAAGAAAGTGGTCTAGTAGTTAATAATAATAATAATAATAATAATAATAATGGTTTTTACAGTCCATGATGTTGGGCGGCTTGTTTTTGGGTCTACAAGCGGCTTATAGCATATGGGACTACCTTGTACTCACATGCGGGAGGCAACTAACTTTGCTACAAACAAGGCGTACATACCCTACCCCTTGCAGGATTTGAACTTGTGACCTCTATTTCAAGAGCACATGTTCTTCACCATTAGGCCAACTCGGTTGAAAAGGGCATAGCCACGCAAGCGACTTAAGTGCAAATCCCAAAAGACTATTCAATGGATTCTCTTAAGTTGGGATCTAATCAAAGTATGTTTGACAAAAATAAATAAATAAATATTATATTTACTTTTCCTCCTACTAACAAATGTTTAAAGTGTTTTGTGTTAAGGTGGTCTCATTGTCTTGTGATTTTATCAAAAATAAAGTAGAAAATGTTATTAAAGTAATGGTTACTTCTTGAGTCATTTGGGTAAATAATTTAAATTACAGAGTAAAACTCCCACAAAATTAACAATATGATTGAAGTTTGAAAATAAATTTAAAATAATTAAATTATGTTAATTAAATATGAAAGTTGCAATGCCACTTGTCCCTGCCTAATTAATGTAAAATTAGCAATTTTATTATGATTCAAAATGATTGGAGGATGAAGAAAATAGTATTTACCCTGTTTAAATAAAATAAAATAAAATAATTTAATTGACAAAAATTTACAAATTTCTTGAGGCACACATGCACACACCTACTTTTTGTCCCAAAGATTTTATAATTGTTGAAATAATTTATCATTTCAATTATTTAAGCGTAGGGATTAATAACAAAATTAAGTATTAAGTTCAGAAAATTCTTTTACAACCCTAAATAGGTGGCAATATAATTTAAACAAATAGATTACGGCTCAAATTGGTCTCCACAATAAAGGCCCACTCCGTGATTGGATTATGAATTTATTAAAGTAACCCAAAACCCCTTTTGCCCACCAACTCCCTTGCCCAAGAAAGAAGTTGCGGCTACACCCATTTCAATGGAATGAAATGTAATATTTCTCATTTGCAAAACACATGTTCTGTCCACTTTTTTAATTGGCATTTTAGGTCTAACTTGTACATCTTTTTCCTAACAATCATGTTCTATCTTTATTTAATTTAAAGACACGAATTTATACTTTCTAAGTCTATATGGTTATAACATTATGATACATGCCATAGCTGATTTGCCTTTTTTCATTAGCCTGCGTAATTATGGAAGGGCATTGAGAGATAAGTTGTAAAGTATATGAAAGCATACAAAGAAGTTAACACTATAAAAGTGTAACTCGAATATCAACAATGAACAAAATTGAAAAATAAATTTTACATTGATCAAATCATTTTACATAAAAACACATTAAATTTTTATAGATTGTAAACTAAAATAAGTGCAAAAGATGTCATCAACTCCACATCATTCAAATCATCCAACAAAAAATTAGAATTAAAATTTTGTAAGAAAAAGTTAATGAGATTGTAGAGTAAAATCTAGTAAAAAATTGATATTTTGAGGTTGCGAGCTTTGCTAGATTTCAACAATTGAATTATTTTTAAAGATTCAAATCTTTATTATGATTTATATTAATTTTGTGGATATTTTAATATCTTCATTGTTCTTATTGTCATCAATTAGGGAATTTACCTATTAAATAATGTTTCTTATATTCCGGTGGAATCATAACAAAATACTACTATTGGTATACTTGTTGGAGATTAGAAAGACACCAAAGAAGGCTTGATAGCTCATTCCAAAATTAGCACCATGTAGGATGAAATTTTTTCTACCCCAATTTTATTTTTGCTTTTTGATGTTGTAGATTTTTATTGATGGTATGGATAATTTACTCATAGTATCCTTTAAAGGTCATATTTTCCTTTAAGTGACATCAAACTTATGAAATCAAAAAATAGTGGAATACTCCAAAATAGAAAAGAGTACAACACAAATATATGTGATGGTGTCTAAAAATGCCTTACGTGAAGCATACTCTAATAGAACAAAAAAGAATGAATTAGTAACTTAACCAAATAGATGGAAAGTCTCACCTTTATATGGCCTTATCAATATGTGTAAAAATTTAGGCTCGACCAATAGTAAGACGCTAATTTCAATACATTATGATTACACTTACAATTTATACAATTCACTTAAAATTACTCTTTCATTATATAAACCTCAATATATGTAAAAATTGGGCCAACCTTGAGGAGGATGACTTGATGAGATTTGGATTTAATACTCTTCACGACCCAAAGCCTAAATAAAATTCCACTTTTATTTCTTTAGCTAGGCCTTTTGTACTAGACAACACTTTCCTTTATCAAGTCATCTTTGGTACTTGTAGTCATCTCCTTAAGACTCCCCTAATGAACCTATACCATTCTACACATGGTATGATGCGCCAAGTCATAATGTCAAGGATTTTTAGCCTATTGAAAACACATGAAATTCCTTAAAGCACAATTGCATGAAGAAGAAAGATAATGAAAAACCCGTCCTTCCTTTTCTCCACAACACTATTGTTCACATCACGATCTTTGCTTCCATTCTAATGTCACATGTCAAGTAATTTAATAGCAACATCATTCATGGTTTCCGTTTGCACCATTTTGAGCTATGGATTTGGTTTTCTTACCTTCATACACACATGTTAAGAAAGATGAGGAATAACTTCCATGCTTTTATCTTTTTAATTGAGGCACATACTTTATTTATGTCCTCCCTTCCTCCATTGATGACACCTCTTAGGAGGTCTCTCTCTATGAGAATGCAATATGGCAGCAGTAAATATGATCGATAATGTTAGAAAATCAGTCTTTGAAGATGATCCATATACAATATGACATTCATAGACAATTTTATGATGTGATAAACGATGTTTGTAGTTGCATTTGAATATATCTTTCTCCAAATAAAATTGATTTGCCTCAATTTATTTAGCTCCACCATTACATTGAGCTCTAAAAAAATCTTTCCAAATCAAATAAATGGATAATAAATTCCACAATATGCTTAAAATATCACAATTTTAGATTGCCTGAAGAAAAATATAAACGATCCTTTAAAATCAACTATTTGTATTGACGTCTCACAACATTGTAGTTTACACTTTAATAGCTTTCAAAACATGCATGTTGCAGATACGAAATGAAGCTAAAACCTGCTACATAAAAAACACAGTTTTCCCACACACAGACTAAACATGCCCTGTCAAACCACAATTGTGTTAAGACTGAGCATAGTGTGGGCTTTGGTTGAAGCAGGACATGGAGACACCACCACCTTTCTTCCAAACGACTTGTAAATCTCAACAATAATCTTGTCATTGAACTCTTCAACCCTCATCTCTGCAGGAGGCCGCCTAAATCTAGATTGCCCAAGATTCACCATCAGTTTTCATACCCATTTTTATTTTTGCAGGCAATGATTTCACATGAGAAACATTCACAGCGGATTTAATGCTTCTCAGCTTCAATTCTGGCAAGAATTTGAGCTTCCAAACGCGCCTGCCATTACGCCCTCCCAATTTCACTACTCTCAGTCGCTTTCTTCCTCCATTGAATTCATTCACGCGTTTGTATTTTCGCCTCTTCATAAATCTCTTCACAGACATGGAAAATCCCGTCACATCTGAAATCCCTGCGCCTGCCATGGTTGTTGAATTTTGTGTGCAGAAGTGTTTGGAGATCTGTTGCCATTTATAGCTGGGGGATTCATTTGCGACAATGAATTGAATCGTTTGATCTCAGATAAAATCATTCGCGACAACGAATTGAATCGTTTCATTTCAGATAAAATCATTTGCGACAATGAATTGAATCCTTTCGTCTCATCGACTCCAAAAATTCAATTGTGACGAGTAATCTGTTTTTAATTGTGGCTTGTCATTTTATCGCCTATAACTTTTAACTTTTATTTGGATTGGTAAATGCTTTTATACTTATTATAAGTATATGAAAGCACACAAAGAAGTTAACACTATAGAAGTGTCACTATCAACAATGAACAAAATTGAAAAAAATAAATTTTACACTGATCAAATCATTTTACATAAAAACACATCAAAATTAAATTTTTACAGATTGTAAACTAAAATAAGTGCAAAAGATGTCATCAACTCCACATCATTCAAATCATCCAACAAAAATTAAAATTAAAATTTTGTAAGAAAAGGTTAATGAGATAGTAGAGTAAAATCTAGTAAAAAAACTGATATTTTGAGGTTGCAAGCTTTGCTAGATTTCAACAATTGAATTATTTTTAAATATTCAAATCTTTATTATGATTTATATTAATTTTGTGGATATTTTAATATCTTCATTGTTCTTATTGTCATCAATTAGGGAATTTACCTATTAAATAATGTTTCTTATATTCCGGTGGAATCAAAACAAAATACTACTATTGGTATAGTTGTTGGAGATTAGAAAGATATTCGAGAAGATACTAGCCCACCCAAATGGTAATTCAAACAAGGAGAGAGATGGGATAACATGTGGCTATAGAAAGGATGAGTTCACCATTTCAAAGATAGCCAAGTAGAGGGCAAAGTTAGAGGCCAAGACTAGAAGTAGTTAAATGTGCATGTGAGGCACAAGAAGCGGTTGAGAGTGTCCAAGTTGTTGTAGGCCATTAGATCCAAGTTAAGGAAGTGTAGACAATCTAAGTTATATCCTTAGGGAGAGTAGCTCCATAGAGAGAAGATGCATATAGATGTCGTTAAGTCCATTGAGTAAATAGAAGAAACTTTGACTTTGACTTTGTTATGTGAACTCTACAAACGTCTCGAGGTCGTCTCGATCCCTACATCATCATCAAAAGTGTTTTTAGATGTTGTAGTTGCGGGTGCCACTGATTGATATATACGAAAAATGTAGAAGTATATAAGGTATGTGAATTGTTTGAAAAAATGCCTCAATTAGTTGTCATCTCTCATAATCCACCGATTTCAAGATATTTAGAAAGCCAAACTCCATAACCTTTTCTAACATCCTCTCGATCATATGCCAAAATGGGAACTTTAAAATTGGTTGTGGACATTCATCAAAGAAATGTGTATAAGGGATTTTTTATGGATGTTCTAGTTGGAAATGTTTAGGATGGTATGTATGTAAAAGGTGGAAGCATACTCTCACTGTGAAAAATAAGAGAATCAAAGTAGGGTATGGACATCCATCAAAGCATTACGAAAATTACTTTTTCTAGCTATTGTAGTTGTAGGTGTTCTAGATGGTATGAATGATTTTTTTTGAAGTGTATACAAGCTTCTACATGTGAACTATTTGACAATATACCTCAGAGAGATGTCATCTCATGGAATGTAATGATTTTAGTAAACAATGAACAAGAATTATTTGAAAAAATGCCTCGTAAAAGTGTGGTCTCATGGATTGTTGTGATGACATAGTATGTACAAAATGAGCTTGTTAAAAAGGCCTTCGAAACCATGAAGCAAAATGTAATTGGAAGGTGTAAATCCAAACTACATAACCTTTGTCAACATATTCTCGGCCTATGTGGAAATGGGAGCTTTAGAGCAAGGTATGGACATACAACAAATTATAATGGAAAGGGGATTTTTGTAGATGTTATATTTACAAATGTTAGGATAGAAATGTATGTAAAATGTACAAGCATATACAATGTACGTGAACTATTTAACATATTTCAATATTATAGCCTCTCCCAAGTAGAGTCTTAATCTTGTTTGGCAAAGACATTCCATTTCCTATTGGGATTTGATCTTGGGTCAATTAACTTGTAAATGTAAACTACATCCACACCACACCAAAACATCAAACTAGGGTGCTTGGTAAGGCATTATTTTTTTGACTTGTTAACATCAAACTGGGGTGCTTGGTAAGGAACTTACAAAATGTTGACTTATTATAGCCTCTCTCAAGAAAAGATTTACGTTTTTGGAATAGACATGTCATTGTCCATTGGGAATTAATCTCAATTTAGTTAACTTGTAAATGTAAGTCTCGCATGAAAACACCAAACTATGGTGCTTAGTAAGGCACTTACAAAATTTTCACTTGTTATATCCTCTCTCAAATGGAGGTTCAAGCTTGCATGCATTCCTTGATATGGGTGATGCCACAATGAAAGTGTCATTTCACTAACGTATTTTAAAAATCCACATTCAATCAAAAACTCAAACCCATCTATTACTTGGTTGGCTTGTTCCTCGATAACATATAGACCCCAACATATCATGGTCCTTACGCCAATAAGGGTGGCGCCCGGATGGAAGCGGCCCTCATGCCAACATAATGGTTGAATGGTTGCGATCTCGGTATGTTTCCTTCTTCATCCTTCCCCTCTCCTCTATAATGGTTTCAAAAAAATCTAAAAGCATCATCTCTACAATTGCCTCTTGATATATGTGTTATTATCCGGGTCGGATATGTCTCTTTAATGCATCTTGGAATTACTTCTATGACTCTAAAAATCCTCATTCAATCAAAAGAATAATTTCTATTGGTTGGTTGGCTTGGTTTGCAGTAACATATATAAACCCCAATATATCATAACCCTTATGTCAATAGGGGTGAAGCTGCAATGTAAATAACCCTCACACTAACATAATATGTCAATAAGAGTGATGCCTCGTAATTGACTATTGGTGTAACCATCACTCCTTTTGGTACATTAAATTATTAAATATTAAGTCCCAATAATACTATGACATTTGTGGGACTCATAACTCCATTCAAAAGCATTTACCAATCCAAATAAAAGTTAAAAAGTTATAGGCGATAAAATGACAAGCCACAATTAAAAACATATTACTTGTCACAATTGAATTTTTGGCTAATCCATATAAAGAGCATTAGAAAGCAGTCTAATGGATTCTAAAGTATTTGAGAGGGACATCCGCATGTAGTTATGCTATGGAGGGTTAGATAATTCTTTACGTTCTTTATGTGGATTTAGACATGGTTGGTAATTTGGATGACAGGAGGAGTACCACTTTGGATATGTTTTCAAAGTAGGTGGCACATCGATTAGTTGCATTTCTAGATTGTTTTTGCACCCCAAAATATTGGCTAAGTGCCAAAGGGTGCTTGCACATGCGGAGGATAGGAAGAAGAAGGGTGCGTGGGGAAAAGCGCACATGACAAGGAATAAGGGTTTAAGAGAAACTAGGGAATGTGCACAAGGTAGGACAAAGGATCTAAGGACTTAGCCATATTCGGCATTCTAGAGGCACTTGAGGAAAAACGTGACCCGACTAGGCGTGTTGAGTGGATAAGGTGCCATCCTGGAGACTTGGTGGTCAAGAAAAGAATATTCCACACATGGAAGGTTCTTGAAAGACATCATTGCAGGAAGTGGAGAGCTTAGAATAGGATTAGCATGCTCCATTGGAGGACCACATGGACACTTGGCAAGCGATCTGCTCCTAGAGGAAGGCATGGCAGTGGGTGCTAAACCTATTTATAGAGATTCTCTAGAGCAAGAAAGATAGACCCGAGAATGGAGGAGAATCCGATAAACAACAAAGTCTTTAGATCATGAGGAAATGCATCAAGAGTATGATGTTGCAGTAAGGATAGGATTTAGAGCATTAGTGTTAAGGGGTATAATGGATGTAATATACCTTTGTATGGCGTTAGAATATGGAATAAGGGATGAGATAGGATGGCTTAGTTAGAATATCACACCAAAGAGGATCCGAAGGAGATAAGTTTGAAGTATTTTGTTATGCATGGTTTGTTATGACCCTTTTTGAATGTAATGTGGTTACGAGCATCGATATCAATATGAATATATGGTTCTATTCGAATATTTGGTTCATGGGTGCAAACCCTAGTGTCACTTCTTCATTTTATGAATTAGATCTCATTCTTTATATGATGTTTCTCTTGTTATTTGCATGGGTATATATATGTAATGGCTCATCCGGTGCTTTTAGAACGAGTGCATGAATATTTACTTTTCTGCATCTAATTTTCTATCAATGGCAAGATCTTATCACAATGCTCACATAAAAGAGGGGTTCGGCACCCGTGCGTGCCTCTGGGTGAGTGGCCAACATCCACCGGGTGATAGGCCAATGTGTATGGGATTAGAAAGTTCTATTGAGAGTACATAAAAACAACTACATCTTGGTTCATTTGTTGAGACTTCTTTTCGAAGTTATTATGAGAATGATGCGTGATGACACAATGCTTGACCTTGGGGTGTCGAGGCATGGTTTAAGAGCATAGAGGATGGCTTTACATAGAGGATTTAGTATTGGACTTGAGTTTGATGCACACAAATGGGTAGAAGAACACTTGTATCACGAGTTGTATGAGACCTTCTTTTGCTTTTGCTTCCAGTAGACTTGTATGAATGAATTTTTGCATATGCATCTAGATCAAGTGGTACTATAGATCTCGTGTTTGGACCTAAGATGAATATCATAGGTTCAGAGGATGCTGATTTGACTTAGACGCGTGGTGTTGATCATTAGTGGAAGAGTGTTGACTAGTTATACCCTGGAATATGTTATTTCCATGTATTCTTGTCCGAGGTTACTGAGTTTGAGTTCTTAAGGGATCCTAGAGGATCGTTTATGCACATTATCCCTTTAGCTATGAAGATCTTGATTGTTACCCTGAGTTTGGAAGCATTTTTGATGGCGGCTTAGCTTCTCTGAGTGTTGGGCGAGGAAGCTAGGGTGGAGGAAGATGGCAAACATTGTGGCTGAAAAAGAAAGAGAGGAGAGACGACTCAAGTATAGTGAATCATGTGAAAGGGAGATGGCTAGAAAACGTGAGGTTGCGGGAGTGATGGATTTATGGAGGTAGAAGTTGTGGGAAGGAATTGAGGATGTGGAGCATGAGTAGTTTGTGCTACCCCATCTTGGAAAGCACAAAAGAGAGATCCCTTGGCTTTTGATGAGAGTTTGTCACTTAGAGAAAGGAGAGCCATCAATGCGCATTTGAATCCATCTAGTGACCAATCTATCGGCACTTAGTTTTCCAAATCAAGAGATAAGTGTTCTTAACAGTTGGTATCGGTGGGAGTGACCTGATTTACACCTAGGAGATATAATTTTTCATTTGGTACATCTGACTCGCTGATCATTTCGTGTGTTTGGAGGAATATTGTCTGGAATGAAGTTTGGGAAAAGCGTGAGTACACAAAGCTTGGGTATTGTGTCTGGGAGTGATGCGGAACACACATATGATAGCGGTGTAATATCAAAAATTATTGGCGCGTAATTCAGTGGAACGTTGGGAATACTAGGCACGACCACTTGGGCCCATTACCGCCTAGAAGAGAGGTGGATTCAAAGATGAAGGACCTAGTGGATCTAAGGATCTAGTGGATCGGGAGAGAAATGACACGGTGGATCTAGTGGATCTGGTGGTAGAGGTCACATTGAAGAGAATCAAGGTTCCAGATTAGGCGGACAAGGACATCGACTGCCTTAACAAGTGTTTTTCGAGATGTCTTTGCACCTACCATACTACAAAGGTGTTGAGGATGCTGTATAGCATGTTCAAAAGTGTGAGCTGTTATGACACGAGAAGGGGATCACTACCCCGGAGAAGAAGGCAAGTTAGTTTGCAACAACATTGCAAGGGTGCGCACATAGTTGGTACCAGAAGTATGACCCCCATCAGATAGTGGTGGATTACACCGCACTGCGGAATGCCTTCTTGGATGAATTTCATATCCCTGAGTTTGAACAAGAACATCAATGCGCTAAAGGAGATCTAACAAGGAATGAAAGAGAGTGTGCGAGAGTACGACACACGTTTCAAAACTCTCTTATCAAAGCTATCCTATGATATTCACCCCTCTCAACATGCTCAGTGGTTTGTTGGAGGATTGATAACACCATTTAGGAGAGCGCTTTCCTGAGACCGCGTGAGGCCTTGGAGGCTTCCTGTGTGTTGAGGTCAGCATCGGAAGTGTGGATCGGTGTTAGCCCTTTCCTTGAGGCTCATATTGCTGCAATGACAAAGCATCTAGAGAAGCTATCTACGAACTCGACGCATGAGACTCGTAGTGGTCTATGGTGCACGGATTGTGAAGTAGAGGGGCATACAAAGTTAAGTTTCCCTAGGAGATCGGTACGTGCCATGACAGTGGACTATGAAATTTACCACGAAGATCATGATACAAGTAGATTCCCACTACTACAATGCATGATCCGTAAGAATGTGTCTTGCTATTGTAAGATTTGCGCCTCTACTACCCATAACACCAAGGAATGCTTTGACTTATTGACCAGATACATGATGTCATTGATATTGGTGTGCGCCAAACTAGCCTTGCAAGTAATTCCAAGGATGATGGTCGTCACTATGAAGGGTACGAGGATGGAGGAGAATGTGGGAGAGCCTTCTGAGGAGGATTTCATGGTCGTGGTAACCACAGAGGAGGAATAAGTGAATTCTGCGTGGAACGTGTTACATAACCGTGGATCCACGAAGCACTACAAATGCGAGTTCACCGATTTATACAATGCTCGTGGTGTGGAAAGAAGCACAAGTATGAGGAGTGCCCGGAGTTATTTGAGCACATGAGCCAACAACACCGAAAGAGAAAGGCGCCGATATGGTAAGCGTGAGGAAGGCCGATTCACAATGGATGCCAAGGGTGGTGTGCATGTCAGAACTAGAACCAATACTAGTTACGATGTGAGTTGACACTACACGTGCGAGGGGAGTACCAAGGCAAAGGCCGCTGGTTATTAGAGAAGAGGTGGATGGAAAGTATCCAGACCCTACTCATCAGAAAGAAGTGTATCAAGAAACCATGGTTGTGATTCAAAGCGTATAAGGAGAGATCGAGTGCCTGAAAGAGTAGTCAAAACAGTTAGAGTGAAGGAAGAATGTTGAGGCTCCACAGAAGGATCTGGATGAGGTTAGAAAATTATGCAAGAGAGCAAGAGAATATCATTCCCTAGCTAGGAGAGTGGTTACTGAGGAGAAGGTACCATGTGTTGGAGAAGGATGCAAGAGGTAGGTTCTGCATGCCAACCTTCCTCCCCGTAACCTTGATTATGAAAAGAATATTACCTTGAATGTTATTGTAGATGAGTGGCTTCTGAGCAATATCTTGATTGACACGGGTGTCGAAGTCAATGTTATCACTCTAGATGCATGACATCAGATGGGAAGGCCTCCATTACAACCATCTTTGAATGTCCTGTATATGGCTAACAAAACAAAGAAAATACCCATTGGTGTCTTGAAGGATGCTTATTATCACTATTCAAGGGGCAAAGTTCATTGGAGAATTCAAAGTCTTGGTGCTAGATGAGGAAAAAAATTTCCAAAGATTACTTGGGCACCCTCGTGCTACAAGAATAATGTTGAGCTAAGTTTCAATAAGGGATACATAAGTTTTGAAAATAAGGAAGAGTGGGTCATCATCCCCTTAACTGATGGAAAATCAACACCCTATACTAATCCCTTAGGAGAAGAAGTTCTTGACAGGATCTATGTGCGCTCTATTAGGGACCCTGAGGTGATTCACCCTATAGAGGGAGTTATTTAGTTTGAAGATGCTTAGTCAATGAGTGATACAACTAGTGTGTCATGTGACAATAAGGTGCACAGGACTTATGATTTAATTGGGTGACAACTAAGAGGCTCGGTGATAAGAGTAACAAAGGCGTGCTCAGTCAGGTGCCAGGAGGGAGGAAATTTCCAAATTACTCTGGAGGGGCCAACCCTGATGATTTCTTGCGAGAAATGGAGGCTTAGTGGAAAAATGAGGTCAAAAGAAGAGGAATGTTCAACTATAACTTGCTTGGAACAATATCGTGCTAGTGGGAAACACATCCCGATAGCCTTTTAGAGTGGTAAAAGGTAAGAATCGTGTTCTCCCAAAGCAATGTAATCACGTAATATAATACTACCATGGAAGTAACCCCTGCCTCGTTTCACCTCGTTTCACGTCCAAGCATGTGAGAAATCATGGATGGGAGGCACAAAGGCCTTACCACCTTCTTTATGGGTACATAAGCTATATTACACCTTGTAAGGTTGTGCGCGTGCATGGTATATTCACTCGAGATGCGCCACAGAAATGAAATTAGCAGAGTGACAAGTGACCTTCTTCACACTTTCAAGTATCGTAGTACTAAACCATAAGTGGATAGAGGGCTGCAGGTTGTTAAGCACCTAACGATGGGAGATTGTGCCATGCAAGAAGATATGATATCGAAGTTATTGGGTGAACCTGGTTTGGAACCGCGCTTGATGAGGAAGAGTAAGAAGAAGTGCAGCTTGAGCACGCGTGCATAGGGAAAGAAAAAGGAAAGACAATCTACATGATAGATGGTGAAGAGATGGAGAGTTTGGATGCTAACCATACTTGAAGGTACGTGCGAAGTTATTGATAGTCTTTGATGAGCAAGCGCGTGCATACCATAAACCCCTGAAAACAAAAAAGGTTAACATTGGCTTAGAGACTGAACCTAAGGATGCCACTATTGGAGACTATTGGTCGAAGAAGGAAGTATCGAAGATCATTGATCTATTGATGAGTTTCACGATGAGACCAAAATATGTCTCATTATATCACCAAATAACATTCTTATTCTCTCTCTCAAAATAAAGTTTTCAAGTGAATTTAGATATAGTTTTAATAACAGATATCATATTTAAGGTAGAATATAGGATTTATCTTATCATCTCTTTAGAAATATATTTGTAATCTAATTGTCGTTATTTCTTGATATTTCTTCTAAAGTTGGAATGCAATAGTGTGTAGAAAACAGTCATAAACAACTATACTCCAAGTTCAAGTTCGTATGGAAATTGCAGCTACGAAATTCTTCACACAGCTATGGAAATGCCCAGCTATGGAAATTCTTCACGCAGCTACGGAAATTCTTCACACAACTACGAAATGCCCAGCTATGGAAATTCTTCATGCAGCTACGGAAATGCCCAGCTAGTGAAAGTATTTTGGTTTGTTCCAAAATAATGTAAAGGAGCACCAAACTATTCAGCCTACTCTTTGCTTCCATGTCATCAACCAAGAATATAGATCCAAACATGTGGCAATCCAAAGTCATGAATGCATGTGGCATTCCAAGAATAATTCAAAGTCATGGACTTAGCACTCCTTTTTCTCTCCATGTTTCAAGGATGAGCAAATGGTGGAATAGTATTAGGAATGTTGAATAAGTACTCTCCCACTTTGTGTTCCTAGATTAAAGGGATGAGTTGTAGAAATATTCTCCATGATAAGTGGGTTGTTGTAGTCAAGTTTGTTTGGTATTTATTACTTTGAATAAATCCGCCCAAGAATAGGTAGTTAGTTCTTGGAGTGTGGACCAAGTAAACTAGGAGTAATGTTTATAAATACCTCTTCCATATATTTGGAAAAGGGGGCATATTTTGTAAATCAGTTTTGAATCAATACAAGTGTAGTTTTAAAAGTTAATTGTAGTTTCTCCAAATCCAAAGGGAAGAGAATGGCCAAAAGCCGCTCTTCCCAAGGAGGAGGATTTTTTGTTATTTCTTAGCATAGTTTATTTACTGCAGATTTATTTCAGTAGTTTAGTTGTTGTGTGTTTCTTTTTCATGCATGTTTAATTTTGTATGTTTTCTTAGGAAGAAGTATTGTTGAATAAGATTTTCTTTCTCCTTTTGCATACAACTTTAGACACCGCCTTGGTTATAATGACACCAACTTGTCTATGAGTTGGTTAAATGACTGGTAATACACATGGAAACACCATTTTTATTAGCGCCGTTAAGAAATATTTCTATTAGATTCATATTGAGGATATTATAGATTGTTGATTGACTACCTTAATCAAATAAATGAGGAAATTCATTAGAAATAAACCAACAAATGTACCTAGTTCTATTTCCTTTACCCAAACTGGCTAGTTACCCAAAAAACAAAAATTTTTAAGCATCTTTGTAAAAGTCTTTCTTAGGGTGATTCATATGGGTTTCCTATTCTAAATATTTCTTGTTTGCATGTATTAGATTCAATACCAGTTCATGCATTAAGAAATGTTGAAAGTTGAAAAATCATTTTCAAACCAAAAAAAAAAAAAAAATTGCACTTCGAAAAGTCTTTATGATTCATATGACTTTTATGACTTGATGAATCATTTTTTTCTTAAAAGTTCTATGTTGAGTTGACCTTGACTTCATATCTATTTATTTTTTCAGCTGCAGATGGAAATCATGGTTATACAACATGATGAAAGCAAGGATAATTACTGAGTATGGTATGGTAACTTCTATTTTTCTATTCTTGAATATTGTTATTTGTTGTTTTAATTACAAATAGATTCACTTCTCGAAAGCATAAAAAAGAGAGAAATTTTCAAGATCTCCATGTGTTGATCAAGTCAAGTAACAAAGAAAATGATGCAGATGACGTCTTTTTAGTTTACAATAATTGAGATCTATAGTTGCTGAATTAAAAAAATAGTTTGCATGAGGGCATGCACAAAGCTAAGTGTGGGGGAGACTCACTCTCTTCTAAATATTTTGAAGAATGCATGAGAAAACAAAGAGTTAAGTGTGGGAAAAATATCTCTACATTATCTAAGAAAAACCTCATGAGAGCATGAATAAAAAAAAAGTAAAAATTTTACTTCTAAAATCTCAGTTTGCTACTATCATGAAAAAGGAGAAGACAATTTGAAAGATGCAAAAGTATTGACAAAATCAGATTCTATAGGAAGATTAGTAGCTTGCATGAGGGCATGCAAGAAGTTAAGTGTGGGGGAAATGATGAGACCAAAATATGTCTCATTATATCACCAAATAACATTCTTATTCTCTCTCTCAAAATAAAGCTTTCAAGTGAATTTAGATGTAGTTTTAATAACATATATCATATTTAAGGTAGAATATAGGATTTATCTTATCATCTCTTTAGAAATCTATTTGTAATATAATTGTTGTTATTTCTTGATATTTCTTCTAAAGTTGGAATGCAATAGTGTGTAGAAAACAGGTCATAAACAACAACTCCGTACTCCAAGTTTGCAGCTAGATTCTTCACAGAGCTATGGAAATTCTTCACGCACTATGAAAATGCCCACCTACGGAAATTATTCACACAACTATGGAAATGCCCCGGAAATGCCCACTACGGAAATTTCATGCATTACGGAAATGCCCAACTAGTGAAAGTATTTTGGTTTGTTCCAAAATAATGTAAAGGAGCACCGAACTATTCAACCTACTCTTTACTTCCACATCATCAACTAAGAATATAGATCCAAACATGTGGCAATCCAAAGTCATGAATGCATGTGGCATTCCAAGAATAATTCAAAGTCATGGACTTAGCACTCATTTTCTCTCCATGTTTCAAGGATGAGCAAATGGTGGAATAGTATTAGGAATGTTGAATAAGTACTCCCTACTTTGTGTTCCTAGATTAAAGGGATGAGTTGTAGAAATATTCTTCATGATAAGTGGGTTGTTGTAGTCAAGTTTGTTTGGTATTTATTTCTTTGAATAAATCCGCCCAAGAATAGGTAGTTAGTTCTTGGAGTGTGGACCAAGTAAACTAGGAGTAATGTCTATAAATACCTCTTCCATATATTTAGAAAAGGGGGCATATTTTGTAAATCAGTTTTGAATCAATACAAGTGCAGTTTTAAAAGTTAATTGTAGTTTCTCCAAATCCAAAGGGAAGAGAATGGCCAAAAGCCACTCTTCCCAAGGAGGAGGAGGATTTCTTAGCATAGTTTATTTCTTAGATTTATTTAGTAGTTTAGTTTATTTTTTTCATGCATGATTTATTTGAATAAGATTTTCCTTTCTCCTTTTGCATTAGTTTTAGACACCTCCTTGGTTATAATGACACCAACTTGTCTATGTGTTTCTTTTTCATGCATGTTTAATTTCCGTATGTTTTCTTAGGAAAAAGTATTGTTGAATAAGATTTTCCTTTCTCCTTTTATATAGCTTTGTGACACTTAATCCTTGGTTATAATGACACCAACTTGTTCATGTATTTTGAGTTGGTTAAATGAATTTGATGATAAGTTTTCTTAATCTTTATAAAAATTGTAACATAATATATTTTTAGGGTGTAAATTGATTTGGGTTTCTATTCTAAATATTTGTTTGTTTGCATGTATTTTTAAAAAAAAAAAAAATGGGGAAAGTTGAAAACCAACAAATGGCTGCTTTTCCCAAACAAAAAAATATTTTTTTGCACTTCAAAGTCTTTCTTGGATTCATATGACTGCTTCTCTTATGCCGACTTGGTTGATGAAATCATTTTCTTCTGAAAAGTTCTATGTTGCAGTGGCCTTGACTTCATACCTATTTGTTTTTCAGCTGCAGATGGAAATCACGGTTATACAACATGATGAAAGCAAGGATAACTACTGAGTATGGTATGGTAACTTCTATTTTTCTATTCTTGAATATTGTTATTTGTTGTTTTAATTACAAATAGATTCACTTCTCGAAAGCATAAAAAAAAGAGAGAGAGAGAAAATTTTCAAGATCTCCATGTGTTGATCAAGTCAAGTAACAAAGAAAATGATGCAGATGAAGTCTTTTCAGTTTACAAGCAATTGAGATCTATAAGCTGCTGAATTAAAAAAAAATAGTTTGCATGAGGGCATGCACAAAGCTAAGTGTGGGGGAGACTCACTCTCTTCCAAATATTTTGAAGAATGCATGAGGAAACAAAGAGTTAAGTGTGGGAAAAATATCTCTACATTATCTATGGAAAACCTCATGAGAGCATGAATAAAAAAGAAGTAAAAATTTTACTTCTAAAATCTCAGTTTGCTACTATCATGAAAAAAGGAGAAGACAATTTGAAAGATGCAGAAGTATTGACAAAATCAGATTCTATAGGAAGATCAATAGCTTGCATGAGGGCATGCAAGAAGTTAAGTGTGGGGGAAATGATGAGACCAAAATATGTCTCATTATATCACCAAATAACATTCTTATTCTCTCTCTCAAAATAAAGCTTTCAAGTGAATTTAGATGTAGTTTTAATAACAAATATCATATTTAAGGTAGAATATAGGATTTATCTTATCATCTCTTTAGAAATCTATTTGCAATCTAATTGTTGTTATTTCTTGATATTTCTTCTAAAGTTGGAATGCAATAGTGTGTAGAAAATAGGTCATAAACAACTATACTCCAAGATATGAAATTATTAAGTTCATGTGAAATTAGCTACGGAAATTTTCACGCAGCCTAGGAAATTCTTCACACACACACGAAATGCTACTAAAAATTCTTCACGCAACTACGGAAATGCCCAACTAGTGAAAGTATTTTGGTTTGTTCCAAAATAATGTAAAGGAGCACCGAACTATTCAGCCTACTCTTTGCTTCCATGTCATCAACCAAGAATATAGATCCAAACATGTGGCAATCCAAAGTCATGAATGCATGTGGCATTCCAAGAAGAATTCAAAGTCATGGACTTAGCACTCCTCATTTTCTCTCCATGTTTCAAGGATGAGCAAATGGTGGAATAGTATTAGGAATGTTGAATAAGTACTCTCCCACTTTGTGTTCCTAGATTAAAGGGATGAGTTGTAGAAATATTCTCCATGATAAGTGGGTTGTTGTAGTCAAGTTTGTTTAGTATTTATTGCTTTGAATAAATCCGCCCAAGAATAGGTAGTTAGTTCTTGGAGTGTGGACCAAGTAAACTAGGAGTAATGTCTATAAATACCTCTTCCATATATTTGGAAAAGGGGCATATTTTGTAAATCAGTTTTGAATCAATACAAGTGCAATTTAAAAGTTAATTGTAGTTTCTCCAAATCCAAAGGGAAGAGAATGGCCAAAAGCTGCTCTTCCCCAAGGAGGAGAATTTTTCTGTTATTTCTTAGCATAGTTTATTTACTGCAGATTTATTTCAAAGTAGTTTAGTTGTTGTGTGTTTCTTTTTCATGCATGTTTAATTTCTATATATTTTCTTAGGAAAAGTATTGTTGAATAAGATTTTCCTTTCTCCTTTCATATATAGCTTTAGACACCACCTTGGTTATAATGACACCAACTTGTCTATGAGTTGGTTAAATGACCTGTAATATAACAACCACAATTTCTGCATGGGTACCATGAACTTAAAGGTGTTCACCACTCCTTGGGGAGATGAAAATCAAGTTGAAAGAAGGTGCGCACTTGATTCGGAAGAGACCCTATCAAATGAATCTAAATCTTTGCATAAAGGTCAAGGAGGAAATAGACAAAATGATCCCTTCAGGCATCATTGAAGCTGTGGAGGAGTCAGAATGGGTAAGCCCCATGGTCATAAACATTAAAAAGGATGGAAGGATAAGGATATGTGTTGACTATAAGGACCTGAATGTGGTATGTGTAATTGATCCTTTTCCAACCCCTTTTATGAAGAAATTCTAGAGGGAGTGGCCGGGTGTGAAATATATTCCTTCACAGATGGGTTCTCATGATACCATAAAGTTAGAATTGCTAAAGAAGACCAAGAGAAAACAACTTTTTGCCACTGAATGGGGAAGTTTTTCCTATATGGTCATGCCTTTTGGATGAAGAAACGCACATGTTGTGTTCTTATACATAGTTGTCTAGACATTTCAGGATTTTATCCACAATTTTCTATAAGTCTACCTTGATGACTGGACGGTGTATGGACTAGTGAAAGACCATTGTGATAATTTGAGGTTGATGTTTGAGAGATGTCAGCAGTTGAGGATATCCTCAACATTAAGAAATGTGTTTTTGCTACTCCATTTGGGGCTCTGTTGGGGCACATTATATGAAAGGAAGGATTATTGGTGGATCCTGTAAAAGTTATCTTATTATTGTGGGGTTGGAGGAGCCTCACCAAAGCACAATGCACATATTTCTTGGGCATATAGGGTACTATCGAAGTTTATCAAGGGTTATGCCAAAATCTCCGCACCATTGGAGAAGTTACTAAAACACAAGAGTGCCTTTCATTGGGGAGAGGCGCAATAGACGACGTTTGACACTTTTAAGAATAGACTTGTCACTGTGCCCATATTACAATTTCCCTCTTGGGATAAAACTTTCCATGTGCATGTTGATGCCTCAGGGACAACCATTGGAGCAGTCCTAACACAACTTGGTGAAGGGATTATTAATCACCCCCTTTTTTTGCAAGTAGGAAGTTGACACCAACAGAGAGAAAAACTATACGACTCTTGAGTGCGGAGCACTTTCGATGATCTACGCGCGCATAAGTTTAGGCAAGATTCATTGTGGCAACACCCTTCATATTTTACACAAGATCACATGGCCTTGAAGTACTTGGTGAACAAACCCATTTTGCAAGGGCACATATGTTGGTGGGTCCTGTTGTTTCAAGAGTTTGAGTTTATAGTTGTTGTGAAACTAGGAAAAAGTAACTCAGGGCCTGACCATTTATCAAGAATTGATTCGGGGAGGATGCGTAGAGCATTGAGGATGCTATGCCAGACACACAACTATTTAGGTTGTGGTGCGCACCCTCTAACTTAGAATATATTGTTGTGTTTCTCAAAATGGGTGTGGTGTTGGAAGGAATGAAGACTTTGGAAAGGAAACAATTAGCTATACACGCCACACCCTACATGCTAATTAGTGGGGACTTATACAAGTTAGGTCATGATGAGGTTCGCTGGCCGATGCGTGTTAGAACATGAGTACGTTGCAATCATGGAGGAAGCACATGGTGGGATTGTAGGAAGAGACGAGATGCCCTTGAGACCTATAGCCATCGCAGAACCATTTGAAAAATGGGCAATTGACTTTGTAGGACCAATTTCTCCCGCCACACGAAGGATAGATCGCACTATATCATCACTTGTATGGATTACTTAACAAGGTGGGTGGAGGCAGTGCCTACAAGGGACTGTACAATAGTGAAAACTACTATATTCTTATGGGAGAACATAATTAACAGGTATGGATGTCCTTTAAGCTTGACCAATGATAGGGGTAAACATTTTTTGAATGAAACAATTAGGATTTTATTGGTAGAGTTCATGGTGGCCCATCATAAGACTACCGCATATCATCTGCAAGCTAATGGAACTGCTGAGGCGTTTAACAAAATGCTGAGTCACACTTTGACAAAAAAATGTGATGTGGGAAGACAATATTGGGATGACAAGGTATCAGATTGTTCTATGGGCATACATGACAACCTAGAATAGATTGAACAAAGCTACACGATTTGGTTGGTGTTTGGCATGGTTCTGTCCTCACCGATTGAATTTATGCTACCATCACCTTTGTGTATTGCGTGCATAGGAGTGTTAGCTGATGAACAAGAAATTAAAGAGCTCATGGAGAAGTTAATGTAGTTGGATGAAAGGCGATCACTTGCTAGATGGAGTCAAAAGACTGAAAAGGCACGACAAAAAAGCATGGCATGATCATCATATTAAAAACAAACAATTCGAGGTTGGGCAAATGGTTTTGCTATATGATTCCAAGTTTCTGCACCATCATAGGAAACTGAAAGTCCATTAGTTAGGGCCATATATCATCTCATACATCCTTGATTCAAGTGCTTTCCAGTTACAAGTGCTTGATGGAACACGGTTACTAGGCCATTTCAATGGGAGTAGGCTAAAGCCCTACTATAAATAAGTCTTCCTTGTGTTTGTAAATAAGGAAATATTGCCATTTAGCCTAGGATTTCCTTTTATGCATTTCTTTTCCTTGTGTTTCCCTTTCTTGTTGCTTGTTCCTTTCTTTGTGTTGTTTTGTGCACCTTGTGTGTTGCGTAACCACTTATTATTTTCAAAAGGTTGTGTATGCGCAGAGGACCACGCATCTATTTTTGTGTGGGGTGGAGTAATGCAAAGTAAAATGGAAGTTGGTAGTAGTTGTGTTTCGATGGCCCCGGATTGAAGGATGAAAAGCACGTAGTGTGGAAGAGAGCGCGTGGAAAAGGTGGAAAAGGAATTTTGGTGTCAAGATAGCTTTACAAAGACCACGTATAAAGGATGAGAAGCATAGGGACAACATGAGGTAGGCGAGGGCAAAAATCAGGTTAAGGACAGAAGAAGTGCCTCGGCAGACCGCAAACACGCACGTAAGAGTCTTCGGTTAGCAAGGATTTTTGCACACTAAAAGGTTGTAAGGATTTTTGTGTAGGATTGGGCGTGTGGGCAAGAGTGCTTAAGATCGGATTTAGTGGAAAAAGCTACATTTAATGCTAAGTACGTTGGTAGGTGGCATAACATTTATTGCGGGAGAGAAGAAAAAGATATAAGTAGAAGGTCAAGCTACATTGTTGTTACCTTGAATTTGTGACAAAGAAGAAATCTTGTAAATTAGGGCATCCACGAAGAAATATTTGTGTGAAGGAGGAATTTCAAAAATCTAAGTGCGTGATTAGTGTGATTTGTGAACCAGAGTGGAAGGAGTACACATGCGTAGGGAAGAAGGGTTTAGAAGAGTACACCATCTTGTGGAAGGATTGTCCACATTAGGGTTACGTGGTTAGGGCACGGGAGTAAAGGGACTGTTTCACGAAGTTGAGCCACCGATTTGAGATGAAAAAGGAAGAGGAGACAAGAAGAGTTTTGTTTTAACCGACAAGAAAATGGAACCAAAGAAGGAAATCGTCTCACCAAAGAAGGGCAAGGGCAAGGGGAAACAAATTGATGCCACCCGTTTTAATGAGGATTGGTATGCGGAGATGCAATACCCAGATGGCATGTTCATTGGGAAAAGAATGGGTATCCCATGTAAGGAAGATGGCCATGAGTGATAAAAACCATCGAAAAAGAACCACAAAGAAGAAGATGGCATTAGAACTGGTTCACTGACATATAAAAGGACACGGAAGGAATACCGATCTATGATGATGAGGTGAAGGTAAAGTTGGAGAAGGTTGGGTTACTGTAACTTTATGAGTTGCCATACTTTGGAAAAACCAAGTAAATGTATCAATGGTTGATGTCACGTGTGCACGAGGACCACTTTTACTTCATAGGTGAAGAATGTGCATAACCCCACAACTAATCTCCAAGTCAATAGCCTTGTCTACAAAGGGATTCGATGGATGATGACCTGGAGGATAAGGAAGCCATTAAGGAGACAGTTAAAGCTTATGACTATAAGAAGGGCTCACGCTACTTTGATATTTCAGATATCTCCGACCTAGTGATGAGGATGGCCACACTTGGTATCCAAGATAAATGGATAAGAAAGGTGGACATAGATAAACAAGGCTTGGTTGAATGTGTGCCGGAGGATTTCATAAGGAACCATCTATAACCTATTCACTTTCATTACAGAGGAAATCATCGTGTTGTCAGCATATGAAGGAGAGAAGATCATGTTTGGGAATGTCTTCCTCACCATTGTCTTCTCAGAAATTGGAGTGCTCGATGGGCCAAAGAAGTTTTTATGGGAGTATCCAGATGAAGATCCTTCCCCGTGAAAATATTTGAAAAGTACACTTGTGACACCATGATGATCGCCCACAAGGCACGCTTTGAGAAATGGTATAAGAGGATGCACAGAACACTCGGGGCTGAATGGAGGATACCTAAAAATTTCCATCACTAGCGCAAGGAGAAGATGAGTTCACTATCTACTAACATTTATGTATTGGAAAATTCACATTGACAGATGGGACCAAGAGTCCATGGTGCAAACTACTTTTCTCTTTCATTGCGCAATACTTTCAAGCATGGGTCAATCACTTTAAAGAAGAAAAAAGACTAAGGTTCAACCTCAGCAAGGTAGACTAGGACCATCACGACCTATGAAGGAAGATGGTATACCCTAAGAAGCGTGCTTATGTGGAGAAGTATGTCTCCCATGAGGTGTGTTTAACAAAACCTCGTAATGTTGCCAATTGTTGGAAGGACTATAACAAGGGTATACCTATGGATCAGGACAAAGTATGAGAAGGGAACCTACTTGGAGAATGACATCTCCATCCTAGAAGACCCCACTTTGGAAGAAAGAAGGCTGCGCCAAGAAAGAGGGAGAGAGAAGAGGCACTGAGAAGAAAGCACCAAGTGTGCAGAAAACACAATCTGTGGGCGTGCCAGAGTCAGGCACCAAGCCAAGTACATATGCATGGTGGAAGAAGTCCCCCATTAAGGAAAATGAGAAATCACTTGAGGAAGAGGTGCCAGAGTAAGAAGAGCCTCCTACACAAGAATAATCACCAATGAAGGAGTCACCTGTTGAAGAAGAAGAGAAGGATGGGTCCCCTATATTGGAATCATCATTTAGGAAGAGGAAGAAGGTAGTGGAGAAGGTAGACTTAGAATAAATAGAGATCCTAGAGGCCTATAGAGGCGAAGAGAGACGATGATGAGCATGAAGAGGCTTAGAACCATCTTGTGTATAATGTGCATGACTCGAGGATGAGGGAAATGAATAAAAGGATGGGGAAGAGGAAGGCACTCAAGGAAAAGGGGAAAGTGAAGAGGTGAATACAAAGGATCAAAGAAGCCCAAGCCTCACTAAGGAGTAGATAGAAGATGCTGTGGAAAGAGAAGTAGTGGGCATAATAAAGGATTTGGTGGAGTAGGAAGTGGAGTGGAACACATTGATGAGATACTCAAGGAGATAGAGGAGGAAAGATTAGGGAAAGAGTATGGGATCATAGGGTAGAGATCCCAGCTTAGCAGTAAGCTTTCCTAAAGTAGCAGCGCATAGGAGGAAAAAGTGTGGTAGTTGGAGAAATGAATGAGCTATATAAATGATCCAAATAAGGTACTACGCGCACATATCCAAGGAACCATGCCTACAGACAAAATCCTTTTGCATGGTATTTATTCGATGAAGAAGGAGTGTACCCTTGAACAAGAAGATTCTATCTTTGGATTTTGAGTCCCATGTCAATGAGCCTGAGTTCGAGGTAAACCAGGGAGTACTGATAAAGGTACGAAAGACCAAGAGAGTGAGCCCCCTAGTAAACACTCAACATATATCCGATGAGCAAGTTTGAAATTACCTAAACAAGGTATCGGTTGAGGTTGTGGAGAGAATATTCGGAAGGAATGACATGATTAGTTTCCTAGAAGAAGAACTAGAGAAGAAGAAGGAGGAACTCATTTAGAAGAGTAAGGATCCGAAGCCTGGAAGAACCGATCAATGCATGTTAAGGCGTAAACTAAGGGAAGAGAAGGTGAAGGTGTGAGAGGTGTACAAGAAAATTGAAATGATCATAGATGCCATCATCCTAAAACATCCAGACCTAGCACCGCCTGAGAAGAAGTACGAGTCAACCTTGCAATGCTTGGAAGACTTAACACACATCCTTACCATGGAGAGGTGGCCACTTGCTTTAGAATCTACATAAGATATTTTGGCGCTAGAAGGAAGAAGAGAAGTGAATATTAGGGAGACAATGACATGATATTCTCGAACTCCTTTCTTTGTACATGACTACCGTTGCGTGCATGGCCGAGGCCATGTTGATAACCTGTGTTGATATAGGGATAGAGTAACAAGTATACTAGTTTCTACACATGAGGTGGGTATGAAGGAGTACTAGGAGAAGAATAAAGGGAATAGGGTGGAGCGGGATAAGATCATGGCCAAGGTTGAAAATAATATGGAAGTGATCGAAACCTTGTGAGGTTTGATCAAAAATGGATTAAGGAGTTGTATCCCTAGATCACTTGTAGAATGGACACGTTGGATGACCTAGGAAAGCATCTAGAAGGAATTGTAGATATGCTGAATGCCAAGAGCAATGAATTAAGTTTTGAGGAGGTGAGTGCACTAGTGGGTGACTTACTTCAACATGAAGATGGTGAAGTAGATTCTGGGAGAAGATTGTGGTGACAAAAAGGAAGGAGTTCCCACTCCTCTTGTAACAATAGAAGATTCCCCTATTCTTTATTCTTCCATTCTTCATTCTCTCATTCTTTACTTCTCCATTCAATTTGTCTGGGTTCCACCATTCATTATTTTTTAAAGGAGCAATATGTTTCTGAGGATGGAGAACAAGCTTAGTGTGGGGTGATGTTGGGCCCCAAAATATTGGCTAAGTGCTAAAGGGTGTGTGCACATGCGGAGGCCGGGGAAGAAGAAGAGTGGATGGGGAAAAGTGGGCATGACAAGAGAAGAAGGGTTTAAGAGAAACTAGGGCACACGCGCAAGGTAGGATAAAGGATATAAGGACTTAGCCATATTTAGCATTCTTGAGGCACTTGAGGAAAAACGTGACCCGACTAGGTGTGCTAAGTAGATAAGGTGCCATCCTAGAGACTTGGTGGTCAAGAAAAGAATATTCCACGCATGGAAGGTTCTGAAAGACATCATTGTAGAAAGTGGAGAGCTCGAAACAAGATTAGCATACTCCATTGGAGGACCACCTGGACACTTGGCAAATGATTTGCTCCTATAGGAAGGCATGGAGATGGGTACTAAACCTATTTAAAGAGATGCTCTAGAGAAAGAAAGATAGACCGGAATGGAGGAAAATCGATAGACAAAAGTTGCTAGATCATGAGGAATGCACCAAGAGTATGATGTTGCAGTAAGGCTAGGATTTAGAGCATTAGTGCTAAGGGGTATAATGGATGTAATATTCCTCTCGTATGGCGTTAGAATATGGAATAAGGGATGAGATAGGGGGCTTAGTTAGAACATCACACCGAGAGAGGATCCGAAGGAGATAAGTTTGAAGTCTTTTGTTATGCATGGTCTATTATGACCCTTTTTGAATGTAATGTGGTTACTGATACTAATATCAATATGAATATATGGCTCTATTCTAAATATCTGGTTCATGGGTGCAAACCCTAGTATCCCTTCTTCATTTTATGAATCATATATGTTCTTTATATGATGTTTCTCTTGTTATTTGCATGGGTATATAGATGTAATAGCTCATCCGATGCTTTCAAAATGAGTGCATGAACATTTACTTTTCTACATCTAATTTTCTATCAATGGCAAGATCTTCTCACAATGCTCACATAAAGGAGGGGCTCAACACCCGTGTCTACATCGGGTGAGCGTCAAATTCTGTTGGGTGATAGGCTGACACACATGGGATTAGAAAGTCTTATTAAGAGAACATAAAAATGACTACAATTGCAGAAGGTTGTGGACCTCGTCTACTACATAGGCTGAGTATGTTGTAGTTATAGAAGTTAGTAAAGAGATATATGGATGAATAAGTTCATGGAAGAGTTGGGAAAAGAGTAAGAGGATTGTAGATTGTATAGTGATAGTCAAAGTGCAATTCATTTGGAAAAGAACTCACGTTTCATTCTATAATGAAACACATTCAGTTGAGATATCACTTCATACGACATGTATTGGAGGATGGGAAACTAAAGTTAGAGAAAATTCATACAAAGGAGAACCCTACGGATATGCTAACAAAGACATTGGAAAAACATAATTTGGAGCTACACTCAACTTATGTTGGTCTTCGAGTTTGAGACTTAAAGAGGGAGAAACAAGCCAAAGGAAAGGATCAGAAGTTGGAGCTATATGGTACAATGCAACAATTTATCTCCAAGTGAGAGATTGTTGAATTGTGGAGCTTAATCACTTTCAATGGCATGATTTTGTAGACTTTTTGGAATACACAAGAATCGACATCGATTGACGAACCACCATCGATCACCCATGGACCGATATCGTTAGGAAAGGAGGAACCGACATCGGGTAGGGCACAACTATACTCATATACAACCACAAATGAATCTCATCTAGATATGCTAGAGTATTGTGCACTCAAAAGTTTCCATCCAATCATCCACTATGATTTTATTTCACCAAATTATCATGTTTTGACCCTCTAAGAATGCACAATTTTCATCCTTTGAAAAATAGTACTCCGTGTACAAAATAATCCAACCAAGGTGTCCTGTCAACATTCACTACTTATGCACATGCCTTCCATGCCTCAAATAAATATTCATCTCCCACATACTTCTCCTTCATGGATTTGAAAATTAAAACTTCTACTCTCATTTTCGTCAATATAATAAATTACACCTACTCAATGCATTAAAAACCTTGTTAGATTTTCTACCATTGTGTCATACCAAAAATGTATATACTTATAGTTACTCTAATCACTTTATATGCCTATGGTCCAACTATTTATGAACTATAGTGCATGATTATCAATATATAAGATAAACACTTTCGATAACAGATAATGCCTCAATTTTGAGGGCTTATACAATTTCATAGAAATCCTCATCATATAAATTATACTTCCTCTTTACACAATTCATATTCTCATTAGAATATGTTATTGGTCTTCATTCTTGACTCCACAATGTGTCAATGACAGTGCCACTAACATCATAATCTACTTGAAATACTTTTTTAAAAATATAGAAATGTCAAGTACTATGTTCTTACAAACCTTCCTCTTCAAATATTGAAAACTTCTCTACGTATCTAAAATATAGAAAAAAATCCTTCCTACCCCTCACATGTATTTTGTAATAGGCACACATGTTGCATTAAATTCTTATGATCATGTGGTAGAAAATTTTCAAGCCATGAAATTTTCATGATTCAAAGGCATTTTGTGGTGATGAATACTCCTATATTATCCACACTTTTATTGATCCACATCAAAAACTACATGAGATATCACAAAATCCAAATACATAAGAAATTATTGCATGAATGTGCATTCTTAAAATTGATCAAAAACTTATCCTTCAAAATTATTGTAACATTGTTCTCAAGTGCTTCAAATAATCATCCTCATCCTACTAAATTTATCATAATGCCATAGAGTAATATGGTCACAAAATTCCCGGAAATGGATTTAAGACTTCATTCATCAATCCTATTAAAGGAACTTGGAGCATTACTCAACCCAAATGAAGTCAAAATCCATTCATATAGTCCCTCATGTGTTTTAAATGCATTCTTACATTTGAACCCTTCTCTTATGTGAATTTGATCATATCCACTCTTCAAATCAATCTTGATCTACATAAAGAATCCATGAATTTGTTCATGCATGGAAATGTAATCCTATACTTAATGATGATATTATTATAAAATAGTTTCTAGATAAAATGTGTGAGTTAAAATTCTCACACAATTTTTCCAAAAACTAGTTTATAATCTTATGAAATCTAGAGATATAAAAATATGACAATATTATGATCATCCTTGAGTATGTGAACATGTGCTTCTCTCCATCCTTATTGGGTGTTATTACTATTGGGACTATACACAACATCAAAATTTGTTTTGATCAATCCCTTATCCAACAACCATTGAACTTATCTCTATACCTCCACATTTTCTCGTGGCATCATCGAGTAAGGTTCCTTTTTTGGAAAAATTGACCATCTAATTAGGTATATTTTTCACTTACATAACTCATAGGTGGTAGTCCATATGGTATATTTTTGATACTAGATCCATAAATTCTCTTGACACGTGTATTTCACCTTGTGTAGGTGTGTTGAATATTTTTCATCAATACATTTACTTTCTCTTTGCATGGATTTCACTAGTAACATAAAACATGCCCTATTGTATTTTATTTCACTCAATAATTTATTCATTAACCTAAAAAAACTAAAAGTTTATTCTACCTCTTCATGTTAGGAAATAAGGGATACAAATTATGCGGAACAATCCCACAAAATCACAATAAGTAGAAACTAAAATGCAGAATATATTACAGATCTGAAATTAAAGGTGTAGAAAAAATAAAAGAACACAACTTAGAGACAATATTTAACGTGGTTCACCCATATCCGGCTACATCCACAAAATAACTAGTCCTTTTATTCCGTCTAGCAAAATACAAGAAGGGATACACCCTACAAAAAATCCTCTATAACTTCCTCTTCTCTCTATCATAATATCCTCATGATTACAACAAAAATAGGAATGCAAAATAAACCACACCTCACAGCCCTTTTAGGGAAACAAAGAAAAAACCACCCTAACCTATACCGTTAGATTTATGACCTAATAATGAATGGCCCAAATTTTACAATGAATAAATACATATAAAATGTTTTTGTGTTAACCAATAAGATCATGTCCACAACCAACACTTCATTCCACTCCCACATAGGATTTAGAGCGTACTTCTATCCATACTTTATAACCTTGTATTTGTTTTCTCTACCATCATGTTACACCTTCCTATCAAACTCCTAAGTCTTCCCAATCGACACATGATAACTATAATATCACACATGAACTTGTCTTTATATCTCCATATCTAAATTTTGACAAGAAATTTTTCAATCATTAAAATTTGATGTCCTTTATGTTACCAAGAAACCTTATAGGGATTAGGATATGTAATCATATTCAACTCCATTTTTCCACTATTTCCTATTCCATTATTTTTCAATGTGATCACTATTCACTATCAACTTACAAACCTTACATCCCAACTTTCATGTGGTTCTAAACATATTATTCCTCTATGTTGGGACAAACTTTTTTTTTTTTTTTCTTGAATTTTTAAAATCATGATTGATTCTCCTATCTCTATCTCTTCTATAAAATCTATCGATGCATCACTCTCTCTTCTTCTTGGTGTTCACATTATTGCATTTTTCCTTACCATTATTTCATGTGTGGAGACACTTGAAATATCAATACCCATTCTCCGATATTTGAAACATGTGTTACTCATATCTATGGCCACCTCCATGTTCAAAGTATCATATTTTAGAATAATTTGATGTTCCCTCTACATTATTTCATTCCATGATGAAATATGAGCTTCACCTTATTGCACAAACCTCTCCTTCTATTAAATTTTCCATTGACTTGTATAGGATTCCCTTTATTTCATGCCACAATATGTTGTTTTGCAATAAGTTATTCTTTTACATTAGTGCATACTAATAAGATTCATCCATGGATTGCACTTAGATTGTCTCAAAATTATCTTGAATTAAGAGACATAGCTTGATCATCTTACATGATATTTTCTCCATATCATCATCTATAGAATTTTCTCGAGGGGAGATTCCATAACATTTCTCACTATATTATTTTACATTGAGCTCCTTTTATCACATATTTTCCAAATTATTTAACAAATTGAGTTGTTATACTATAGAGACAACACTTCCTTTTTGGTTTTTCCACTAGTCTTTTATTTTGTTCTTTGGTTTTCCCCTACACACTCTTTTGTTTGTACATTATCCCAATAAAGAGTTGCATGACCCTTGATTTGATATATGAGAACTTGAATCTTTTGGGATATTGCATATCTTCATGCTCTAAATATTTCTCAAGTTGATATTATCCAATCTATGAGCTCTTAAGACTCTATACTTCCAACATAACTTGGCTTATCCAATCTAGGATTACTCTCCATCCTTAGATAGTGTGTATGAGCATATTATATGGCCCATTTAATTACACATATTATTATTTTGTGGCATGTGCCCTTAGCTATGTGGGTGTCACCTCACCATCACTAACATTTTTACCATGCCAAATTTCCATTGTGTGGTTTCCATAACCTCCAAAAGGGATTACACATTTCTCATCAATGTAGAAAATTAATCAAGTATTATTCCTTGTCTACACAACCCCTTCCATTTTTCATTATTTGTGCCATATTATCCCTCACAATCAGGATATTTACTATCTTCACAACTATCACACCTTTTACTCAAAAATCACTTTGTTTGAAAATGTTTGTAGCAAATTTCTATCCACACTTGCAAATGTGGAAAATCACCAATGTTCATTGTGCCTCACCCACAAGGAAATAAAACCTTTCTTTGATACCAAATACAAAAATGCAATTAGGGAGCTCAATCAAGAGCAATCTTCAACCACACATCCCTTCATAAATAACAAGTGGATACAAAACAAGATATACATATAACATAACATAATAGTTTTACTATTAATTCATTAAAGGAAAACACATACATATATAGATGATTGCCAATGATACAAAATAAAAATCTCTAAAGAGATACATATAATTAGATACTGATATAATTCTCACTTAGAGAATATGAGGTATCACATAATGTCTAACAACTACTATGCTAACAATGGCCAATTACATACATGTCCTTGGATTTATCCTCTTATTTAAAGGTGCATGATTCAAAACACTGTTCAACTTAGTTATACCTTACCCATTAATAATCTTAAAGACACAAAACATTAGAATCATAAGGTCCAATGGACCCATACAATCCGATCGCCTTGATTTATACTTCCCACATAATCAAAATCTTCATTCACAAAATTACACAACATTAGTATAATATCACGACATCATTAGGCCTTCAAAATTCATTAGACTTCTACATAATGACTTTGACCTTCACATGTATTGGTAGGCCTTTCTGCAACATGACTTAAAATTTCATGGCATGACCTAGAACTTCACATAATGACCTAGACTTTTGTGACATGAAAAAGAAATTATAATGTTATTAATGTTAATTAATCTACTTAGTAATGCTAATTGTATATTATAATATTCCCAAAATAACTATTAATGTAATTAGGAATGGTTCATTGAGTTATGTTTATGTATGCTCGATTACAATGTATTTTTATTAGGTGTATTCCATTATTAGTGCATTACCACTTTCCACATCTACACAAATAAAAATAACATCTATATATGAAAATAAAAAAATGTTTTCTTATTACCTCGGGAGATGATCCCTACTTATTACCTAATATAATAAAAATAAAATAAAATAAAAATAATGTATCTATATATTTTTACATTTTAACTCATATGTTTTCTTTCAAATAACATTTGTTATAAATTTATATGTTAAAGAAACATTAAATTCAAAATTGGGATGAAAGACATGTGCTTGGGGGCTCGCATAGCGAAAAAATGTGAATTTGACATCTATTGAGGTGTGTTAGGGCATATAACATGGCGTAGTGGGGTCCCTTCACTGCAGATAGGTTTGTACACTTGAAGTAGGGCGTGATGATGCTCACATATTCCTGATTTTTCACCTCCCTTATCTGGTGCCAATACCATTCCTCTGGGCTGGAGGAGTCACTCACAATGTTTGCCAAAGGATGGAAACATACCTCCTTCCCACCGAATTAGTTCTCAAACTGGAATCACCAAAAGGGGAAGGCTTCCTCCCCTTCATGTGGAGAGGAGTCCCCCTTCCTAGAAGCCCTCATTTTGTTGAGGTTAAGAAGCTCTCGCAATCATCCAAATTCACCCACTCTAGTTCGAGGGAGTCATCAGGAACCATATCCTTGCCGCATGGTTCTCTAGGTTGCTCATGGGAGGTTCCGAAATTTTTCAATGAGGACCTATCTCCTCAAAATTTGGTGCAAGATGGTAATGTGGTACTTGGGGTGAGGATGGGTTGGAAGGACAAATTACCCTTTTCAATAGTAGGGCTCTAATAGCTAAATTCATAGGGAATTGGTTCTCTATAGGTGAAATCTCCTCTTGGTGCGAAGAGAAATGGGGTATGGGCATGCGGGTTTGTTTCTTAGCCAAGGGATTTTTTCTAATCCTCTTTCACAGTGAAGCTAGGAAAGAAGAATTCCTCCTCAACAAAGCCTCTCTTTTGGCTAAATGGGGCCTTTAGGTTAGGAATTGGGTCCCAAATTGGGATCCTGTTAAGATCATTGTTGAGTTTCAATAGGTATGGATTCGTCTTTATGCCTTGCCTTTAGAATATTGGAACCCTAAAATTTTATCTAAAATCTGCGGGAGTATGGGTAAAGTCATTCAAATTGATCCTAGGACATTGGAGGGTTCTTTAGCTACCTTCGCCAGAGTTTGTATTCTTTTCGACCCCGCCTCTCCTAGAATCCATCTCCATACAGAGTCCAATGGGTACATGGGTTCAAAAAGTGGAGGTGGAAACAATATCTCAAAAATGCTTCAAATGTGGCATAATCGGTCATCATCAATGGAATGCAGAGCTCGCCCAAGCCTTTCGGTCGAAATGGATCCCTAAATGTTCTTCTAAAGTTCTACGCGATCATAACCCCTTGTTTAAGAGTCTCAGGGCGGTAGTCACCATTCTAGTTTTGGCCGTTTCCCCAAACATGCTTCTTAAGGAATCTAAAGAATTGTTGGAGGAATCTGTGAAGCTCTTCAAGACAGTTCAGGATGGCATGGAAGCTGGTCACAATGCCTCCATGGAAGAGCTGGATAACTGGAATCTTCTTAGGGTTGAAAATAGATGGAGCCACAAGAAGAGATGGAGGGAACTGAGGAGTCCCTTCCACCGTTGCATAGTTCGATCTTGGCCTACTCTTTAGCTACTCTCCTAGGGCCTGTAATCTCTTCCAAATTTGGTTCTTCAATCCCGGTGGGTAGGCCCAGTAATGAGTCCAGGATAGTCAAGGAGATTGCCAAGGTAAGCAGAATCAAATTAGTAATTTTTTCCCCAAAGTTAGTAGGGAGGCTCGTCCCTCCCGAAGAGCAAATGAGAATATTTTCTTGGAATGTTAGGGGCCTCAATGCCCCTAACAAGCAATGTTTGGTAAAACGTTGCATGCTAGATCAGGAGGTTGATATTTGTCTCCTCCAAGAAACTAAGATGTCTTCTGTGGATTGTCTGAAATGTGGTGTTACCAACTTAAAAGGTTGGCTCGGTCTCTCAGTTGATTTGATGGGTGCCTCAGGAGGCCTGGGGATTTTTGGAAAACCAATAAGGTTAATATTTCTCTTTTAAAGTCCAACAATCACTTTCTCTGGTGTAGAGTAGAAGTTCTTCACTCTGATATCTCCTTTTTCCTTTGCAACATTTACGCTCCGAATAGTTTGATTTCCAAGAGGAAGCTTTGGATGGACCTCACTGAGGACCTCTTGGCTATGGAGGATGATTTGGTCCTTCTAGCCAGGATTTCAATGCCATTTATTCTGATAGGGATAAGAGGGGGAATTAGTAAAAATCCACAATCCCAATTTGATTTCTGCTCCTTTATTCAGAACTTTGATCTGGTGGATCAGGAACCTAAGCATGGGTGGTTCACTTGGACTAATCATAGATTTGGTTTCAAAGTGAGATTATGGAAAGGTTGGATAGATTCCTAACTAATGGTACATGGATTCAACACCATATCCTTTTGGAAGGTGATGTTCTTCCTATCTCGGGCTTAGATCACTTCCCAATTTCATTGAAAATATCTTTTGACCTTCCCCAAAGAAATCTCCTTTCAAGTTTGAATTAATGTGGCTAGGGACTCTACCTTATTTGATGTAATTAAGGATTGGTGGACATCTAGTCATATCAGGGGCACCAAGATGTTCATTCTTTCACAAAAATTACAAAATCTCAAGGGTATCTTATTGGATTGGAATCACCTTCACTTCAAAAACATCTTTGTGGAAAAAAAGAGAACTAAAGCTGAGATCAAAATCCTCAATGAGTACATTTTTACCAATGGGATGGGTCAAGAGGAGTATTTGAAGGAGAAATCCTTGATTTCGAGCTAGGAGAATTTATCCTTAGAGAGGAAATATTTTGGAAACAAAAATCTAGGGAAAACTGGCTTAAAGAAGGAGATCAAAATATGAAGTTTTTTCACTCCTCTCTGAAGGCCGTGCATAACGCCAATTATATATCCAAGCTCAAATCAGTAAATGGGGATTGGATTTCAGATCAACAAGGGATTAAGGATGCGGCTATCTCCTTCTTCCATGAGTTGCTATCAGGTGATCTGTAGTCTCACCATCTACATCAAAACTCCTTGTTGTCTCATGTTCCTACTCTGATCAATGAAGAAATTAATACCACTCTAATGGCTCCCTTCTCTAAAGAAGAAATGAGGTCAGTAGTTTTTCTATGGAAAGGGATAAAGCCCTGGCTGGACGGCTATCCAACAACCTTTTTAAGGAATTCTAGGACATAGTTAGTAATGATGTTTGGGAAGCCATTGAAGAATCAAGATCATCTCAAAAAATTCTTGGCGTCCTGAATCACACTTTCATCTGTATGTTCCCTAAAAATCTCCCCGATTCTTTGGATGATTTCCATCCCATCTCCTTGTGTAATACATCTTACAAAATAATTTCCAAGGTGATAGCCCTTAGGCTCAGGCCCATTTTGAACAATATCATTACCAAAGAGCAGAGTGGTTTCCTTTAGGGTCGATCCATTTTTTATGGCATCATACTTTCTCACGAGCTCATTCATTCCTTATCCTGAAATCATAACCCTAGCATGCTATTGAAACTGGACTTCAACAAGGCCTATGATAAGCTCAATTGGTGCTTTCTAATTCAGTGATGCTCAAGCTTGGGTTGATGAAGTTTTACTCCGGATCTTAGTTGATCACCACCCCTTCTTTCTCGGTTCTGGTCAATGGTTCGAAAGAAGGGATTTTCATAAGAAATAGGGGTTTAATGCATGCCATCTCTTCTAGATGGCTTCTGCAAGGCCTTAAAGTGGCTGATGGGGTAGAACCCCTTTCCCATCAAATTTTTGTAGATGACACTTTTCTCTTCGGAGCTGCATCGGTGGTCGAAGCCAAGGAGATTGATAGTATCCTTAATTATTACTCCCAGGTAGCAGGATAGGTAATCAGTCTTCCCAAATCCTTAATTTTCTTCTTTAATTCATCTATTCTGTGCAAAGGTGAATTAAGTGTATTATGGGCTTTTTGGAGGGTTCCTTACCCCAAAAATATCTAGGCATTCCCCTTTTCTCTAGGGTGATGGGAAATCCTCCCTGTGGAAGGATCTTTTATCAGCCTTTGAACAAAATCTCTCCTCTTGGAAGGGAAAGTGGCTCTCCTTTGCAGGAAGACTTCAACTTATCCGATCAGTCCTCAACGCCTTGCCAATTTTTATGATTTCAGTCTTGCAAATGCCTAAAGGAATTCTACATCAAATTGAGAAAATAATACGCAACTTCTTATGGAAAGGAACTCACATGGAAGAGAAAATTCCATCTTGTAAAATGGGAGGATGTCAAACTTCCTAAGGAACAGGGGGCACCGGTATTTTGGATTTGGGCTGTAGAACATGGCGTTAGGAGCCAAGCATATTTGGAACATCCTCTCCAATCCCTCTAGTTTGGTTAACAAAAATTTGCTCTAGAAATACCTTCCAAATCAGATCCCTGACAACATTTTGTCTTTCCTCGAGTTTCCTAAGGGGTCCCATATTTGGAATTTTATTTGCTCTTTCCGTGTGGTTTTTTCAGCACTCACTTCATGGAAGATTGGGAACGGGGCAAAAGCAAAGTTCTAGGAAGACTCTGGGTGGCTTTTCCGGCCCTTTCCCTATCCCAGATCTGGAAATAGTCAAATTTTCCACTCAAGTGGCTTGGGATGATAGGGTGGTGGATTATGGAGCCCAGTCAGGTGATGGTTCTCCCTCTTTTTGCTGGAAATCGATAGAATCTTTAGACATCCCATAAGAAACAAAGGAATTATACAACAAAATGTTGAGAAACCAAAGATCCTCCTTCTCCAACACCCCCGATCAGGTCATTTGGCTTGGTAACAGCTCAAGTCAATATTATGCAAAATCAGGTTACATTTTTCTTCTTCATCGTGAAGGCTAAGGGTCTATTTCCTGGTCGGGTTGTTGGGACACAAATTGCATTCCCAAGGCAGGGGCCTTTTGCTAGTTGGTTTACAAAGGTAAGATTCTCACTCAGATTAGGAGAAGAAGATGGGGCTTATAAGGGCCTACCAAGTGCTTTCTCTATGAGAATGTAGAAGAAGATGTGGATCATTTTCTCCTTCACTTTCCTTTTCTCATCACCTTTGGAACTGGCTATAATTGAAATTAGATTTGTCCTGGGTTATAGGGCCCACCATCAAAGCCACTCTAGAATCTTGGCCTGTGCTTAAGAAAAATCATTCCCTGGGCTCCATTTGGGTGTGTAGTCCTTTCCTCCTCATCTGGCATATCTGGAGGGAATGAAATTCACATCTTTTCAAAAATTCCGTAGAGAGTTTGCAATCAGTTATCCAGAAGCTAGAAGTTATCATTTCTTAAAAATGTCGTTTCGATGTTAGAATCTTTCCAAAATTTCCAACCAGGATGCTTTGCGATAAAAATTCTTGGCCTAATCAAGTTGCCTTCTCTTGGCTCTCTTAGTTAGCCAAGTTTTTCATATGCACAAAAAATAATAATCAGATTGCAAGTCAGATGGCTTCCACCCCTTGGTTTTTATAAATTGAATTTTGATGGGGCCTCCAAAGGGAACCCTAGTTTTTCGGGGTGGGGTGTCTTCTTCACAATGAGTTAGGTAAGTTGATTTACACAAGCTCCTTCCACCTGTCTAATGGCACCTGTAATCAAGCCGAAGCACAAACACTTCTCTCTAGTATCAAATTAGCAGTGCAAAATGACATATCTCATCTTCTCATAGAAGGGGATTCAATGGTCATCATTCAAGCCATCAAAAAGGTAATACCCCAAACTGGACACTCGATTACTTCATATCCAATGCAATCCACTGGTTATCCAAATTGGAATCGTGGGAAATCCAACACACTTTCCGAGAAGGCAATAAAGTGGCGGACTTACTCGCCAACTTTGGTGTATCCCAAATCCCTCTTTCCCTTTTGGCCAATGATTACAGTGAGTGGTCGGGTCTGGCTACCATTCTAGATAATGATGCCACCTCTCATGTGGCAAGGCAAATGATAGTCCCCAAGTGACCTCGCTTTAATTGCTCTTTCTCCCTCAAATGCTTCATTTTTTTCATTTATATTTTGTCACAACGAGTTTTTCCTTCCAATTCAAGATGGATTTTGGCCCATTTCTTGGTCTATTTTTGAGGGGAGAAATGCAAGAGATGGCCTTTTACAGGCCTGTCATGCCGACCCACTGGATGAAAAATGTCTTTCTATGTGAATCCCCTCGGATTCGTAGGGCTATTGAGGTCATAATCGAGACTGATTATCTACAGAGCTCTGGGCGTCCTCGGGTCAATGCTGAAATTGTGTCTCTTTTCGTGACCCATCTACTATTGATTAGTGAAGACAAAAAGGAAGTTGTTCTCATCGCCCACCATTTCATCCTTCCCCATCACTTGGTTGGGCTGGAAGAGGCGGTTTGGGGCTTCTGCATGCCTTCCTGTTTCTTGCTTGCTGGAGATAACATGGGTTCAAGAGGGGTGGACAGGGAACTAGTCCAAGAATTACAGAGGAGAAACAAGGTGTTGTGGAGGTTCACGGTAGTAGTCCATGTGAAATGTAGCTCTAAAGTGACGGAGGGTGCTTCTATCTCACAGCTCGACCTGGAGGATTTGGACAGGCCCATTGGCCCGATTCCCCCACGCGTGACTCATCTTCATGAGCATGGAGCTTCAACATACTCCCTGCTCCTCTAGGTTTCCCAAAGTAAACCCCTGGTTCATCGTAGCAGCACCAAGCTTCATCAAGTGGCTCCTGTGGAGGAGGAAATCCTCAGTCCCAAACCTAAGATGGTAGATGCTTCTGATTAACATTAGGAAGGCCCACCATTATAGATATTACATATTTTTTTGGTTTTTTGGCCCAGGGTGACATTGTTTCAAAATGTCATATCCAATCACCCTGTTTTCTCTTTAGGCTCTGGTTTTTGTATTTAGGGTGGTATATTCTCATGGCTACCTATTTAGCCACCTTGTCATCTTTTGATATGATATATATTATGTAAAAGGGAGGGGACCCAAGAACCCCCGGTTCATAGCTCCGGTCAAAAGCATTTACCTTATAAAAACGTTTGTTATAAATTTGCATACTATAATTTAATAATTTCACATATCCTTTAAGAAATCCTAAGTTTACAATTTGTAGATAAAATAAAATATCATAGCATATTGAGGGGAGTGGTTTAAATATATTTTTTAAAAATACATCCCCAAATTAAAAGCTATTCATCATTTTCCAAATAATTAGATTATAATTAAAAAATCCATATATAATATTAGATCATTACATGAAGGCATTCCCCCTATGGGAAAGGCCCTTTCGGATGTTTCTCTCGACTATGTCAAATTTGATGGTTTGACGACCGTTTGGACATTTTCATTTTTTTGGCTATTTTAACATTTTTGTTATTTTTTTGGTTTTTTTGGCATTGAATTCTATCGAACAGGGCATGGGAGATATAATAGGTGAGCCTTTGCATAAAAATCCCCACTTTACAAGAGTTTTTTTGATCTAGGTGACTAGGCATCCTGCTCCTCCCTTTACAAGGCAATGATGGCAAACCGGCACCACGATTGATTTTTCCATTTGCACAAGATTGCACACCTTGATATCCAACATGTTTGATGATAATTTTAGCTATTTTGGGTCGAAAAGGCCTCTACGATTTCTTCATTTTCTTTGAAACAAATTTTACTGCAGTTAGCCATGAAGTTCAAGAAGAGAAGGGGCATGAAGGTTGAAGGCCTAACTAGGTATAGCCTCGCTTTGTTAACTTTGATATCATTGGCTAATGGCTAATGGGTTTATTATCTTTTATGTTCTTTTTTCCACTTTGTGGACTGGAGGAAATGAATTCAAACGCACACATATTGCAATATGTCACATAGGTCAATCATTCGCATTGTATTTTATTGAAAAGGTATTAATTAGTAAGAATTTATTCAAATTTTTGGTAATTTTATGAATCACACTTGAAGGATTAGTCATTTACCTTTATTTATCTGATGAAGTGAATTATTGAGCTTCTTTAAGCCGAAGGGACGGGTATTTATGTGCTCCTAGGAAAATATTTTTGGTTAAAATGTCATGAACAAGATTATGCATTTATTTTCCCACAAATTAATTTGAAAATATGATTAAAAAGAATTGTGAAAAACCCACAAATTCTACATACCGAATACATATTTCACTAACACTCTAAAGCATATTAGAGTTTTGAATTGGTATTATCGAGATTGAGGTAGCCTAGAATTTACTAGTAACACCCTAGACGCGTTGACACATCACTCAGCTTGGATTGATTGCTCACCCAAAGCGCATAAAGGTACCAAGTCCCTCTTTAGGGTTGCTTTATAGTAGGATGTTAGCATGATGAGGACTTAAAGCTTATAGATCCATAACTAATACATCATTCTACAGTGCACGCCAGTTTAGATCTAAGGAAGAATAGACTTTAAACAATAATCATGATGGAATCAAGTACATGCAATATCCAATTACACACAAGAATAACACTCAGGTTTGGCCAATATCCTCCATATATTAAAGATAACAATTACATGGAAGCTTCTTACAAAAGAATGGAAATCTATCCCTATGTGTGATCTTGTTATCCAAAATAAGCCCATGCTTATTTTTGGCTAACTCCTCCTCCTTTTCCTTTGCTGGTACTTAAAATGAATTTTTTGCATGCTTTAGGGACTCAAAATTTTTGGGTATGTTTTCATCAAATAGAGGATTTTCTCACCTTTCCAGAAAGGTAAAGAAGTCCTCCTAACTCCTTGTATTTTTTGAGTTATGGCTCAATGGAGTTTGGAGGGGAAATTTTCCCTGGGCAGGCCCGTGGAGCTAAGTTGGAAAATTTGCCAAGGAAATTGGTGGACTCGTGGGGCCAGGGAGAAATTTTTGGCACTTAAGCCCTTTTGGGCAAAAACTCAAAGGAAAATCTCGGCCCAAAGGCCCGCAAAGGATAAAGGAAAAGAAATTGATTAAGGCCCGCAACTCATGAAATGATGCCACGTGTTAAGGCAAAGCGGCGGGGGTGGAAGGACTTCAAGTTTTTTGGCGTTTGGTCAAATGTGTCAAAGGAAAAAATAGGAGTGCATCCCCGCCGAGCTAAGCAAATGATGCCACGTGTCTAGTCAATAGCGGGAGTCGGGGTGTCGGGAGGATTTAGGAAATTTTTCCAAAGTGGTGAAAAGCGCAAAGGTAAAAATGGAACCGCATCTCCACAACAGATCAGAAGATGCCACGTGTCTCGGAGCGGCGGGGCCACGGAGAATTTTGGGAAAATTTCCCAATTTCGTGAAAAAGGGGCAAAATGTTGTTTTGAAGCTACGGATCAACCAGAGGGCGCCACATGTCATCGGAGGAGTGGGGTGCGGAGATTTTTGGGAAAATTTCCCAATTTGAAAAAAGAGGGAAAAAGTTCAAATTTTTGGCCTCGCGAACTTGATTTTTGTCATAAATCTTCGAGAGGGGCATATCTTTCGATCTAGAGCTCGATTTTCACATTTTGGTATCAATGGAAAGATGTTGAAATTATCCACATGATGGACTATTAAATTTTAATTTTTGATGGATTTTTGTGGGAGAAAATTGAGAAAATGTCTTTGGCATGGAAAAATTGTAGGAAACGACCCCAACCACCAAAATTAATGAAGTATGGGCCTCTTTCTCGCTCTGCGAAGCAATGTACTTCAAAGTATGGGATTTTTCATAGAAACCCATCATTTTGCAGGCCAATTAAATGGATCTTGTCGGTGGTTGAAGTTTCAAATCAAAATTTCCCGTGTTTTCTCATTTCTTTCATTCTGTTCGAGTGATAAAAGCTAGTTTTGGCTCATTTTGTAAAGGTTGTTCATCATTCTTCTTTGCCTCTCCCTTCTTTTCTTCCCTAGGGTGAAAATGGAGTTTGAGCCTCCTCCCTGCTATGTAATGGCATTTTTACCTCTTACCCACGAAATAATGTTTTGTGCAAACTTCTGGAGCAATAAAAAATGTGTTTTGTGATGCATTTGTCCATCCTTGCTCATTTTTTGGTTATTTTCTTCTTGTATCTCTTCATTACAGGTATTTGTGCATGTTTGGATGTTCATTATAGGTTTTGGAGCTATGTTCATGGATTTTTGGAACATTTTTTGTGTGAAATCCATCTTTGGTCTGTGATGCACTTGTCCATCCTCTCCATTGCTCACCTCTTCTTGTTCCATGGAAGTTTTGATAGATGATCAAAATTTTCCTTCTCTCAGTGTATCACTTGTTTTAGTGTAGGCTCTATTTTCCCTCTTTTCCCTCTCTTTGTCTCTTTGGCATGATTAGATTAGGTTTAGGATTAAATTTCCTACCTGGAATAGCTTGTGGTAGGTAGTTTAGGAAGAGGAACCAACCTTCTTTGGAGAGCTTTCCCCATTTGCAAAGGTCCCACACTTTGGGAAAGATCAATGTTGTGTAATCACACCAAATGAGTTTACCTTAGAAAAATAGATCCATAACTCATTTGGGGGTTCTGTGATTTTTCACTAACACGCACATATATAATTCAAGAATCGAGTCATGCATATGTAAATACAACAATGGATTCCAGTTCCTCCTTCGCAATTTCTCATTTCTCATTCTACAAGACCAACACAATGTTGGACATTATAGTCATCCTTTCCTCGAGAAAATACATCTTCGCGCAATGAGTTTCCCAAGATCTTCTAACCAATTTTTGTGTTGTTCTTAGGCTACTTTTAGGGCATTATGCTTCTATTTAACCAATACTAGTCTATCGCATGGCCCAATGTGTCGTCCTTCATCACTTTCTCGAACCTCATTATTTTCTTCCGGTGGTTTTTATGTTAATGAGCACCTATGAGCTATACGATGTTCAAGGCTTTGTCTTCCTTCTTCAAGATTTCCCACAACACTTGTAGTAGTCCCTCATATGATGCAATCTTTCACATCACTAAAGCCTTTTCTTGCTCTACATCTGTGTCTTTGGATCCTTTGGCACTGGTATGTGCAGAGGTTCATCTTTGAGCGAGTAAGTCAACTAATGTACCTACATAGTGTATTTCTGAAGGAAACATCTTTGGTACCTTTGGCTCTAAGTGTGGCCTAGCTCTTATGACATTATCACCAATTTCCTCTGCGATGCTGATAAATATAGAGTTCTTCTTCTACGCTAAGTCTCTTTCCTGTGTTAGGCGCACTATCTCCTCATTTTTAGTTTTGATCTCTTCCCTTAGTGCCCTAATTGTGGTAGCCTTGTCCATATTCCGCCTTGCCACCTCTGTTGAGACTTTTACCAATGCATTGCTCACTGTTCATTTGACATAACAATAGGCTTTATTGTTATGTGTCTAGCCTAAGGTGTCTTTTTCAACCTCCTTGACACACATGACTCTTCACACACATCAAAATCTGGTTCATCTATGTGTGTGTGCATCGACCATGATAATTGCTTCTGGTTTTCATTGTAGCCATATCTTCATCCATTAATTCCTAGTCATATAACTCTTTTTGTGTCGGTGTGCTCTCGGAAATGAGTGCGGACAATTTTACCTACATCCTCAACATAACCCATGATTGGTGGAATGTGCTCCCCACTTATTCTTCTTGACCTAGGTTGCTTAGGAACTTGAGCTTCCTGATTTGGAACTTGTGTTTCCATGTCCCGAGAAGTCTCGGTAGCTATCTCATCTAGAGGGCTTTACTATTATGTGTCTAGCATGAGGTGTCTTTATCAACCTCCTTGACACACATGACTCTTCACACACATCAAAATCTGGTTCATCTATGTGTGTGTGCATCGACCAAGATAATTGCTTCGGTTCGCATTGTAGCCATATCTTCATCCATTAATTCCAGTCATATAACTCTTTTTGTGTTAGTGTGCTCTGAAATGAGTGCAGAGAAAATTTTACCTACATCCTCAAAGATAACCCATGAATGGTGGAATGTGCTCCCCCACTTATTCTTCTTGACCTAGGTTGCTTAGGAACTTGAGCTTCTAGATTTGGAACTTGTGTTTCCATGTCCTGAGCAGTCTTGTAGCTGTCTCATCTATTCTCTTTTCTTCCTCTTCTCCTTCCTTCATTTCTTCACCTTGTTATCCCTCTATGTTCTCTGGAAGTGTGGTAGAATTAGACATGCTTTCTTATGACTCTTCTACTTCCTCATTCAATTTTAGTTTCCTTCTCCTTTTCTTAGTTGTCTCCTTCTGTGGAGAGAGTCTGGGTGATCTATGCATTGTTTGTGGAGTAGCACCTTGGGTCCTTGTTCTCCTGAACACTCTCTTAAATCGGTGCTCTCCTTGGACTACATCCAAGTCCTCATCATCCCCCTCTTGTGGCTGAGGTGGTGTAGTTACATACTCAACTTCATCCTTATTCGTAGGATGTCTTCTACCTCTATGTTCCAAACCACCACTATCTTCGCGCTCATCCTCCTCATCCTCCACTTCAATTGTCTTTGTGGGCTTAGGCACTGGAATGTTCTCCATGGTATGCTTACCCTTCAACGGCCATGGGTGCGAACTCATTCTCCACGTACTTGTTATTCTCCAACTTGGGCTTCAGTTGAAGGTACACCAATGCTGCTCCAACATCTCCCATAACCAAAATTACTGGTTTAATGCTCAATACATCTGAAATGAGCCTTTCAATATATGGACCCTGTCATGGATACACATATTTCTTCCTTAGCGGGTGGTATTCACAATCTACCTTGTCCGCATTGAAAGTTAGGCATCATGCATCGTGAACCTATGTATTGACACCTGAAAATATCTCGTTGTGAAGGCATATGGTAACTTACACCAATGGCTCCATAATCCATCCATCATGGTGAACCATGCTATGCAAAAGTGATGGTATACAAAAAAATAAAATGCCTTTCCAACCAACGAGGGAAATTCCTTGGGGATACGTCATTCTTCTTCAAAGGCCACACAGAGCCTATCATACCACTTCTTAGCCCTTTTCTTGACTGAATCTATCATGGATCCTTCACATAGGTATTTATTGAACCGCTCCGCCAGTGACTTATGTTCCATGGGATACTCCCATATCTTCTCTTTTGGTCCATCAGGTACTCCAATCTCCATGAACACCAGTGACAACAAAAAACTCAAAATATGATCTTTCCTCTTGTGTGCTCTTCTTCAACAATAGTTTCTGCAATGTAACCTGCAATATTATAGATCACCCCTTCAGAAATTCTTTTAGCAATGTGCAACCACATGGTGTTCACTTGTGACCACCTCTCTTGGTCATTTAATTTTGTCACAAGGTGTGTGACTACTTACACAACTAAGTACTTCTTGGTTTATCTATGTCCATGCCACACGGATACTTTGTGTACCCCATCTCCTTTTTGGTCTCCAAGATTGTGGCCTTGTATGTTAAATCATTCTTCAAATCTTCTCATGTGCCCTTCAATCCATGTTACCATGGAGATTAGTGTGGCTGAAATTTTGGCTCTGCATCCTACAAAGTAGAAAAAATATTCGTGCACTCTACTCATGAGCCACTGGTACAAGGGATCATATTTCCCAAAGTAAGGGAGCTCATATAGCTGGTAAAATCCAATCTTCTTCAAGATCTTCTCGCCAACATTATCATACACCGACATGTCTTCTGCTTTGTGCATTTATTTGTCTTTATGTTCAAAGCAAGGCATCAAGCTCCTTCTTATTCTCTATGGTACGGTGGTTGTACTCACTCACCTTGCTTCTCCTTATGTGAGAATCCCACTCTTGCCTACGATGACCCCTATGGATATTGCATTTCAGAAAAATTCCTTTCTGGAGCCATCTCCTCTTCTTCTACAACTACCTTCTTCTTTCCCTTCACTCTTGCTGCAACTATTTTCTTGGGTGCCATTTCTACCTTACAACCCTTTGTAAATACTCGCCTCTTGAATTCTACAATGTGTGAATCAAACCCTATCTTGATTTAGCATGCCCTAGGTGAAATCACATGCCCTCGCTCCTCTCTATCACCTTACTTCACTCAAACCCTTCACCATCGGGGACGCAAGCTCTTTCTGCGCATAGATCTCTTCATCACGACTGCTACACACCTTTCACACCTCAATTCGATCACTCATCGGCTCTTTGGACTTAGCTCTTTTTCAAATACTCTTAATCGCAATGGTAAAAATGAACTCGCATCCCATCCTTATATAGATTTTCAAAATTTTGATGCATTTATTACTCCTTCACCTACCAAATGTCCTCTCATTAATTGAATAATTCCATTATTTTTGTGTGGTACATCTTCACGCCCCATCTATAACTTTCTAAAGACACCTTCCTACCCTTTGGTCACGAGACTTCTCTTTAGCGCACGTCCTTGCGCCCGAGTACCTCATCACCGCACCTTCTTCTTCGGTAGTTGTTAAGGCCTCTCCTTACCTTGCGTTATAGTTTCCTTCATCCATCTCCATCTTTAGTCACTTTTTAGAAGCAATCCTTTGACTTGAAAAGCACCCGTAACAATTTATTCCTTTCACCTTTCAATTCCCACAATATTTTACCTGGATATCGATAACCACCCCACACTAAAAGCATGTGCAATCCTCTGCGCATAAACATGCGTCATATAGTAATTAGCTTCATGCACACAAGCACACTTATTACACAAGAACAATAACTAAATTGACAAAGCATAGTGACTAGGAAGGAAATACATTAAGGAAATACAAAATTGAAAACCTAATCTAAATGACAATATTTCCTTATTACAAACACCAATAAGACTTATTTATAGTAGGGCTTCAACCTACTCCGTTGAAGTAACTAGGTAGCCGTGTTCCATCAAGTGCTTCTAACTAGCAAGCACCTGTTTCAAGGATGTAAGTGATAATATATGGCCCCAACCAATGTACCTTAAGTTTTCTGGATGGTGCAAGAACTTAGAGTCATAGAGAAGCACCATTTGTCCAATCTCTAACTTCTTGTCCCTTATGTTTATGTCATGCCATGCTTTTTTTGGCCTTTTCTTGCTTCTGACTCCAACGTGCTATGGCTTGTCATTCATCTAGCTTAATTATCTTTTCAATCTGTTCTTCTAAAGATTTCTCATCAGCTAGACCTCTAGCATGCACAATACGCAAAGAAGGTAACATAAATTCTATAGGAAGAATGACTTCTACACCAAACACTAACTGAAATGGTGTGGCCTTGTTCAATATCTTATAAGTTGTTCTATATGCCCAAAGAACAATAGACACTTTATCATCCCAATCCTTTCTTCCAACATCACAAATTTTTGTCAATGTCTGGCTCAAAATCTTGTTGAAATCCTCAACAATTCCATTTTCCTAAGGATGATAGGGTGTAGTCTTATGGTGTGCAATCATGAACTCATCCAATAAAATTTTGATTTTCTCATTAAGAAAATGTGTGCCCCTATCACTGGTCAAACTTAAAGGACATCCATACCTTGTAATAATATGTTCCCATAGAAACCGAGCCAGTCTGTTGTAGCACTTATACGGTCCTTTGTAGGTGTTTACTTCGCCCACCTTGTTAGATAGTTTGTGCAAGTTATAATGTAGCGTGATCTAGTTCTGCATGCAACTAGTGAAATAGGACCCATAAAATCTATAGCCCATTTCTCAAATGGTTATGTACTAGTAATAGGTCTCAGAGGCATTTCATCTCATTGACTTGGTTTTCCAAGACGTTGACAATGATCACATGCCTTACAAAATTCCTTACAATCTTTATAGAGGGTCTACCACCATAATCCTAGTGAGTAGAATTTTCACGTTGTGGCATCACCGACATAGTGGCCACTTGCAATACCACCATGAGATTCTTCCATAATATCCATGTGCTCATGTTCTAATACACAACAACACAATACCTCATCTTGGCCCAATTTGTACAAGTCACCACTGATTAACATATAAGGTGTGGTGCATATAGAAAGCTATTTCTTCTCCAAGGATTTCATTCCTTCTGGTGCCATCCTTGTTCATAGAAAGACAACAATGTCCTCTAGTTATGATGGCACATGCGTTATAACCTGTATAAATGTGCATCTAGCATGGTGTCTTCAATTTCCTGGGATTCTTCTCCTGATTGTATTCTTGATAGATGGTTTGGTCTAGAATTACTTTTTCCTAGTTTTACCACAACTGTGAAATCAAATTCTTAAAATAAGAGCACCCATCAACATATGTGCCCTTGTAAAATAGGTTTATTTACCAAATACTTCAATGCCATGTGATCTGTATAAAAGACAAATGGTGTAGCTAGTAGGTACTAACGTAGAATTTATGTAGCGCATAGATCATTGACAAAGCTTTGCGCTCTATAGTTGTGTAATTCTATTTTGCAGGAGTCAATTTTCTACTAGAAAACAAATAGGATGATCTACAATACCTTCTCTAGGTTGAGCCAACACCGCGCTAATGGCCATGCCAGAGGCATCAACATGTACATGAAATGGTTTTTCCCACGAAGGAAAATGCAGAATAGGCGTGGTAGTAAGTTTCTCCTTCAATGTCTCGAATGCATGCGCGGTCACTTTTCTCCCTAGTAGAATGTACCTTTCCTTTCAAGTAACTCTTCTAATGGTGCAACAACTTTGGCATAGCCTTTGATAAAATTTTTGTAATATCCTGTATGACCCAAAAACTTTGCGCACCTCACTTTGACTAGTAGGCTCCCTTAGGCCTATAATGATTGCAACCTTTCCTGGATCAACCAACAAACCCTCCTTGCAAATTATGTGTTCTAGGAGTATCCCAAATGGTGTAGAAAATATGCACTTATTGATGTTCAAAGAGATACTCAACTTTCTACACCATTTAAACATTAAGTGCATGTTATCATAGTGATCCTTAACTAATCCATACACCATCCAATCGTCTAAATATACCTGCAATAATTTGTGAATAAATTCCTTGAACACTTGGAAAACTATGCGCGAAAATACAACAGACACATTTTTCATACTGAAAGGCATTACAGTATAGGCGAAGCTACCCCATTCAGTAGTAAACGTAGTCTTTTCTTGATCCTCCTGGGAAATCTGAACCTGATGATACCTAGAGAACCCATCTGTAAACAAATAGATTTTGCGCCCTGTAATTCCTTCTAGTATTTCCTTAGTGAATGGTGTAGGAAATGGATTAGTTACACATACAACATTCAAATCCCTGTAGTCCACACATATTCTAATCCATCCATCCTTCTTGATACTGATCACCATTGGACTAACCCATTCTGAATCATCAAGGGGCTTGACAATCCCATACTTCAACATGTTATCAATCTCTTCTTTGACCTTTTTACACAAATTAGGGTTCATTTTGTAAGGTCTCTTTCTAATTGGGGGTGCACCCTCTTTAAGATTTATCTTCATCTCCCTAACGATTCATGCACGCCTTTAAGTTCATGGTATCCCCTAGGAAATAAGTCATGGTAATCCCTTAGTAACTCTATGATTTTTACCACTTTGAGTCTAACCAATAGTCTCCAATTATGGCTTCCTTAGGCTCAATATTTGTTCCAATATTCACCCACTTTGTCTTCATAGGTTCATGATTTGCGCGCGTGGCCTTATCCGCACTATCTAGTACCTCACGCCTCCCTGTTGAATGGTTTATATCTAGGTTATCTACTTCTTCATCATCCACTAAGTAGATCATTTTTCCTTTCTCTTTCTCAAGGCAAGCACATTGAAGTAATGTTGCATTAGCCTCTGAGTCTTTATCAAGACGCACTCCTGAGTCTTCTTTATCTAGTAACTCCTGAAGGAGTTCTTCAGCCTTGGCACTATCTCCCATAGTTAAGCACTTTATGAATTTCAATGCTTCTTCCACTGGAGGATTTGTAGAGAAGAAGTCAAATGTTTGGGCCATTCCTACAATTAAATTCTGCCAATTTCCAGTTTCTCTATGGAGTTCTACATATACATACCAAGCACGCGTGCATCCTTGTAATGTGGAATAAAAATGGTGCACCCATAAGCGAAGGTGGTAAAGATTCCTACCCCTCTATCCAAAATCTCTCACAATTGAACATGGTGTTAAATAGGTTGATTACCATGATAATTGTACTTATTCGAGTAGGTGCATTGATCTGAAGAACCTAGTAGTAAGAGCAATCCTAATTTAATTCCATTCGACAAGATTATCCCCGTGGGTCACCCACCTAGTGTCTTTGTTATCCCATTTAGTGTATATGCTAGCATAGTTTTTCTTTCTAGTGGGTCTATCCACTTTTCTTCCATGACGTGTAGGAATAACATGGGATCCCATTCTCCTGTGTAACAAGGTACCTAGTTGTTTCCTATTCTCCTAACATAACATGATTTTGTGCCTTAAGGAAATATGCTCTTTACTTCACGCCCTACCAACTCATACGTGTTGTGAGCCCAATTATCACAAGCAATACTTGTAGTATCATTAATAGAATGTGCATCCTCCCACTGAATTAGTCCTTCTTTTGCTTGGTTCAATTATCTTTAGATCTCGGATGGCGCATACATAAATCCTATTTAGATCTTCTTCACTTAAGGGCTCAACATAGGGCACATATTTTCCATCTATCAAAAGGATAATAACTCTTTCCTCTTTGTTTTAAAACTGATATAGCCCTTGTTGAACCGAAGATCAACATTATTTACATAGCACCAAGGATGCCCCAATAGAGCTGGAAAGCTATCTAACTCTGCCAACACTAAAATTCAAAGTCTCCAGTGAACTTGGCTCCTTGTATGGTAATGGATGCATCCTTCAAAACTTCGACGGGAGTGGCCTTAGTCCGATTAGCCATGAATAATACATTAGAGGATGGTTGCAATGGGGGTCTTCCCATTTGGACCCATGCATCTAAGGTAAGAACATTGACTTCCCTTGTATCAATTAGTATATTACTCAATAGACATCCATCCACAACGGCATTCATATTGATTTCCTTGTCATAATCCAGGATATGAGGGGGAAGATTTTCATACATGATCTTCCATCCAGTTTTAGTACTTGCATGTAGAGTGTTTCCTTTTAACCAACTCCCTAATAGTGGAATGATGTTTTCTAGCGCAACATTTTACACACTTCCCTCAAGTCATCTATATCAGTTTGGACCATCTCTGATGCTTTCTTTTTCTCCTTTAAATAGTTTATCTCACCCGAAGATTCCTTATGACTTCCATGGTTTCTGATAAACCTCCTTTGATAAGTAGGATCCTGGGTACCATGTATGAAGAACTTCTTCTCTAGTGATGGTAGGTTTTGTTGCAATGCTTTCTCTGCACAGACGTGTTACCTTAGTCCGGGTCGTGATCTTCACTTGTAGTGCCCCTGATTCCTCCTCCAACTTAGGCATCCATTGATTTTCAATAACGTGTTGTATCCTAACCATCCCTGCACCTTTTTTTCTTGTTTATGTTGCTTACTCAGATGCTCATATAAGTCTAGGCACTCCTCATAGCTATGGTTCTTTCCGCAAAAATAACATGCAATATTCTAAGGACATTTGTGCCTATAGTGATCAAGAGATCCACATGTATAACATGTTCCATGAGGGAAATCACTTCTCCCACCACCATGGCCTCGTCCTCCGAATCCACCTCGATATCCACGTCCTCTTCCATGACCTCCATCAAAACACCCCTCATTCCTGTCATAGCGTGGTTGGTTGTGATCCCGATCTTGGTGCTCATTCTTGTTTTTAGAACTATCCGTTACACTTGTCTATCATACCCCAATGTCTATAGCATCATGGATCTGACCAATCAATCTATAATATTTAGTATCATGGGTCGTGGACTGGAAAATTTTACAATAACAGGATACGTTCTTCCTTATCACATGCTACTGTAACAAAGGACAATGGCTAGCATCATGATTCAAATGATAGATCTCATAGTCTAATAGTAATGAATGTATGGACCTGTGAGGACAACTATCCTTGGTGTGTCCCTCCACTTCACAATCTATACACCAAATCCCTGAGTGCATTTCATGGGCTGAATTCACCGATAATTTCTCTAACTGCTTTGCCATAGCTGCAATCTATGCCTCTAAGAATGGGCTAACACTAGTGTCAATACTCCCAACTACCTCAACACGTAGGGCTGCCTCCAATGCCTCATGCATGGATGAGTATGTATTATGTGACAACACCCTTATAAATGGTGTAATCAATCCTCCAACGAACCATTGTGCATGTTGGCTTGCGTGAATATCATAGGAAATCTTAGACAAAAGTGTTTTAAAATGGGCATCATACTCACATACACTCTCAGTAGTTCCTTGCTTGATATCTTTGAGCACGCTTATACTCTTTTGCTCAAATTCTAGAATATAGAACTCTTTCAAGAACGCATCCTTCAATGCTGCATAATCCATGCAAGTTTGATCAGGGTCAAACCTCTTGTACCATTGTGTGCACGTTCCTGTAATGTGGTAGCAAATTGGCTTGCCTTGTACTCTGAATCTGTGATCCCTTTTACACGCCATAGTATTTCACACATGTGCACATGTTCAACAACATCTTCTATTCCTCTATACTCTGGGAGACGAAGAGACATCTCCATGTAAATATTCTGAGGTTGTGGTGGGCCTTTCCCACCCGATCCAAAACCTCCTATGTTTCCTCTACCTCCAGAACCACCAGATCCACTAGAACTAGAAGCACCCATACCTCTTGATCCTCCACTTGTAGTTGGAATAGGACATGTAGATGTAATCCCCCGTGCTCCGAAAGTAGTACTATACTAAACCCCTATGGTCTGTGAAGTAGTTCTAATTCTAGAGGTGAATCCAACATTCTACGTGCTCACGTTCTGTGTGGACGATGCACCTAAAATGTACCTCCAAATAATAATGAATTCATCTACCCTACCATTGATGTACTTGCTCTCTTACTTCCCAAAATCACTTGCTTGATTACTTATCGTACAAGATACTAGAAAACCAAGTGCAAGGGATAGGTTATCAAGTAGGTTTAGATGCGCGCCCATGGCCTAGGTCATCTCTACTGGCGTGCTTCCTTGTGAGGTCGAGGAGGGTTCCCTATCATGCTTTCCCAAGATGGGGAGTTCTTGACGCTCTGGCTCCACGTCTTCTACGTGAGCTCCAAATCCTTCATGATCCATCTCTCTCCTCAACTCCATCTACTCTACAATGTCACACTACTTCTCTATCTCCCTCTCACGTGCCTCATTATACTTAAGCCACATTTCTTCCCTCTGCCTTTCCACCATTAAGTCCACCATCCTTCACTAATCATGTCCCCTCGCCTTGCCCTGCACGTGGTGGGGTTTATCTAGCCATCGGTTTACTCTCCAAATTCAAAGTTACCATTAGGATCTTGATTTCTAGTGGAATTCCTTGCAGGTAAGTTCCCCTTAGATATCATAAAAACTGGAATTCAGCTACCTCTGGACATGAATAAGTGGAAATTGAGTATTCCAAGATATAACTATTCAAGACACCATAGAACCACATATCCACAGGTTGAGTCCAAATAGATCAACATCATAAAGGGCTTGGAATTCTTCCGTGTCTAGAAAAGTGTGCACAATACCTCCAATTCTACTTAGATGCATAAACAATCAACCACTTGTACAATTCTACTGGAAAGATAGTGAAAAATATCTCATATAAACTATCATACATGATTCTATTCCACCCACACGTGCATTGCATTAAACTTAGATCCAATGTCTTTGAATCACCATGTATATTCTTCCTCTAGATCATGTATCCATTCTTCAACACTCGCTAGAATTAACCGATGTGTATTCATCCAAACCATCCTGGAAACAACTGAAAAAGAGGTCCCGACAATGGAAATAATGATGCGAGCCTATAATTTACCAAGAATAATACCTAGATGCATGGCACATCACTCACTCACCTGGATCGAGCGCTCACCCGAAGTGTGCAAAGGTACCAGGTCCCTCTTTAGGGTTGTTGTAGCAGGATGTTAGCATGATGAGGACTTAAAGCTTATAGATCCATAACTAATACATCATTCTATAGTGCACAACAGTTCTGGATCTAAGGAAGAATAGAATTTAAACAATAATCATGATGGAATCAAGTACATGCAATATCCAATTACACACAAGAATAACACTCAGGTTTGGCCAATATCCTCCATATATTAAAGATAACAATTACATGGAAGCTTCTTACAAGTAATGGAAATCTATGCCTATGTGCGCACATATATGATTCAGTAATCCAGTCTTGCACACGTGCATACATACATATCCCACTCTCTCTATGTTTGTATATTCACCATCATACATCTATATCTACTACAGTCTACTATATATATAAGGGTGGGGACTTTCCCTTCACCACTTATCCATTCCAAAAATAGGTCACATGCTATTAATAGCCACACACCATTTACAAGCATATCCCCACATGCAAGTGTGCTAACTATAGACTTCTATTAGTTAACTATAGTGATAATCCTATTCCTAGCATGTATCCATGCAAAGTGCTTTGTATACGATCCTCCAAAAATAGCCAATGCAATGCGTGGCGTGCACATCTCTGCCTCGTTTGTGTGCTCTACATGCCATCTCTAAAAATAGACCTTCATGAGTGAAAATGGCTAAGTCCCAAAGTTGAACTTCGCTTTCACGTGCGCATGTTCTCCCTATCTGTTCGCGCCTTTGAATATGACCTGCTTTCCCACATGGACTTCTTGTGTGCTTTCTATCAAGTGTTCTTTGATCAAAAATATTTACATGTATTAACAAAGGAGTATTGATGGTTCTTGAACAAATTTGATATCATTTTGTGATTGATGCACTAATTTATAAGATTTTAAGGTTTTTTTAGATCATAGCCAACCCAGATGCCCTTATTTTGGGAACCCACAAAGGGAAATATCGATTTACATAGTTTCATGGTTATCTTATGTTTGAAGTTTCAATAGATGCCCCTATTTTGGGAACCCACAAAGGGAAATATTGATTTACATAGTTTCATGGTTATCTTATGTTTGAAGTTTCAACATAGCCAATTTTTTTATGAATGTGTTCTAAAGAATTGTAAGCCAATTTGCTATAAAGAGACATGGCAAATACTACCCACAAAGCTTGCATGAATTTGAAACCGAGATGGAAACATTTGGAAGCATCAAACATCATAATCTCGTGAGTCTCGCATGGATATTTGCTTTCTCCACTTGGAAACCTGTTGATTCCTGTTCTCGACAATCAACTTAAATCTCCCAGTCCTTTGCTCTTTCTAGCTAAAGTATGTTTATACTGATTTGTCTAGCATGTATTTCAGGACTCTTGACTATTTATATATGACTCAGTTTTTTTGTTTCTATGCTGTAGGTCATAGTGCTGATTTTGTTGTCTAATCCTGTGGATAATGTATTTTAGTCACAAGTAAAAGTATTTTATTAAGACTGGAAAACTCCCTTAAACATCTCGAGGTATAATGTGTTCGTTAATCTTGTATAAGATTTCACATTGCACATTATCAGGTAATGCTTTATACTGAACTGCATGATGCTTTGGTAATTAGTACAATAACCAGAGGTACATGATGGACATGTTATATTTACATGATTTCATTTTATGGGTAACAATTAACAATTGTAGAATTTGTCTTCTCTTTAGGTTTCATGTCCCCAAGCATTTAACATAAATAATAACAAATCCAGTCATGATAGGACTAAAGCTTGTACCAAACATTGCCATTCCTTCTCATCTTCATCAAGCACATCAAGAACCAACCCAAAAAACAAAAGATAGAAAATATTTCCCAAATGTAATGTAACTCTAAACATACATTCATGTTAATTCTTGCATCTCAATTGTACTTTGATAAGTCATCTCACTCTACCCTCTATACATTAGCTCCAGATTTTACTAGTTCCATTTCAATGACATTATCTCAAGTTAAAATAAGCACATGAATTTATAAGATTATCAAGATATTCACTAATTACATCACGAGAAGTTATTTTTGAAAATATGTAATACGCGCGCGTTTTTTTACGAACTTCTAAAACCCCAAAGAGTTGGACCGATACAATTTTTAGAAGTCTACTTGGAATTCTATTGGATTTTGAACCATGGATTTATAATTGTTGAGCATTTGATGTACATGTGTTTTCAGAACATGAATTCTTGTTTTTCGGCAGGTCAGAATTCATCTTTCTCCAATATATTCTTGTTTTGAAACTATTTAATGGTTCATTCTTATTCTTATCAATCGGGATGCTACAACTCTCTTGTCAGAATATGAAGTGGTGGATCCATTGTTGAGATTTTGATGTACATGTGTTTTTAGAACATGAATTCTTGTTTTTCGATAGGTCATAATTCATCTTTCTCCAATATATTCTTGTTTTGAAACTGTTTAATGGTTCATTCTTATTCTTATCAATCAGGATGCTACAACTCTCCTGTCAGAATCTGAAGCGGTGGATCTGGTGAAGGATATTTTTGCTTCAGCTTCAGAAAGAGACATATACACTATATGGCCTCCATCCTGTATTCATATATTTTTCAATTTTTGCATGTAACTTTTTGTATTTTTCGCTGGCATGTTAGAATATTTTTGTTGTGGTTAGTTGTTCAAATATCACATCTACGGTCTTGATAAGGGTGTTATGTTATTCCTCAGGGTGATGGATTAGAAATAGTAGTTAATGCGGAAGGTATTAGATGAGAAGAGATTATGAAGTTACGATATGATTAATTTGATGTCACTCCTGAATTAGGTGCACGACTTGTTACATGTTTTTACCACCTATGCATTTCTATTGAAGGTGATTTGAAAGCACATAAACTGATATCCTTCATCAAATAAATATTGCTATCATTGTGTTATTTATTCTGCAAATTAGTGTTGCAATACATTCAACTTGAGCTGGGATTGTTATTCTGAGTTTTGAACTCCTAATTTTTGCAACTTATTTAAGAACAATACAAAATTATGGCGTTTAGTATAATGTCTTAAAAGAAACGCGCTTCATCTAGGGATACTATCTTGAGTGTTTCCTCATGGAACTGGGCTGAACATTGAAGTTGTTTATGCGTTGAAAGGCATGTAGTGAGTTTATTTAGTTTGTTTCAAGTGGTTGATCTAATGACATTGCTAAGTAGGGTGCACAAGTCAAAACAATTTCTATTATTTCTATTATATTTTTGTTTTTCTACTTGCACACACACTACTGCCCCTTTTAAGTCTTTATCCAGTATTGGAGTCAACTTCTGTGATGATTTTAATGGCCAAATGATGTTGGCATATCTTAGTGGTAACTTTTATGGTATGTTATATCTTCGATTTCAGATATATGGAGTGAATGGATCTTGTATTTTGCAGGAGTTCATGTATTTATCTTTAGAAAGGCTATTTATAGTCATTACAATTCCCATCAGTTTTCTTAATTAATTAGTGTAACTTGCTTCACTTTTGAGTTACTTTTGACATTCATGAATAATTTCTTTCTTTGCATATCTTAGAATGCAGGTCCACTTCTTGAATTTATGCTACTCATAATTCATGTAGATAGTTTACCCCCTTTGATATGCAGTGGGGTGCAGTTATTATTAATATATTACAGAATTCAAGTTTACCCCGATGATGCCAATATATGAGATACTATATGTGGGTAAATTTTAGCTTGAATGACATTTTTTTCAGTTTGAGCCCTTAGGAAAATGCTTCTTTGCAAGGTTTTCCCCAATTCCTTGTTAGAAGTCTATAGACAATGTAATCCATGTTAAAATTACCATTCTCAGTCCATATTGCTTAATTTGGAGCGGTTTGTGCTACTTTTTCACATATTTTAATTGTCAATACATTTGTTCATTTTTGTTGAGAAAATAGTACAACCTGCTAGGAACTGCAAATTTGGTGTGCATTGCAAGCTATACAATAAATTCCATATCAGATAAAATGAGCAACGTTGAACTCAGATTGAGTAAAAAAGGAAAATACAATTAGAATTGCAGCCTGGTTCCCCTTTCAAATTTGAAGTTTCAAGTTGCCCATGGCATAAATGATACATTATTAAATATAAGGAACAATAGAACTATGCTCTATATCTTGGACCTCAAATTTGGGTTAGAAGCTTGTCAATCATGTACTTATATTTTCTATTGAATTCTTGGGTGCACATACATACGGTAGCAAAACAGATCCCTGAGAGTAAGGACATAAGACTTTTGTGCAAATGTGAAAGGGGAGTTCTATATGCACATTCAAATTTCACATAAAAATACCTCCGATTAAAGACACTGGAACTAAGAACATGATTTAAACTTGCAAAAGATCTCAATGGACATTTGGTGGATTGTGATAGAGCTCTCATTGCACATTTAGTGGTCTATGATAGACAACTCAATGTGCATTTGATGGATCTTGTGAGGGCCTTTAATGATTAAGAATAATAAGAGGGATATGTTGATATATTTCGAAGATGGGCATAACATAAGCAAAAGGCTACTACTCATGATATAAAATCTGCAAATGTACAAAAGTTTTCATGTATTCATGTTTAGTTTAAATAAAATAGCCCGCAAATGTACGAAAGGCTACCACTCATGATATAAGATTTGCAAATATATATATATACGAATTTATAACAAATTTGAAATGTAGTGATAACACCTTTAAATGTAATATTTCATATATATTCCTACATTTACAAAATCGATTACACCCTTATCCATATCAACTACAAAAATAATAATCAAATAACATGTATCTTTCAACATTCACATTACATTGTACACATACAATTGTTAATATATAATCTGTTTGTTTTGTTTTTTGTTTTCAGCCCCACAAAAACAAACCAAAAAATAAAAAACTTCAAACTTAAAAAGTGCATTGTGTAGAATACGGACCAGAGAAATAAGTGAAAATACCTAGTCGGATCAAAGAAAGGCAACATGTATAGTGAACTTTTCAAAGAAAGGCAACATGTATTTCAGTTAGGGGTAGTGTATTATTAGTGCATTACCACTTTCCACTGTCTAGTTTTTTAATGTGATTATAAATTCCAATTTTTTTATTACTTATTTTTATGATTTTTTTTTTTTTAATATGCTAATTTGTATATTTTCAAATGTTTTAAAAAGACCATTTAAAAATTGATTTTGTAAATTTTCAGCTTATCATTCTCTACAAGTACCAATTTTTTTACCAGTAATATGGGGGCTAAAAACAAAAAAACGGCCCACAGCCTGTCAATTTCGAGGCAAAGTGAGAAATATAACGTACGAAATGAAATAATTGAAAATTAACTGTTGGATCAAAGAAAGGCAACATGTACAGTAGCTCGTACAGCGAGCTTTACAAAGCGACCCTGGGCATGAACGCTAACAAATTTATTAAACATTTTGAAAATACAAGAAAGCTAGAAACTTAAAAATCTAAACCATTCTGGAATTCTGCTGGATTGTCTTGAAAAGTTGATCTCAGGAGATTTCAAATTCCCTGCTGTAATTTCTGCAAAACAGATTCATCGACATGGCCGTAAACTGCAGTGCACGCCTCATTGATGGCCTCCTGTGCGGTTCTGGCATCCTCCTCGTACCCTTCTTTCCTCTGGTGCAGTCCCCAATGCTCATACTTCCCTGCACGATCTCTCCACAGGCTAAAACATCTTTGCCAAAATATGAGATATTGAAGATTCCCCGGACATGTTGCAAGTATACCATTTGCAGCATCGTGTAAAGTTATGTCACCAATCTTCTCATTTTCTTCCAAAACGGCCTTCTTTCCGAGTTTCCTTTTTCTGTTTGCGATCAATGCGAAATAAGCAGGGGTGAAGGAACCCCGGATCCAGCCTTCCAGAAATAAATCTTGTTCCCCTCTCACAACTTCCTTGAGCAACACATTCACACAGTTTTCCACTTGGATAACAAGATTCTGCAGCTGAGCAGCCCGGTTTTCGATCCTGGTCTTGGCGATTCTCAAGTAGTCCCCATAAAGATTCCTAGTTTTCTGGTCATATTTCATTATCTTCTGTTCAATTTGGCATCGGTCACAGAGGCAGCTAAAGCCGAAGGGTTTGCAAGACAGCTGTCGAGAAAAATAGGGGACCAAAACATTAAAATAAGGGAGGGTGATTTCTTCTCCCTCGTCAATAGGCACGGCCGCATGAATCCTGAGAATATCGCCTTGATTGATTCTACCTGCGTTGGGCGCGCATGAATGATTTATCAAGGAGGGAAGCAGCCATACTCCATAATACAGCCTGGCTGGAACCTTAGTGTTGAAGATGACATTTTCCTGGCAATTTTCCTGCATTGCAGCTGGAGAAGAATCGTCGAATGCAATGCGTTGTATGATGTTACAGATTTCATGGTCCTTGAGTGTGCTCCACTCCATCTCCTTACCTGAAGTCGGCGATTTGTTCTCTACGGCTGCTGCAACGGTAAAGAAATCCGACATTTTAGGAATGAACCGCGACGGATCTTTCATGCCGTGGGAGAAAAATCTGGCGAGACTTTTCTTCGCATGAGATTAGCGCATGTTTCACGATTCGAAGCAGAGGATTAGGATCCCTCCTAGGCTTATCGGCGACGGCCAAAGCCTTGCTGATCAACAACACCTCGCCTGCTTCCATATCCTCTGTGGCAAACAAACCCTGCCATTCCCGTTGCTTGTCATTCTGATCTCCACCGGTCCGATGAAATCGCCATCTGGTTTGAAAAAGTTTCGACTGCGCGTGGCTGATCCTATGATAGCTTTGTCTACGTGAAAATCCGAGGTCCATGAACGATAGGCGGTGGTAAAGATTTTCTTATTATTTGGAAACCGATCGCATGTCTGTTCAAAGAAACGAAATGCCTCCTTATATCTTCCGCAGGATACCAGCGACTGAATTTTAAACGCGGCTGCAACTTGTTCGTCAGGCTCCAGGTCACGATATTTTTCTACAGCTTGCAGCGCTTCATGGAATCGGCCGAGTTCAATAAGCGCGGTCAATATTTTTAAGTACATGTCAGACATGATGTTTCGCTCTTCGGACATTCCTTTGGAGTGACAGACTGCACATTTAGTATGATTTCTTATACATTTCTCGTAGTCGCGGTTATCCTCGAAAGCCTCATTCCCACGGATCCTCCATTTGTCAAATTTGTCTTTACCGACTGTAACATTTACATCTGCAGAAGCAGGAAGGCTTTCTATTGTTTCAATTGTCAGCGGATTGTCTACGTTGATGAAAATGAGGCCGCCCTCACCTCGGACGAACATGGGCTCCTTCACAGCAATCTTCGCCCCAAGAGGATAATTGTTGCTTGCAAAAGATTGATCAATAGATCTGAAATCTGGAGAAACTATGGAAAGAACCACTGCTTTGCCAGTCTCCGCCTCTTCCAGAAGAGTGTAAATTCTCCCAAATTTTAAAGGATCAACACAAAGTTCGCCATACACCACCACACATTCATTTCGCTTCCCTATTTCCAAATCTTTGAGGCTTACCGGAACAAGTTCTTCTGCAGCTTCTGTGGCTTCATGACCGCCTTCATATACTTGTCCAGGTGCGTCATGCATGCTCAAAATCTTTGCAACATCGGGATGTGTGAGATACAGTCCAGCTTTGTCATGGATTGAAGTTAAACGCTGTTTATCAAAATTTGTGTAAGCAGCCAGCATATCAGAGATATCATCACCTCCTCCAAGAATGCGAAGAAGCTTCTCATAATACTGTGGCTCTATATATTCTCCAGAAGGCGGATCTTCTACACCAGAGCCGCTGGTATGTGTTGCATTTTGAGACACACCTTCTGATAATTCTTGTCGTCGTCTGGATTCGTCTTCCATTATCGAATATTAACCTACAAAAATCTGAAAAACCGAAACAGTATGACAGAATATAAAATCAGATTGATATATGCTTGAGGAGAAAGATAGAGCTAAAATCTTGTGAAATTGCTATGAAAATAATGATGCAATTTTTCGGAAAAATAGAGAGGCGGCCATAGGGAGCTGCAAATTTGTGTAAAATTCTAGTCAATAATCGCGCCAAATGATACCTATCGTTCACTTCAGTTCTGTTACTAAAGATCATTGCCAGATCTGTTTAAAGTTTAAGTTGAGATGACTGATAAATAGCTATCATGCAAAAACAGAATTCCTAATTTACTGGCATAATCCTGCCAAGCCATTACTGATTAGCTTAGTACTAGAATTCAGGAAGCCAAATCTCGCACAATATTGACAAACCATTACTAATTCAGGAAGTAAAATCTGTTAAACATACAAAGGCGGACAATAATAACATACCGTTGAACCTCCGCTGAAATACTCAAAACCAGTACTGTAAATTCCTTAACGCAGATAGAAATATTCGCAAGGAAAACAATGTAGATTTGAAGATCAAGAAAATTTACTATCTTAAAGCAGTAACAAAACCTTACACAATTTGAGAAAAAAATTACAGAGGACATTTAAGTCTGTGTGCATCAAATTAAGAAGGAGAAACATTCTCCCCATCTGTCACTCTTCTCAATTTCATTATTTCCAGCGGTTAAGCAGAATTGTGCACAGCTACCCAAACAGTCTGGCAGTCCAAAAGCCACCTCTTCAATTAACCGCCGGTCGATATTGATGTTGACATGACAACTGCCTCATTTATCTCTGTCGGTTATTTTAGGCGGAAATTTTGTTATTTTTATGGGAAATATGGTTATTTTACTAAAGACCATCAACACCATTATCTAAATGAAGAACTCTAAAAACAGGGTATCAATTTAATTCAAGGAAGAATTAATATGGAGAGAAAATAAAAATAAATTCTTAGTAGTGGAAGTTTAGTGATAGGTGGGTAAAAGGATTTGAAATCTTAATGTGTTTTAACATATCTTTAAGTAACAAGTCTCTTAAAAAAAATGCACCAAAGAAAGTGAGATTTAATGAGTTTTATAGTAGATTTCTAATTATTTGTAATGCCCACTTCCCTACGACACTTAGTTGATTATCATTTTGAGTTATGCAAACTTTAGATATGGACATGACTTATATTTATGTTGATTAGCATGATGTTTTGTGACTAGATACATTTGGATTATGGTTGGATTTTGTTTTAGTGTATGATCTACACTTGACTCATGGACAGACTATTGGATACTGATATTATTTTTATATGGATGTATTGCATGTGTTCTAACATTGGATTTATTCGCCATGTTGAATAGAATGTAGTTGTTGAATTTACATTACTATAATTTTGGATAATGATGAAATGCATAATTAAGTTGTGAATTAGACCTAGGAATAATGATTGCTTGAATTACGTATAGATGCTAATAAATTTCATGCATATGGTTATTTTGGATATTTTGACATGGCCGCAAGGCCGAAGAGGGTATTTTGCATTTTGCAGGAAACACAGCATGATCACAACCATGAGGGGGATTGGGGACCAAACACAACAGGATGTCGGGTGGTTACAACATTGGTCGTCAAGGCAACTAGTAAATTGTATTGTGTTACCCTTTATTCTTTTATGTGTTGAGAAAATTTCCATGTGGGGGAAATTTTCTAATGTGACCAAGGGGGTAAGAATTTTATTACTTGTTTTACTTGATTTAGTAGGTGAATTCTTTTGTGAAGTCCTTTGTTAAATTACTTTTGTTAAGTGTGTTTGGATTAATGTAATATCTTGTTTTAGTTTTTAAGCCTTGGGGAAAGTCAAGTGGGTGTAATAAATTTTGATTGTTGGCTCCTTGAGCCTTGTGTGTCCTCTTGTATTGAATGCTTGGTTTTGAGTGTTGACCACTCCATGCTCTTAGAATCTCGAATTTGAGATTGAGGGCAATTTTAGGGGACTTGTGGGACAAGTTAAACTTGTCCCACACTTCCCAAAACCCCTTACCAACCATATCTATGGGTTGGGAATCCAAAAAGGGGGTTATTTATTGTTTTGGGAAGGAGAAATAACTTTGGAGTGCACTTTCCTCTTTTTACATTTAATTGTGCCTTAAGGCACATGGGAAAGGGTCAATGTGGAAGAGGGTTGTCATTCAACCCAACCACACATTTATTGAGAATCAACAAGTGACTCTTCCACGCACTCCGACCTCCCGAGGTCGTGCGCGAGACAGCCGGTGGGGGTAGAATATGCAGACAAACTAGTTGGGAGTCTAATGTCTTCGACACGCACTAATGGTATTTGCGAATCTAAGGCAAAGAAGGCCCTTCTAACTTGGATCGGTGTGATAGATCGATCGCGAGGATGATCGCTCGCTCGAAGGCTCCAATCAATATCGAGCTCGGCGTGATTCGATCTATGGGTTGTGGGATGCGTGGAAAATGACCCGGGATGGTTTGTGTATTTCTCCCGATAGGGTCATATGGCGAATATAGTCAACTCTATGGACGATTCTCTCGGCCTAGTCCAAAATTCTCTAGCTTCGTTATGTTGTATCTAGTAGGGATAATCTGTTGAATGATGATAGGTGGAATCGGAGTAGACTGAAATACTAACTTACGTAGGCCGTGCTGTCTATGTCTAATTCTCTTATGGATTCGTTGTTAGGTGTGGGATTTGTGGATCACAACCGTAGACTCTGGTTGTTGCGGTCCCGTTATGGTCATACGCGAGATCAAGTTCTAATCCCTAGTATCCAGTAATCGTATGCTTTCTCGGCCTCTATGTTTAGAACCAGCAATTGTGCGATTTTCTCAGAATACCTTACAGGTGTTCTAGCAACTTGAATTCTTAAGCTGGTATCTATATCTATGAGGGTATCTCCAGCGTCTGGCTGTGGAACTAAAGGATCGCACCCGAATATTTGTTCTCTTTCGAGCCCTTCTACAGCCATGTGGGTATTTTCTAGGGTAATCTGTAGTTTGGCTGATTTGACCAAAACATATGTGCTTGGTCGTCTTCGATGTTTAACCCTCTCAACTGTGCCCTGATCTATTGGAAGTCTGTTGTTGTTTGGAAGACTTGTATCCTAAGGTTTTGGTCAATATCAGTTATTGCCACTACGGTATTGGGTCAGCACAATTGGCTCGAAAATGTATTCCCGGGCTCCCTAGGTCCCGTAATTGTCATGCAAAAGCAAAGAATGAAACAAACTATAATAAAGTAAAATCTAAGTGTACTTCTAGCATATATAATTTTTTTTTGTATTTTCTGGCAATTTATAAGAAAGTAGCTATTTAAAATATTTAGAATTGACAACTAAACTAACAACGTAAAACAAACAAAATAGCCGAGTGTAGCTATTTGTCTCGTGCGATTTCGTATATCTATTCTAAACAACGAAATAACTAATCTATTCTAAGATTCTCGATCCTACCTCGAGGTGAGGAATGAATCATAGTTTCTCGTAAACTATCAATCCCCACAACCTCCCGGCAATATCGAGAATAGAAATAACTGAAATAAAATGATTAACTACTTTATTTGATAAGTTCTAACTAAAACTTTGAAAGATGGAACCCGGATTTCGCGAATGCTGGCGAATCCGACGGTGGTGTGTGTGTTCTTGTCCCCTCAAAAGTATGATCTCTTCGTTCTTTGTGCTCACGTGAATCCGTAAAAGCGTGGAATGCTCAGATCAACAGGAATAGATATTTGGATCAATGGACAACCTTCGAATGCATGAATAGAATGCGGATAGGAGAGGGATAGCGCAAGAGTACAGAGCTTGGCCTATGCAATTCCTAGCGGGGTCTACTGCGAATCATGCAACAAAAGCGTCCAGAACCTGAAACTAGTCTGTATGAAGAACAAAACCTGCAACTTTAATGGCTGCCTAGACTATTCTACTCCAAAACAATAATACTGTTTGCACAAGTTGGATCTGTGGCTTACCAACAGCAACACAAAGCTAAAACAAACCTGCAACAAACTATGCTACCAATCCTAAGCAAACTAAAGGGACACAACACTGAAAACATGAAACTTGGAGTGAAAATGGTGGCCCGAATAATGTTTGCACTTGCACAAGTTGGATATGTGGCTTACCAGCTGCAATACAATACTAACCAAAGCACTCAATGAGAAAACTAAGAATCCTAAGCAAAGGAAAACTAAAACTGCTGTAACAAGAAATTCAAAAGCAAACTTTGGAGCAAAATTCAGAGCCATTTGCATGTGCACAAACCATGCATTTATAGGAATCCAAACATCCAAAAATCAAATCCAAACTGAACTCCTAAACATTAAACAAAAGAAAAACACTATTCCAGGGGACCAAAAACATTAATGCATGCTCAAGTCGGCAAGAAAAGCTGGTGAGTCGTGATATTTCACGCGGGTCACGTCAAAAGAGCATTCTGGAAAACGCGCACAGGACCGCCGCCCTGCTTAGGGCGGCAGTTACAGGACCGCCGCCCTGTTCAGGGCGGCGGTCACGAGACCGCCGCCCTTCAGGGCGGCGGTTTCGTCACTGAAGACCAAAAAGCCAAGAAAAGAGGAAAAAAAGGGAAAACAAAGCACGCGGGGGCTAAGCGGGGCATGCGGGATGTTAACGCATATCTGTAAAGCTTTTCTGGATCCCGAACACCTTGCGAAGAGACCTGTATCATCATTGGGGCACTTATTACACCGTTCCGCAGTACAGTACCTTACAATTTTGGGTACGTACATATTGCCCCCTCGGAGAAGCGTTTTAGCCATGAAGAGGCGTAAAACGGTGGGTCCGAGTATGGCCGTCCCGAAATGGGAAGTTAGAAGTTATACCTTACACGCCCGTGTGTTGAAATGACGCCGTCCAAAATTCCCGCTACCTGCAAAATGAAAAGAGAACTCAAGTGCAGATAGATACAATAATTTGGAAAATAAACGCTAAAATAATAGGGGAAGAGGACGTACCATTAGTGCGAGGATAGAAACTTACCTCCGTCAGCGCTCCGAACCTGTGAAAAAGATATTTAAAACGAATCGGGGCGTTATATATATGAAAGTGGGCCCATTTTCCTATTCATTTGCGCGAGTCGATTTGGTTGATTTCGAGCTCTGGGACCCACGGTGACGGTTTCTCACGCGAGTAGAGTCAAAACGTCCGCAGTGAGATAGAGATCATGCCTCCACGTGCGGAACGCCACCCCGCGAGATCACAGGTTGGTTTTCTTCAATTTTGTGTTTTTCCCCCTTCTGATTTGAAATGTTAAATTCTTTGCAATGGGGGGGTTATTTTCGAAAATGTTTGGTTTAAAGGGTCCATCTAGGGGGGGCGCCTACTGGGTAGGCCCCATTTTTGATTAAAATAGTCATTTTTTGCATTTTTTGGGCTTTTTAAGCCCAAAACCCGCGCGGGTTTTCGGACCGCGACCGCCGCCTGGACAAACACCACCGCCGCCCCACAGGGCGGGCGGGTCACGAGACCGCCGCCTTTGTTGGCGGGTTTTTAGGCTTAAAAACCAAAATGCAAAAATACAAAACCGCCCCCGCTCAGTGGCGGCGGTTCAATGTAATGCAAAAGAACCTATTTTGAAAGCTTGTACTTGTATTTTTAGCATTTGTACGTGTTTTTATGCTTCTCTTGATATTGTTTAGATACTAACTTACTCTTCTTTGTGTGTTTTTGGGCGTATGCAGGCAAAAGAGGAGTACATTAGATGGAGCCGGGAGAGAGAGTGCGACTGGCTGCCCGGGGTATTGGATGCCCTCTCAGCAGATGAGGAGGACACATTGCAGAGGGCCGGCATATTGCGTATATCGCGTGTGCCCCACGTTGCTCCATCCAGTCACATTCTTTGTGACCTATTTTCATATTGGGATGCAGATCGGAACACCTTCCGACTGCCAGGGGTCCGTGGTGAGTGGACCATCACTTTGGAGGATGTTTACCGCATCCTGGGGGTCCCGATCATCGGGAGGAGACTTAAACTGGAGACAGCTGGTTCCAGGGCACAGATAGCTCAGTGGGCTGGTTATATGGGGGATGCAGCCATTTCTACGGGGCCGAAGAAGGGAGTGCGAGTCAGATCCATTCCTTCTTTGCCCATCCCTATCTTTCGACAGGCTATTATGGGGATCCTTGCCTCGAGACTCATCGGGGACAAGGGAGGGGACACCTTATTATACTGTTGGGGCCCCATCATTGCACAGATAGAGGGACATGGCCGGAAATACGCCTGGGGCGCGGACATTTTGGGGACCACCTACCATGACTTATACAGGGTGGTCCGATTGCAGGGACAGTCCTTGAGCCACCCCACTCTAGTCATGAGTTGGGTGTATGAGCGCTTCATTCCGTATGGCAGAGGCGTGGAGGTGGCAGATCCCGGGGCGGTGAGGGCAGCCCGATGGTCAGATATGTCAGTGCTCAGAGCACCTCACCAGCCAGTAGCCACCCTTACCACGGCAGACATGGAGGCTACACCGTACCAGCTTATGGCCGGTATATGGGGAGAGGAGACCACGACATTGGTCTCCTGCTCCATCACAGGGCAGCTTATCGATCGTGTGGGACGGGTAGAGGTACACCCCTTCAGCAGGGTTCCTCAGCAGTTTGGCCTCCCATACGCGGCTATGCTTCCTCCAAGAAGACCTCGTTTATAGATCACCCGAGAGGCTAGAGGGGGCCTAGAGGCCGTGGTTGGACAAGTGGTTACCCCGGCATTCCTATTATGTGCCTGGGGATAGTTCGGGCGAGGGAGAGCTGGTGTGCCTCGTGCACCATTACTTCAGACTTACAGTCCTGCTCATAGCAGTGACGACCCCATAGATATCGACTCCGATTCTGAGGAGCACACAGAGAGGAGGGTCAGAGGAGCAGACGGACGAGAGCGATCCTGAGTGGCATGATACTCAGGACATTCTGAGGGCAGAGAGGGAGGAGCAGAGTGCAGAGAGAGAGACCGTGGCTTCCGAGGAGCCACTCTCCCGGGGCCATGGTGGAGATGATGAGTCCGTTGCGGGGCGTCATGTTGCCCCAACTACAGTGAGGAGCAGCCTCGGCCTCGGGGCATCGGCAGCAGTGCGGCCTGGCGACCCATCTTGGAGGCCTGGTGATCCGAGTAAGTTATCCTCTCCTCCTTTCAATGCTTGTTTGTTTTAGGATTTGTCTTTGAATGTTAACTCTCCTTATATTTGTATTGTGTACACTTTAACCTCTTGCCTAGTTCCTAATTCGTTTTTCTTTCTTTGCTTTGCAGAGACTGTTGATGAGTGGCGGGATCTAATCCGTAGGGTTTGCATCGATTCTCTGATGATCCCTATGGATAAGACCCGTGCGGAGTTATCTGTGGATGCCGGAGAGCCCTCAGCAGCCGGCAGGCACACTGACGTCTTCGCTCCCATTTGGCATGTGGCCAAGATGGTGTCAACTCTCCGTACAGAGTTGGCAGGCTATAGGACAGCCGAGCGTCTTATGAGGAGCCGCTCTCATGGCGAGACTACGACTGCCCCTAGGGACCCCGAGCCCTCCGTCCATTCAGAGCGCCAGCGTAGCCGGAGTCCTAGGCGAGGGCGCGCACCTTCAGCGGGATCGCGCAGGGGTTGAGAGGCCACTTGGCTTTCTGTATTTGTATTTAGATTCTTTTGTGTATTACGGGCTCTTTGAGCGTTTTGACCATGCCTAGTGCATGATGGCATTGTATATAAACTTTGATTATTTATATATATGCGTCGGTTTTGGATCAAAACTTGTCATTTGTATTCTACTTTCTTTATTTCCAACTGCTTCGTGTATACTATGATGTATGTATTATATGCTTTCTAGAATGTATGCAATGGAAAACAGATGATGCAAATGTTTGCTTTCTTTTTGTGTTTCATGATGCTGATACATGATTTTGTAGATATATTGTGATCTTAAATCTTAGTTTCTGTGAGCAATTTGGATACCTCATGATTTGTTTTGGCAAAGTGATGAAAATAATCAGTATGATGAATAGATTAACTTGCCCCACTCCTAACTCCACGCAACTAGTAAGATGCGAGGGCTCATCACCAAGAGCCAAGAAGGGCACAAGTTATGGAATATGGTGAAGTGATAGTGGTGAAAGACAGACGAAGCTTTGGTGGAACCAAATGAAAACTACAAGCTTTATTCTACCTGAATGACTTCATAGTTTTGGATGCAACTTGCTTTGCGGTTTATCCAGACTTAGACCCGTAGATGGCCACATAGTAGACAAAATCTGGGTTTTTAGGATTTTTAACTCTCTTGGAATTTTTGAACATCTGATTCATTCGTTATTGACTCAAAGTTTGAATTGATTGTTTATGACCTTTTAACATTTACTTTGTTTAGAGGACCCCCTACACTTTGCCCCATGCTACCTGTAAGAAGCATGGGTTTATCACCGTGGGCAAGGCATAGGCGAGTAAGGGCATTTCCATCCTTTCCCAACCCTACGTCACTAGTAAGAGACGCAAGCTCATCACCGAAGGTTGGTGGGGCAAGGAAATGTGTAAAAATAAAATTTTCTGTTTAATCACTTCTTGACTTGTCTATTTGAGTAAGATGTCAGTATATTCTTATTTCCAAAGAGATGTGCATATGGGATAGATGTGACACCATGAAGCTTCTAGAACAGACCATAGGCAAGACACCTATCCTAAGAAGAAATCAAAGCAAGAACGAACTTGCAGATCTTGGTATGGTTACCGTTAGGACTTCGTCATGTCTGATTTTGTTTGATAAAAGATTCTGAGTTGATTGATGATATCGAAGACGGAGAAGTATGATTAAAGAACTTTATGCCAGAAACATCACGAGTTTGAAATAAGTTGCTTTGAGAATAGATTCCCTGATCACAATTTGTGTAAGAACAAGTGGACAAAATGATCCTAATTTGTATGAAAATGCAATGTAGATAGTTATATAGGTAGCGTTAGCTACTTACGCGTAGAAACGCTTGAGGTGGAGAGAATTGACTGTTTCGCCAAACTCCTCACCTTCTAGCGTGCATAAGAGGTATGCACCATTTCCGTAGTCCTTTGTGACTCGGTACGGGCCCAACCATTTGGGCCGGAATTTCCTTCCTTCGCCGGTCTTCTTGTCGATCCGGCTGTCTAACCTTAGAACTAGGTCACCTTCGTATATGTCACGTTCATAGACCTTCTTGTTGTACTGCCGGCACATCCGGTCGGCATAGACTCTATGTCGTTGTTCAGCATCTAACCTAGTTTCATCTAGGCTTTCTAGTTGGGAAAGACGTGCTTCTCGGTAAGCGTCCTCATCCAGAATCCCTTGTAGTGAAATGCGGAGACTGGGGATTTCAACTTCGAGTGGGAGAACTGCTTCTGACCCAAATACCAATGAGAAAGGAGTTGCTCCTGTTGGCGTTCTTATCGAGGTTCGGTGGGCCCACAAGGCCGGATATAACTTTAAATGCCAATCTCGTTTGTTTTCTTTTACCGTTTTAAGGAGAATGGCTTTCAATGTCTTGTTTGTTGCTTCAGCCTGCCCATTGGCTTGGGGATAGTACAAGGAAGCCGTATGATGGCTGATTTTAAATTTGTTGCATAGCTCACGAACTTCTTCATTCTTGAAAGAAGTTCCATTATCTGAGATAATAATTTGCGGGATACCGTACCTGCAAATGATTTGGTTCAAAATGAACTTAGCGATTACAGAACCAGGTACAGTCGTAAGAGGCATGGCCTCTACCCATTTAGTGAAATATTCAGTGGCCGTGATTATAAAATTGTGGCCATCTGTGGACGAGGGAGAGAACTTCCCTATCAAGTCCAGGCCCCATGTAGAAAAGGGCCACGGAGTAGCGATCGGTTGCAAAGCTTGTGCCGGCATGTGGATCTCATGAGAGAACTCCTGACATTTATGACACCTGCGTACAAACTCTATTGTGTCATGTTCTAGAGTGGGCCAGAAATAGCCCATTCGATGTATTTTTCGAGCAGTGGCATGGCCACCGAAGTGGCCTCCACATATACCGCTATGGGATTCATGGAGAATCCTCTTGGACTCTTCTGTGTCAACACACCTTAAGAGCATTCCATCGAATGCTTTCCGATAGAGCACCTGCTCTATAATGACGTATTTAGCTACGATAATGCGTAACCGCCTTCTTTGTTGAGGTGTAGCTCCTTCTGGGTACCTGTGGTCCATGATATAACTAATGATATCAGCGTACCAAGGGCACTCAGATATAGCAGGTCGGGTTTCGACGTAGTATATGCATTCATCTGGAAAGTCTAAGTCTACTAAGTCGCCTCCGTCTAGCGGGTTATCAGCTAACCAATCTGCGATGATTTTCCCTTTAACTGACTTTTGGTTTACAAAAGTTAATTCGAACTCTCCCATTAAGGTTATAAAACGTCCAGCTTTTTTGGACAAGGACCCTTGTGTGAGAAAAGTCCGTAGATGGTCCGTCTTTACTATGACCCTTGTCTCTTGATTTAGCATGTAGTGTCTTAGGCGTTTAGTAGCAAAGACTATGGCAAGACATTCTCGCTCTGCTTGTGTATAGCGCGTTTCGTAGTCGAGCAATGTTCGGCTAATGAAATAAATCGCACGCTCTCTTTTGTCATCGTCTTCTTGGGCTAGCATGCAAGCTAACGAAACATCGGTAGCCCGTGAGTACAAAATTAAAGGGCGATCTAGCTTTGGTGGCATTAGCGTAGGTGGTGATAGTAGGAAACGCTTGACTGCATCAAAAGCTTCATTGCAATCTTCAGTCCAATCAATGCTATAGTCCTTCTTGAGTAAATTGTTGATTGGATGAACACGAAGCTTAGATCCGGGATAAATCTCCGGATTGCACCCAACTTTCCGAGAAATGATCTGATTCCAGATTCATTCGAGGGTGGGACCATTTCGAGGACAACCCGAATTTTGGCTGGATCAACATCGATCCCTCGTGACGATATGATGTAACCTAGGAGCTTTCCTCCTGTTACACCGAAGACGCATTTCTCTGGGTTTAGGGTAACTCCATATTCTATCAGGCGTGAAAGGATGATGCGGAGTACTTCAGGATGGTCACAACGCTTCTTGGCCTTAGCCAACAAGTCATCTACGTAGGATTCCATGATTTTATGGATTAAATCGTGAAATATGTATGTCATGGCCCGCTGGTATGTAGCACCGGCGTTCTTGAGACCGAATGGCATAACAGCGTAGCAATAGGTTCCCCAAGGAGTTATGAACGTGGTTTTAGCTTGATCTTGCTCGGATATTTTGATTTGATTGTATCCCGAGAATCCATCCATGAGAGACAAGAGTTCAAAACCTGCTGTTGCATCAACAATAACGTCTATGGATGGTAAAGGGAAGTCGTCCTTAGGGCAAGCTTTGTTGATATCTCGAAAATCTATGCAGATGCGTATCTTTCCATTCTTCTTGAGAACGGGAACGATGTTGGATACCCATTGGGAGTAGTCAACTGGCTTGATGAATCCTACCTGAAGGAGTTTTATTACCTCCTCTTTTACCATGAGGGCTACTTTGGGCTTCATGGGTCTTGATTTTTGTTTAATTGGCTTTGCATCTGATCTAGTGACGAGGTTGTGTACCGCAATGTGGGGTGCGACTCCTGTCATCTCTTTGTAATTAAATGCAAATGCCTTTTGATGTTCTTTGAGAACCTGAGTATGTATTTCCACTTCCTCTGGGGTTAACGAAGAACCTAACTTTAGAATTCTTGGTTCATCTTCCGTTCCGATATTGACATCGATTGTTTCTTCAATTAAAGAGGCATTACCCTCTTCGAACTCAGGTGGTGCCGGAGGTAGATCTATATCATCCCCGTTTTCCACCGCGTATATATTAGGTTCCTTTTTGTGAGGGAAGATTCATTACGGGATTTCCGAAGTAGGAAGATGAATGCGAGATCAGAGATAAATCTAGCGTGTGATAGGAGAGATGTAGTGCTGCAAAGGCATTTAAGTAATCCAAAGTAGCCGCATCATTTCCAACATGGTCTAGGATGGTAGATTTACTTCCGTTTGAAAGAGGATCCATCATTGTTTTTATTAATGGTTCGTTACGAATGGATACCGTGAAATGAGTATCTTCTAGCTCATTGTTTGGAGTAAAACGTGATGCTGAGGTTGCTATTGAATCGGCGAGAAGATTTTTTTCTCGCGGGATTGCTTCAATGGATATGAAGTTGAACGCCTTGCTTAAATCTAATACAGCGTTTTTGTAAAGTTGCAAGTGTTCGGCTTTAGTTTCATATACCTCTGAAACTTGGTTTGCCACTAATTGCGAGTCTCCTAAAACTCTGATATTATCGATACCAATTCTTTTGGCTAAGGTAAGGCCAAGGAGGAGGGCTTCGTACTCAGCGCTGTTGTTTGTGCATTCAAAGTTTAATTTAAAAGAGAATGGGAGGACCTTCTCTTCGGGCGAGGTAAGAATTATACCTGCCCCCGCTCCATAACGGCATTTAGCTCCATCGAAATGGAGAGTCCAATACTTAGCCGGGAGTATGGATGTAGGTGTATCTGCTGTGTTTGCACACTCTACTTCTACCATACAGAGATCTTCTGCTGGCAAGGAACCAACACCTAGGGAAAATCCGATACCTACTGAATCGAATGGTAAGAACATTGGTGAATCTTGTTCTATCAACTCAACGATCTTTGCAGTAGTCCCTAATGATACTATTTCTTTAGTTTTGCCTTTAGGGGTTGGAATTGTTTGGGCTATGTTGGTAGTTTCAAGATCCGTCGTAGGTATCAACTTTTCCTCTGGCTTTGGGTCAGAGGGTTTGTTAAGTTGGTTTGTTGGAAGTTCGAATTCTGAGTGTATACCTGGTCTTTTCTTTAAATCAGCTAGGTGTACGTCAAACGGCTTTGGATCACCTTTGGCTACAAATACCTTTCCCAGATGCAGGAATCTTACTTCTTGAAATAGCGTGGAAGGGATTGCCTTCATTCGATGTATCCAGGGCCGGCCGAGGATCATATTATAGTTAGTTTCCCGATCTATAATATAAAACTCAGTCAGGATTGTTTTAGGTCCTAAGGTGACCGGTAGTATTATAGTTCCTATCGATGTGGCTTTAAGGCTATCGTAGCCTCTCAAGGTATTTCGTGTAGTAGAACAGTTTGTTTCTCCATATCCCAATTTTTGGAGAAAAGAGAAAGGGACTATGTTAACTGCAGCCCCGTCATCAACCATTGCCCGTTTTACATAGTTATTATAAACTTGTACTTGCAAGTGTAGGGCTGGATCGCCTCGGCGTGCGATCTCAGCATCTGTAGGCATTTTACTTATTTCGAATATGAATTCAACATCCCTATCCGCCTGTCCCGGTGGATAAACATCAAAGTCTATATGATTTACTTGCGCTTCCGGTGGTGGAGTGATACTAACTAAATGACCCAAACCTAACGCCTCTAAAAGAGCAGCCCTGTGAGCAGGGGAATTCTTTAGTAAATCAAGGAATGAAATATGCGAGAAGGTTTTTGTTAGATCATTAATTAGATCGTAAGCACCCATAGGTTTTGCTACGGTTTGCTGGATGTTATCTGTTTCCGGCAGGTGGCTTGGACTTGGTTGAGAGAAATACTCTCGTGTTCTCGTAATTGCTTCAACGGGTAATTCGGAGTCTAACTCTACTAATCCAACTACCTTAGGTCGTGGTTGACTTCCTAGTTGTGGCGCGACTAACGGATTTAGCGAGGTTGAGGCCTCGTGATCGTTGTTTCCTGTTATTGCACCTTTGTTTGTTCCAGCTGGTTTCAACCTATCGTTATCATGATTTGGGAGTGGATCATTAAAGATCTTGAGAGGGGCATTCTGAGGGGAAACTGCCCCTGCGAAGGTATTTGCCGTTGGTGACGTAGGATCTGCTAAGAACATATCCATAAAAAATTGTTTTTGTTCATTTGGCAAGCGTTGTATGAATTTGTTGTAATCACGACACGTTCTAGTGTCATGACCCGAATTTTATGGAAGCCACAATAAGAATTGGGGTTGTAATTCCCGTTTTGTTGGTTTGGTGTGTATTGTGGCCTAAAATTCCGATCAAACTGTTGCCTATTAGGACTAAAGTTTTGTTGTTTCTGGTTTTGACTTTGGTTTTGATAACCAAAGGAGTTTTGGCTTGGTCCTTGTATGGGATTTCGCCGTTGTTGTTGTTGTGGATTATTAAAATCCACCGTATTGATCGTCGGGGTAAAATTGTTGTTTCTTTGGTTGTTTGTTTGTGACGGAGTATTAACGACATTTACCCTCTTGGGCTGGTCAGTTACCCCATCTGTTGTTACCCCACGATTTTTGTTAAGGATTTTGGGTCCTTGATTGACGCTTGTGGTGGTTGTAGTATTTTGAGTAGAGGTGATTAACCTCCCGTTTGCTCCATACGTCTTACGGCCACTATCTATCGCTGCTTGATCAATTCGCAGAGCGCTCTCAAGTACCTCGTCATAAGTCCTTAGTGGGAACTTCTGGACTTCTTCCTTCACTTCTCTGCTAAGAGAATGAAGGAATAAATCGCATAGCTCCATCTGATCCATGTTTGGAGCGCTTGCCGAGGAATAAAGGACTGTGCGCCACCTTTGGATGAAATGGGTGACAGACTCGTTATGTTCTTGCTTGATGTGCAAGAACTCCCTGATTCCTGTCCTTAATAGTTTGTTCATGTCGAAGGCTTTGATGAACTCAGACACGAGTTGTTTGAATGAATGTATGGAAGCTTCGGGTATTCTGTAATACCAATCGAGGGCAATGCCTTCCAGCGTTTTGGGGAATATTTTAGCAACAACCCCATCCCATGGGAGTAGTTCACGAATGGCTGTAGCGTAAGCTTTGATATGCGCATTCGGATCTCCTTCTCCTTTGTATTTGGGCAAATCGGGAAGAGGCCTTGGAAGCATAACGCTTCGTATGGTGAAATCTAAGGGCTCCTTTAAATATTCTGAATAAGTCCCTATCGCATACGTCTCAACCATTGATGGTGCCTGTTGAGGAGGCGGTGGCGGAACGGGTTGTTGATATGGCGTAATGTACGCGTTAGCAGGGGCATAAGGCAATCCCTGTATTTGAGTAAATACGCCGGGGGATGAGTACATATCCCCTTGTGGTGATTTGGAGTACATGTTTAAGTACGAAGGTGTACTATCCAGGAATGGATTGCTCTGTACTGGACCAGGAGGAACAGTGCTAGCGATAGTGGGTCTAGTTGGCACTTGTTGTGAATATTGAGGAGTCATACCTAACGTGCCTACTCCTGTGAGGAGATCTACTTGGCTAGGATGGTATGGAGGATTGGAACTCCCCGTTTGTATGAACGGAGGATTTTGATTTGCTTGAGCAAGTTCTAACCCTCGCACTCTTTCTACTAACGTTGAAATGACTTCATTTGGTGAAGTCACGGTACTTTTCCTGAGTGGCGTTTGTTGTGTACCTTGGTGTTGTATAGGCATGTGATAGCCTGTCATGAACTGATTGCTATCCTGCCAAGTTTCTCCAAGAATATTTCCTGTAGAGATATTTTCTTGAAAATGGGTCTCGGGTTGTACTTGTAAACCTCCTATAGGCGGGTATATACCCCGGGAGCGTTGTTCACTCCTAGGATAAGGTATTGATTGTCCATCGTCTAAGACCAAGTATGGATCTGATTGTCTACTAATAGGTGGTCTGAGTAATACCTGAGGAGATGAAGCAGACTCTCCAGTTAATGTCATATTGTTCGAGCCTGAAGGCTCTGTTTGTGTTTGAGCAAGTTGCTCCAACCCCTCTGTTTGGAAGGACGAGTTATATCTAGTCCTTGGTGTTTGTGTTGACAACTGATTAGTTGAATAGTTGTCGCCCCACATTGAGAGTGAGGGTGATGACTGCCTATTCTGTTGGGCGTAGTATGCCTCAAGACCCAGGAGGGGTCTGCCATATGCATCGAATCCCGACATATTCGGGGGGTATATGAATACCCGCAGAATAATGGGAAGGAGCGAAGGTGATTTGTGAAGGGAAACGTGATATTTATGACTCCGAACGAGAAGGTAGGAAGTTTTACGTCAGCTTTACTAATTTCGTTTGTTTCACGTCGGGTTCACCAATTTTGTACGTCGGAAAAGCAACAGGCGAGCGTGAGAATCAACAAGTGACTCTTCCACGTACCCGACCTCCCGAGGTCGTGCCGAGACAGCCGGTGGGGGTAGAATATGCAGACAAACTAGTTGGGGAGTCTAATGTCTTCGACACGCACTAATGGTATTTGTGAATCTAAGGCAAAGAAGGCCCTTCTAACTTGGACTGGTGTGATAGATCGATCAGCGAGGATGACTGCTCGAAGGCTCCAATCAATATCGAGCTCTGGCGTGATTCGATCTATGGGTTGTGGGATGCGTGGAAAATGACCCGGGATGGTTTCGTGTATTTCTCCTGATAGGGTCATATGGCGAATATAGTCAACTCTATGGACGATTCTCTGGCCTAGTCCAAAATTCTCTAGCTTCGTTAGCTGTTGTATCTAGTAGGGATAACTGTTGAATGATGATAGGTGGAATCGGAGTAGACTGAAATACTAACTTACGTAGGCCAGTGTCTATGTCTAATTCTCTTATGGATTCGTTAGGCTGTGGGATTTGTGGATCACAACCGTAGACTCTTGGTTGTTGCGGTCCTGTTATGGTCATACGCGAGATCAAGTTCTAATCCCTAGTATCCAGTAATCGTATGCTTTCTCGGCCTCTATGTTTAGAACCAGCAATTGTGTGATTTTCTCAGAATACCTTACAGGTGTTCTAGCAACTTGAATTCTTAAGCTGGTATCTATATCTATGAGGGTATCTCCAGCGTCTGGCTGTGGAACTAAAGGATCGCACCCGAATATTTGTTCTCTTTCGAGCCCTTCTACAGTCATGTGGGTATTTTCTAGGGTAATCTGTAGTTTGGCTGATTTGACCAAAACAGATGTGCTTGGTCGTCTTCGATGTTTAACCCTCTCAACTGTGCCCTGATCTGTTGGAAGTCTGTTGTTGTTTGGAAGACTTGTATCCTAAGGTTTTGGTCAATATCAGTTATTGCCACTACGGTATTGGGCTGGGGCACAATTGGCTCGAAAATGTATTCCCTGGGCTCCCTAGGTCCCGTAATTGTCATGCAAAAGCAGTAATGAAACAAACTAAAATAAAGTAAAATCTAAGTATACTTCTAGCATATATAATTTCTTTTTGTATTTTCTGGCAATTTATAAGAAAGCAGCTATTTAAAATATTTAGAATTGACAACTAAACTAACAATGTAAAACAAACAAAATAGCCGAGTGTAGCTATTTGTCTGTGCGATTTCGTATATCTATTCTAAACAACGAAATAACTAATCTATCTGCAAGATTCTCGATCCTACCTCAGAAGTGAGGAATGAATCATAGTTTCTCAGAAACTATCAATCCCCACAACCTCCCTGGCAATATCGAGAATAGAAATAACTGAAATAAAATGATTAACTACTTTATTTGATAAGTTCTAACTAAAACTTTGAAAGATGGAACCTGGATTTCACGCAGCAGTGGCGAATCCGACGGTGTGTGTGTTCTTGTCCCCTCAGTATGATCTCTTCGTTCTTTGTGCTCACGTGAATCCAGAAAAGCGTGGAATGCTTGTATCAACAGGAATAGATATTTGGATCAATGGACAGCCTTCAGAATGCAGACAGAATAGAATGCGGATAGGAGAGGGATAGCGCAAGAGTACAGAGCTTGGCCTATGCAATTCCTAGCGGGGTCTACTGCAAATCATGCAACAAAAGCGTCCAGAACCTGAAACTAGTCTGTATGAAGAACAAAACCTGCAACTTTAATGGCTGCCTAGACTATTCTACTCCAAGACAATAATACTGTTTGCACAAGTTGGATCTGTGGCTTACCAACAGCAACACAAAGCTACAACAAACCTGCAACAAACTATGCTACCAATCCTAAGCAAACTAAAGGGACACAGCACTGAAAACATGAAACTTGGAGTGAAAATGGTGGCCCGAATAATGTTTGCACTTGCACAAGTTGGATATGTGGCTTACCAGCTGCAATACAATACTAACCAAAGCACTCAATGAGAAAACTAAGAATCCTAAGCAAAGGAAAACTAAAACTGCTGTAACAAGAAATTCAAAAGCAAACTTTGGAGCAAAATTCTGAGCCATTTGCATGTGCACAAACCATGCATTTATAGGAATCCAAACATCCAAAAATCAAATCCAAACTGAACTCCTAAACATTAAACAAAAGAAAAACACTATTCCAGGGGACCAAAAACATTAATGCATGCTCAAGTCGGCAAGAAAAGCTGGTGAGTCATGATATTTCACGCGGGTCGCGTCAAAAGAGCGCTCGAAGACGCAAGACAGACCACCGCCTCTTAAGGGCGGTGGTTTCGTCACTGAAGACCAAAAAGCCAAGAAAAGAGGGAAAAAAAGGGAAAACAAAGCACGCGGGGGCTAATCGGGGTATGCGGGATGTTAACGCATATCTGTAAAGCTTTTCTGGATCCCGAACACCTTGCGAAGAGACCTGTATCATCATTGGGGCACTTATTACACCGTTCCGCAGTACAGTACCTTACAATTTTGGGTACGCACAACTTCTCCAATGGAGAGGTAGGGAACCCTCTCCTTGTTTTTGCTTTCATATTATTATTGCTTCTATGCTCAAATTGAGAAAAAAAATGCATGTTTACTTTGGTGTATTGTGAAAAATGGTTTGAATGCTTATTGTGTAGTATAGGAGAGGTCTATGGGAATACTCATGAGGGAGGCAAAAGAGTAGATTAGGATATTGTGGAGGGAGTTTGAGAGGGATGCCCATCTTGGGTAGGAATGTTTGCATTATACCTTGTCTTTGAGAGAGACATAAGAGGAGGGAGGCATAAGAGTATGGGAGGAAAAAGGGGTACTTGAGGGAGGCATAAGAGTCATAGGGGCTTGTGTTTTATTGTGGAGGGTTTTGGATGGGCATCTCATCTCATTTGGGAGGCATAAGGAAAACATTCCCATAGTTCCTTCTCTTGTTGGCTTGGATGCTGAAGCCTTGTTGTGTAATGTTTGATGTTATTGTGTGTCTCTTTGTTCTTCTATTTCAGCTTGAATGTTGTGAAGAACTTGTATTGTGGAAGCATGTTTTGTTGCCTTGAGTTGGAGACCACCCTTTCATTGTGTTGTGTTTGGGGCTCGGGGGTCAATGGAGGAGATTGCTTCTCTTCTCCATTGAGATTTGGTTGGGAGGAGAGTGTTGCCTCTCCCCCTATCTTGGTTGTGATTGAACTACTTGGAACTTGGAGCATGGATGAAGAACACCATGGAGCTTGTGAAGACTCTTTCCATTTCCTTACATATATTATTTTGTTGTAAAACTTGCATGTGAAAGAAAGTTGTATCATCTTGTTTTCATTCCAAAATAAGGGACATTGTAATCTATAGTTGCTCCAAGAGACACATGATTGAATGCAAATTTTACTTGAAAAGTGTTTACATGATTGTAAATATGTTCTACATGAAGTAAAAGGTGTTGTAACAAAATATTGGAGGAAAGTTGTATTGAAATGTTAGTTTTCTCACTCAAAAGTTATTGGAAATGTTGTTGATTTCTTGTGGAATACTGTGAAGAAATTACAAAAGGAAATATATTAAGATTTTGTTGGATACTTGAAAGTAATGTGTAGTAAAGATTGGAAAAGAATAGTGTATCATCTTCTCTTGTGTAGTTGATGGAAGGTCTTAAATTTAAAATGGCTTCTATGATGTTAAAGAAGTATTTCAAGTTCTAGTCCTTTTAGGTTTCTTTATTCTTTCATGAATCTATTGTAAAATCCATTGCAAACTAACAAAGTATACCATTGAAAGCTATACCTCTTAAATAATATTAATTAAAATATGCAAGGAACTTATGGACTTATAGTTTTCAAATCATAACAAAGATTCGTCAATATCTAATCAAGTATTAATCAAGTACTCAAATTCAAAATACTATCAAGGATACAATAAAATAAATAACCCCTAAGTAGAGCCATTCACTACTAGTTTGGGTAAGTAATTAATGCTCCTCGAGCATACTGTAATAAAAAAATTATTTTGTTATATATCCGCTCTGGAACAGCGTAGCGAAGGGATTTTGCCTTTTTTTTTGTTTATTTTATTAATGCATGATTATTTCGTCATTTGAAACGGATCCACCTCTCGTGAGAGACCTTCAAACGAATCCCGTCGGGTTTACTCACACTGTCCCTTAACCAATTTTTGAGGCACTTCCTTTGTCCCTCCATCCTTTTGGATGAAAATTCACTAAGGAGGACCCGCATGGAGGATGCATTCGATATTGAACAGATAACAATATTTGGACGACAGGCATTGTCTCAAAACGCCTCTCACCGTCCCCTCAAATCTATTTTAATACAAATCTAACAAAAAAAAAAATCCCAATTTGGGTATGCATTAGACCAACGTGGAATGTAATAACAAAGTATATATATATATAATAATTAAATAAATTAAAACACGTAGTTGTTATCCCGCCTTGCTGCATATCGGGTCAGGCATGTCGCGCATGCTCGTGGGAGAGGATTCACGACCGGCGCCCACTATTATGGTGACGGAGATACATCCTCAAAATGCCGTTTGGAGGCCCCGCCAGGTTAAGCATTTGGGAGTTTAAAAATGTTATACCAAGCAACAGACATAAACAAACAAGACAAGCGTATCACCCCCTCGCACCTGTTTTCGGTTGGTCATGCGTTCAAGAATTGTCGATATAAAATGTAAGATCTAAACTCAGCAGTGGCTGACCTGTCCCGGAATCGACCTTAGGGTGTAACCTATTTGAGTTTGCATTCGATTTGAAGAGCAGGATAACAATATAGTTGAAACCGCCGCTCACTTGGCATCCCTGGCCCCTGTCCTCCCCGCACTCACCCGTCTCCACGCGGTCCTGCAGGCGTGCTCACCAGCTTCCTCTCCTAGTCTACCGACTCTGTGCCTTCATCTCCTACCTCCACACACCCTTACCGTTGCCACGGACATTCGAAAAAAATGTCTATTGGTCTATTGACCAACCAAGGAGGATTTCCAAGATCTCGGTGATTATTGGGAAGTGGCGCGGGTAACTCAGCATTGCACGGCGGGGAGGAGAAAATAATGGTGGACGGGTGGTGGGTGACACCCACCGTCCAACCATATTCATTTATAACTAAGTTGAAGAGTTTTCCCAACCGCTTACTTCCTTGTGTAAAGGAAATTTCAAGCCCCGCTTATATATCTATTCTGCCGTGAAATGGAGACCCGGCCCTATGGCCTTTGGTCAACTTTTTTAATAAATGCGTATTATTTATATATTATTCATACAATATGTTAAACACAATTCAATAAGATCATGGCATTGTCAATTTTATCTTTTAATAGATGCGTATTATTTATATATATTATTCATATTTCAATAAGTTCATGTCATTGTTAAGCGCTTTGTCTAAAGAACAAGCACTGAAAGTAGGATGTGAATCCCTCTTGGATACATTAGATATCTGAATGGTGATAGGTATACCTTAGTTCTTTGACAATATACAATGAAATTAGATTGAACGGTATCAAGTACATACCGAGATGGGTGATCCTTATATAAATATGTATACATATCTCTATGTATATATATAGAACTACAATTACATATAATGTAACATATTAATTTTGAAAGATTGTAATATAACGAATGATAAAGTAAGTATATATATATATATGTATATATATATATATATACATATGTATATTAAAATGTATTAAATTTTGAAACAATGTAACTTGACCGAATAACAAAGTAAGAATAAAGAAATCGAAGTGGCTATTGAATTCGACGCAAAGTAAATTATGCCTTACTCTCGAATTACCTTTCCGTTTCATTGCTTCAAACACGATATTATCCGACATCAGACAACTTACTCGCATGATGACCCTGCAAATCTCTGTGGGGCGTCGAATGAGATAGATCCAAATATCTCTGCCTTCGAAGCACCTTCGTGACCGAGGTGGTTTTCAACCCGTTTCCGAACTCGCCCGATGTAATTAATACTCATCGAGCCAGGTGGAAGCAACTCGTAGGTAAATAATTCGCCATACAACAAAAAAAAAAGTTTGTCGCATTTTCGGGTCACTTTTGAGTTGTTGCGGTTCGTCTTTGTCGATGTCGTGAGTGTGGCGTCGGCTTTTTTGCGGCGTTACATTTTTGGTATCAGAGCCAGGGGTTCGAAGCTGGGACCCTTGGGCACACGCAGAAAACGCGAAACAGGAACACTTAACTTAGCACATAACTTTATTCTTTTTAATAAAATAATAATAAATAAAAAAAAAAAAACCATAATGTTGATAATTATAGTAAACAACAAATTTTGAAAACTAGCACAAGACCTAGTACGATGAACTAACTCTCGCCTTGATCTGTGCAGGAGGCGCGGATTGGGCGAGGGGTCTCTTCACATAGACCTAGACATACCACCGCCAGAGCAGGCCGTAGCAGCCCTTTTGCCTCAGATTTTGCAGACACTTCAGGATGTCAATGCCGCTATACGCGGAGAGCCCTTGGGAGGACGACTTGCTAGGCGTAGTTTGGAGCCATCAGTAGATGCCCAGGCATCCCCTCGACACAGCGAGGAGCACAGAGCAGAGAATTTCCGTGCAGAGTCGGTTAGGGCAGAGTCGCCACAGAGAGGACATGGGGACAGGATTTCAGGACATAGGGACAGGTCTCGGAGCCCTAGACAGAGGGAGGAGCATACAGAGAGACCTAGGATTCGTCATTCATCAGCTGCAGACCATATCAGGGAGATCCTGAAGCTGCGACCATCTCAGTATTCAGGAGATATAGGCGGTTTCCAGGCAGAGGCCTGGTTGGTGAGCTTGAGCGGATGCTTCAAGCTCTGTCCTTGTAGTAGCAACACGAAAGCTCGTGTTGCGATCCATCTTCTGAAGGATGGAGCAGGAGTCTGGTGGAGGACCGAGGAGCAGAAGCTCCATGTCGACTCAGAGACGATTACTCAGGAGTTATTTGAGGAGCGGTTCGGGAGCGGTATTACCCGGAGGTTTATTCAAGCGGCGGATAGATGAGTTTCATGACCTCCGTCGAGATCGATGTGATGGCTGAGTATGAGAGTCGGTTTCGGACCTACTTCAAGACGTGACTACATGCGGGATGAGCAGTGCACGGATTCACAGGTTCATTCGGGGCCTGAACTTGGATTTAGCTGGCGCAGTGCGCATTCACTGCCCACAGACGTTAGCAGAGGCCGTGGAGAAGGCCTATATTGCAGAGGAGACACGGGGGAAGACACAGCAGGCTAGAGATAGAGTTCGGAGCCGTATCCAGCAGATGCAGGATAGTAGGTCGAAGGGGTCAGTTCCTCCTCCTCCACGGGGTGGACAGAGTTCAGGGCAGGCTTCATTTAGGCCACACACAGCAGCAGCAGACCCGCCCACCTTACCGACCTCCTCAGAGATTCGATGCACAGAGAGGACGTAGTATGGGGCCTCCTCCTAGGGGTCCCATCAGGACACAGGGTGCACCGAGAGCTCAGTCAGTCGGAGCTCGTCAGCAGAGACCTCAGCAGTCCATAGCCGGATCGTCAGGATCGGCATCTCAGTCATCTAGAGTACCAGCTGGAGCCGCTTCCCACTGGAGAGGATCAGGCGGCTGTTATGGTTGCGGAGTCGTTGGGCATATTTGGAGAGATTGCCCACTTAACCCTACCAAGGGTAAGACACAGAGCTCAGAGCCTACTGTTGGAGATATGGCACGGAGTCATCGGATCTACGCAGCGGTCGAGAACCGCCAGGCTGAGCATCAGAGTACTGTGATTGAGACGACAGGTAGTGTTGGAGGTATTTCCACCTCTATATTATTTGATTCTGGTTCTTCTGATTCTTTCATTGCACCATCTTTGGTAGAGCATTGTAGGCTGGTGGCAGTTAGGCAGGGCCGTAGTTGGGACGTAGAGATGGCTTCTGGAGCCAAGATTTCTATAGACTCCTTAGTCAAGGAGTGTGTAGTGGATTTGGGACCCTTCACCACTACTTCAGATCTTAGGATCCTTCCATTAGGATCTTATGGCATCATTTTAGGCATGGATTGGTTGTCCGCTCACAGAGCTAGAGTGGATTGTTACCACAAGACTATTGCTTGCATAGATGATCTTGGGGTAGAGTCAGTGATATCAGGGGTTAAGAGACCCGTCTCTATTCGCACCATCTCCGCTATGCAGCTTAAGCGGTGTGTGCGACGGGGTTGCCAGTTGTATCTTTATTCTGATTAGTGCGGATCGAGGATGAGTCAGGGGGACCTTCCCTCGATGATCATCCCATCTTATCAGAGTTCGCCGATGTGTTCCCAGGGGAGCTACCGGGATTACCTCCCCCACGTGAGATCGACTTCCATATAGATCTAGTTCCAGGCGCAGAGCCTATCTCACGAGCACCCTATCGGATGACTACTCCTGAGTTATGTGAGCTCAAGTTGCAGCTGGAGGGCCTTCTGGAGAAAGGCCTAATCGACCTAGCGTATCCCCTTGGGGTGCACCAGTTATCTTCGTAAAGAAGAAGGATGGATCTCTTCGGTTGTGCATTGATTACCGTCAGCTGAATAAAGTAACGATCAAGAATCGTTACCCCCTTCCACGCATTGACGATTTGTTTGATCAGATGAAGGGGGCTACCATTTTCTCCAAGATAGATCTTAAGTCAGGATACCATCAGCTCAGGATTGCGGAGATAGATATTCCAAGACTGCTTTCCGCACGAGATATGGCCACTACGAGTTCACAGTGGTACCTTTTGGTTTGACGAATGCCCCTGCAGTGTTCATGAGTTTGATGAATGGGGTATTCAGGACCTTCCTTGATCGCTTCATGCTCATCTTCCTTGATGATATTCTGATTTACTCACGCACACGTGAGGAGCACGAGGGCACCTTCGCGGGTTCTTCAGTGTCTTCGCGAGCAGCGCCTTTACGGGAATTTGGAGAAGTGTGCGTTCTTTGAGGCTCTGAGGTGCAGTATTTGGGCCACGTTATTTCTGGGGAAGGTATCGCAGTCGATCCTTCCAAGATTCGAGCCATCATGGATTGGCCAGCACCCACTAGTGTGACCGAGGTGCGTAGTTTCATGGGATTAGCAGGATACTACAGGAGGTTTGTTCAGGACTTCTCTCGGATTGCGCACCCCATCACTTCTCTTCGGCGGAAAGGGAAGAAGTTTGTATGGACAGATAAATGTGAGCAGGCCTTCAGTACACTGAAGGAGTGCCTTACGAGAGCACCTATCCTTGCAGTGCCGGATCCTCATGGAGAGTTTTTCGTATGCACAGATGCTTCCTTGGCAGGAATTGGAGGAGTGCTAATGCAGGAGGGTAGAGTAGTTGCCTTTGAGTCTCGCAAACTCAAAGATTATGAGCTCAATTATCCGACCCATGACCTTGAGCTTGCAGCAGTAGTACATGCCTTAGTGCGATGGAGACATTTTCTTCTTGGCCGGAGATTTACACTCAGGACTGATCACTTGAGTCTTCGCCACCTCTTCACGCAGCCCAATCTCAACGCTCGTCAGCAGCATTGGATGGAGTTACTTTGTGAGTATGACATGGAGATAGAGCATGTGAAGGGGAAAGGAGAACGTGGTGGCAGATGCCTTGAGTAGACGGAGACATGTGGCTATGGCCACCTCAGTGGGCACAGATTTGCGGAGTAGGATCTTGCAGCTTCCTTCCTCATGACAGCCTTCTACCTCGCGGCAGCCTAGAGAGCAGAGTGAGTCTCAGAGACCCCTTGAGGGGAGATTTGATGGATTCTCATTAGAGGCAAGATGGTCTTCTCAGACACAGAGGTCGAATATATGTTCCCAGAGATGGAGGCTTGAGACATGACATTTTGACAGAGGCTCATGTGCACGTATTCAGCCCATCCCGGGGTGAAGAAGATGCACGCCACCTTGAGATAGATTGTACTTTTGGAGAGGACTTCGGAGAGACATAGCTTCATTTGTATCCCATTGTTTAGAGTGCCGAGAGGGTGAAGGCGAGCATCGGCATCCGGTGGCCTTCTCTATCCTCATGCCATACCAGAGTGGAAGTGGGACACCATCTCTATGGATTTTATTGTTGGGTTGCCGACGTCGAGATATCACCACGACGCCATCATGGTCACGGTGGATAAATTGACGAAGGTAGCTCACTTTTCTCCAGTGAAGACCACCTATACAGCGAGTGCGGTGGCACGAGTTTACCTGGATGAGATTGTTAGATTACATGGGATTCCGCGGAAGATCATATGTGACCGCGACCCTTTGTACACCTCCCATTTCTGGACCACCATGCAGTATGCCCTCGGGACGAGGATTAATTTCAATCTGACTTATCACCCTGAGACGGATGGGAGCAGAGAGGGTGAATCAGATTTTGGAAGACATGCTCAGGATGTACGTGATGGATCATCAGTCGAGATGGGAGGAGTATCTATATTTGGTGGAGTTTGCCTACAATAATAGTTTTCAGAGTTCTATAGGCATGGCTCCTTTTCAGGCATTATATGGTAGAGAGTGTAGGACACCTCTCAGTTGGGACAGGATTGAGGACAGGGTTTCCCTTGGGCCAGCATTATTACAGGATATGGAGCAGCAGGTTACCTTGATTAGACAGAGATTGCAGGAGGCACAGGATAGACAGAAGAAGTATGCGAGACCACCAACATAGGACAGATCGCAGTTTTGAGGTAGGCACGAAGGTGTTTCTTCGTGTCAGACCGCATAAGAGCCCTATCCGTTATGGAAAAGGTTCTAAGCTTGCTCCTAGGTTTGTGGGCCCCTTTGAGATCTTGGAGCACCTCGGCCCCTTAGCCTATCGTCTATGCACTTCGCCACCTAGCTTATCGCGCGTCCATGATGTATTTCACATTTACGTGCTTAGGAGATATGTTTGATCCTTCTCATGTATTAGATTGGACTGCATTGCGGGTGTAGGATCGGGGCAGTGATGGTGGGCCGTGCACATTTTAGATCGCGCAGGACCACGGGCCTTCGCGCGGAGAGAGATTGATCAGGTTCGAGTCCAATGGGACAGATACGATGAGACTGCTGCTACTTGGGAGGATGCTACATCATTGCGAGCTCAGTTTCCACACTTATTTCAGTGACTTCCAGGAGGAAGTCTAGTCTAAGGGGAGGGGGATGTAATGCCCACTTCCCTACGACACTTAGTTGATTATCATTTTGAGTTATGCAGACTTTAGATATGGACATGGCTTATATTTATGTTGATTAGCATGATGTTTTGTGACTAGATACATTTGGATTATGGTTGGATTTTGTTTTCAGTATGATCTACACTGACTCATGGACAGACTATTGGATACTGATATTATTTTTATATGGATGTATTGCATGTGTTCTAACATTGGATTTATTCGCCATGTTGAATAGAATGTAGTTGTTGAATTTACATTACTATGATTTTGGATAATGATGAAATGCATAATTAAGTTGTGAATTAGACCTAGAAATAATGATTGCTTGAATTACGTATAGATGTTAATAAATTTCATGCATATGATTATTTTGGATATTTTGACATGGCCGCAAGGCCGAAGAGGGTATTTTGCATTTTGCAGGAAACACAGCATGATCACAACCATGAGGGGGATTGGGGACCAAACACAACAGAATGTCGGGTGGTTCTGACATTGGTCGTCAAGGCAACTAGTAAATTGTATTGTGTTACCCTTTATTCTTTTATGTGTTGAGAAAATTTCCATGTGGGGAAATTTTCTAATGTGACCAAGGGGGTAAGAATTTTATTACTTGTTTTACTTGATTTTAGTAGGTGATTTCTTTTGTGAAGTCCTTTGTTAAATTACTTTTGTTAAGTGTGTTTGGATTAATGTAATATCTTGTTTTAGTTTTTAAGCCTTTGGGGAAAGTCAAGTGGGTGTAATAAATTTTGATTGTTGGCTCCTTGAGCCTTGTGTGTCCTCTTGTATTGAATGCTTGGTTTTGAGTGTTGACCACTCCATACTCTTGGAATCTCGAATTTGAGATTGAGGGCAATTTTAGGGGACTTGTGGGACAAGTTAAACTTGTCCCACACTTCCCAAAACCCCTTACCAACCATATCTATGGGTTGGGAATCCAAAAAGGGGGTTATTTATTGTTTTGGGAAGGGAAATATGACTTTGGAGTGCATTTTCCTCATTTTGCATTTAATTGTGCCTTAAGGCACATGGGAAAGGGTTGAATGTGGAAGAGGGTTGTCATTCAACCCAACCACCCATTTATGGTGTTTTGGGATTTGAGTTGACCTTGGGAGATGGTTTGAGGATGTGTGATGTGGCATCCTACATGGAGCCACATCACCCTCACCCTTACCTTTGATCTATTTATTGAAACTTCCTCTCTTGTTGAGGGGGTTGGAGCTTTGTTTTTGTGTTGTTGAAGAGTTCTCCTTTGTTATTTTGAGAGAGAAGAATTGGGAGAAAGAGAAAAGAGAGTTTTTGGACTTGCATGCTTGGATTGATTTGGGAAGGAGCTTGGACAAGTTTCTTGGTTTAGGCTTCTCCAATGGAGAGGTAGGGAACCCTCTCCTTTGTTTTTGCTTTCATATTATTATTGCTTCTATGCTAAAATTGTGAAAAAAATGCATGTTTACTTTGGTGTATTGTGAAAAATGGTTTGAATGCTTATTGTGTAGTATAGGAGAGGTCTATGGGAATACTCATGAGGGAGGCAAAAGAGTAGATTAGGATATTGTGGAGGGAGTTTGAGAGGGATGCCCATCTTGGGTAGGAATGTTTACATTCTACCTTGTCTTTGAGGGAGCCATAAGAGGAGGGAGGCATAAGAGTATGGGAGGAAAAGGGGTACTTGAGGGAGGCATAAGAGTCATAGGGCTTGTGTTTTATTGTGGAGGGTTTTGGATGGGCATCTCATCTCATTTGGGAGGCATAAGGAAAACATTCCCATAGTTCCTTCTCTTGTTGGCTTGGATGCAAGCCTTGTTGTGTAATGTTTGATGTTATTGTGTGTCTCTTTGTTCTTCTATTTTAGCTTGAATGTTGTGAAGAACTTGTATTGTGGAAGCATGTTTGTTGCCTTGAGTTGGAGACCACCCTTTCATTGTGTTGTGTTTGGGGCTCGGGGGTCAATGGAGGAGATTGCTTCTCTTCTCCATTGAGATTTGGTTGGGAGGAGAGTGTTGCCTCTCCCCCTATCTTGGTTGTGATTGAACTACTTGGAACTTGGAGCATGGATGAAGAACACCATGGAGCTTGTGAAGACTCTTTCCATTTCCTTACATATATTATTTTGTTGTAAAACTTGCATGTGAAAGAAAGTTGTATCATCTTGTTTTCATTCCAAAAATAAGGGACATTGTAATCTATAGTTGCTCCAAGAGACACATGATTGAATGCAAATTTTACTTGAAAAGTGTTTACATGATTGTAAATATGTTCCACATGAAGTAAAAGGTGTTGTAACAAAATATTGGAGGAAAGTTGTATTGAAATGTTAGTTTTCTCACTCAAAATTTATTGGAAATGTTGTTGATTTCTTGTGGAATATTGTGAAGAAATTACAAAAGGAAATATATTAAGATTTTGTTTGGATACTTGAAAGTAATGTGTTGTAAAGATTGAAAAGAATAGTGCATCATCTTCTCTTGTGTAGTTGATGGAAGGTCTTAAGTTTAAAATGGCTTTTATGATGTTAAAGAAGTATTTCAAGTTCTAGTCCTTTTAGGTTTCTTTATTCTTCCATGAATCTATTGTAAAAATCCATGAAATGAATCATGCAAACTAACAAAGTATACCATTGAAAGCTATAGCCAGTAAATAATATTAATTAAAATATCAAGGGAACTTATGGACTTATAGTTTTCAAATCAATACATTGTTGAATATATCTTATCAAGTATCTATTAACTAACCGTATTAATCAAGTACTCAAATTCGAAATAGTTTTCAAATCATAAAGCAAGGATACAATTAGATAATAAATAACCCCGTAGGAGCCATTCACACTGGTTTGGGTAAGTAATTCGTGCTCCTCGAGCATACTGGCACGACACAGCTGTGCAAGCCACTGGAACTAGGCGTAAAGGGATTTTGCCCTTCTTTTTTTTGTTTAGCGGTGGGCTGCATGAATATTCTGTCATGAAACGGATCCACCTCTGTGAGAGACCTCTGAAACGAATCCCGTCGGGTTTACTCACACTGTCCCTTAACCAATTTTCGAGGCACTTCCACTGTCCCTCCATCGTTTTGGATGAAAATTCACTAAGGAGGACCCGCATGGAGGATGCATTCGATATTGAACAGATAACAATATTTCTGGACAGGGCGCTGTCTCAAAACGCCTCTCACTGTCCCTCAAATCTATTTTAATACAAATATAAAAAAAAAAAATCCCGAATTTGGGTACGCATTAGACCTGAACGTGGAACAGAATAACAAAGTATATATATAATAATTAAATAAATTAAAACACGTAGTTGTTATCCCGCTTTTGGTGGTGGTGCAGGTATATTGTCACGCATGCTCTATGGGAGAGGATTCCCTGACCAACGCCACTATTATGGTGACGGGAGATACATCCCTCAAAATGCCGTTTGGAGGCCCTGCCTAGGTTAAGCATTTGGGAGTTTAAAAAAATGTTATACCAAGAAGTGACATGAAACAAACAACACACGCGTATCTCCCCCCTTCGCACCGTTTTTCGGTTGGGCTGCGTTCAAGAATTGTCTCGATATAAAGCAGATCTAAACTCAGCAGAGACTGTCCCTAGAATCGACTCCGAGGGCGTAACCTATTTGAGTTTGCATTCGATTCGAACAGATAACAATATAGTTGAAACCGCCCGCTCACTTGGCATCCTGGCGTCCTGTCCTCCCGCACTCACTGTCTCCACGCGCCCAGGCGTGCGTACACGCAGCTTCCTCTCTAGTCTACCGACCGTGCCTTCATCTCCTACCTCCCATACCCTTACCGCTGCCGGGGACATTGGAAAAAATGTTCATTGGGACCTCAGGAACCAAGGAGGATTTCCAAGATCTCGGTGATTATTGGGAAGTGGCGCGGGTAACTATGGCGTGCACGCTGGGAGGAGATAATGGTGGACGGGTGGTGGTTGACACCCACCGTCCAACCATATTCATTTATAACTAAGTTGAAAAGTTTTCCCAATCGTTTCTTACTTCCTTGTGTAAAGGAAATTTCAAGCCCCGCGTTATATCTATTCTGCCGTGGGAGACCCGGCCCTATGGCCTCTTGGTCAACTTTTTTAATAAATGCGTATTATTTATATATTATTCATACAATATATTAAACACAATTCAATAAGTTCATGTCATTGTTAATTTTATTTTTGATAGATGCGTATTATTTATATATTATTCATATTTCAATAAGTTCATGTCATGTTAAGCACTTTGTCTAGAATGAGCAAAGATAGGATGTGAATCTCTCTTAGATACATTAGATATACGAATGGTGGTAGGTATATCTTAGTTTATTAACAATATACAATGAAATTAAATTGAACGGTATCAAGTACATACCGAAATGGGTGATCCTTATATAAATATGTATACATATCTCTATGTATATATATAGAACTACAATTACGTATAATGTAACATATTAATTATATAAAGATCGTAATATATGAGTAATGATAAAGTAAGTATATATATATATATGTATATATATATATATATATATATACATATGTATATTAAAATGTATTAAATTTTGAAACAACGTAATTTGACCGAATAATAAAGTAAGAATAAAGAAATCGAAGTGGTCAATGTATTCGATTCAAAGTAAATTATACCTTACTCTTGAATTACCTTTCAGTTTTATTGTCAACACGATATTATCCGACATCAGACAAACTTACTCGCATGATGACCCTGCAAATCTCTGTGGGGCGTCGAATGAGATAGATCCAAATATCTCTGCCTTCGAAGCACCTTCGTGACCGAGGTGGTTTTCAACCCTGTTCCGAACTCGCCCGATGTAATTAATACTCATCGAGCCAGGTGGAAGCAACTCGTAGGTAAATAATTCGCCATACAAAAAAAAAAAAAAAAGTTTGTCGCATTTTCGAAAGTCGCTTGGTTGTTTTGTCGATGTAAATGCGTTGGTCGGCGTTCATTTTTTTGGCGTTACATTATTGGTAAAATAGTTACGTGAAGTAAGTCCATAGACCTTATTTATCAATGGTGATTTAGGGTAAAAATATATTCCAAGGTAAGTCAGCCTCGGGACACCTCAAAAAGAATATTATAGACGGTTTTAATTTCCTTTTCAAACAACCAAAATATTTATACCAAATATAATTTATATCACCAATAGAAATATTATGCTTAGACATAGATTGTCAACATTAAGAGTTAAGGGAAATAATTGTTATATCCATGGATTATATAACAATTTTAACGTAATTTCTATTAGGATCTTGAAAAGAGTCAAGACACGGGGCTTAAAAAAGATGGACATGATTCATGGTTTTATAGTGGTATGATATTGATATATATGCAAGAGGCATTCCCTTCTCATGAAACATCTCTATGTCCAAACCCTCATAGTTGTACAAAGTGGAACTTCCCATTAAACAAACATAAGGACTTATAAACACGATGTGGTACTCAAAATTAAAAGAAAGTAACTTTGGGAATATAAATTGTGCAAGAGGAAGACACCGAATATTCACTAGTAGGGAGTTCATAATCATCACAAGGGTCTCTACAATTATATGTAGAGGATGAGGTATATATATATATATATATATATATATATATATAGAGAGAGAGAGAGAGAGAGAGAGAGAGAGAGAGAGAGAGAGAGAGAGAGAGAGAGCTCTACCCATATTTACATGGAGAGAATCGTCACCGGTTCATTAGTCCCCTACTATTCATATGACAACCGTAATCTAGAAAGTGTTCTATCTCCTCATTGCCTCTTGCCTTTGAATCCATCATTTAAATCCACCCTTGTGCCAGCTCTACAACATCAACATATATTATCTAATCTATATAGGGAATACAGAGAGTGGCATAACACTCTCCCCCACCTACATAGGAAGATATAGATGAGAGATGCCCTACCCCCATCTTAATGATCTAGATATAGTACTGTCATCCCAATGAGATGATGCAAACAAATACCACAATACCAAATGATCCACACATTCATTGACTACTTATATCATAACACACACACACGCACACGCACGCACACGCACACTCACACGCACATGCACGCCCGCACGCACGCGCACACTCACACACACACACGCACACGCACACACCACCCTCGCCACCACCCCCAAAACACACACACACACACACACACACACACACACACACACACACACACACACACACACACACACACACACACCCACCCACCCACACCCACATACCCACCCACCCACACCCACATACCCACCCACACCCACACCCCCCACACACACACACACCCACACCCACACCCACACACCCACACCCACCCACACACCCCACACACACACCCCCTCCACACACGTGCACACACACACGCACACGCACACGCACACGCACACACACACACGCACACACACATGCACATGCACATGCGCACACACACACACATGCACACACATACACACACACATGCACGCACGCGCGCGCGCGCGCACACACACACACATGCACACGCACACACACACACATGCACATGCACACACATGCACACACACACACACACACACACACATGCATGCACACACACACACACACGGTCAAGTGATTTTACAAAATTTAGATATGGGATTATAGAGAGCCTCTTGACTATATATTCTCAATATATATGGAGAAGATAGCCCCCTTCTCTCGATATATATTTGGGTTAGGGGCAGGTGGTGTGCCTCTTTCTTGACCCCTTTATATATTAGAGAGAGAGGGGGCCATCGGGATATATATATAGTGGGTGGCTATATCTAGTTGGAGGTGAACAAGATGATAAAGTCCCCGTCTATTCATATGTGGCAAAGGGAAGTGTTGGCACTCACACAAAGGGGAGGGAGAGGAGACGATGTTGTCAATGTTGGGCATCCGCTTCAACCCTCAATCGCATATATAGATGGGAGGGTAGAGCATAAAGCCCTATCTATATATGGGCTTCCCATGTGTGTGTGTGTGTGTGTGTGTGTGTGTGTGTGTGTGTATGGGGAGGGTCCATATATCTAGGAAAAGGAAGCGGTGAGAAACTTAACATTCCTTCAAAACCTCACATAGATTTTTAGCTCTCTATATATAGAGGATTTTGGCTCCCCTCTTTAAAGATGGGGGCCATGTATAGTGAGGCCCAATTACACCAAGATAAAGAGATGGGTCGGACAAGGTCTGCATCAATGGATACCCTTATATTTAGATATAGTCAATCCCCAGGATACCTCTCTACCAATTCCCTATGTATACTTTTATCACTCCCATATAGATATAAAGGGATAATATACTATGGTAAAATGTAACATTTCCATTAGTCTCTCCTTAGCCTAAATTTCCCTTGATATGTCTCAAGAATCTCATTTTTAGATCCCCAAGATTGTCTTCTTTCATAGGGACTCACATAGACAAATAAACATTATATGTGTGTGTGTGTGTGTGTGTGTGTGTGTGTGTGTGTGTGTGGATAAGTGATGGTACCAAAAATATAGAGGACATGGGAGTGCGTTTGTACACTATATATATATTTATACGGGATATGGAATATTATCTATTTTATATGGACGGGAGGCCATATCAATATGTGGCACTCAATCAATACTATGATGGTCTCAAATCCACTATAGATATATGGGGAGAAGGCATTTCCTTTTTACCAAGTTACTCTAGTACATTTATGCACTTGATCAAGAGTTCAAGGCACCCCCAATAATAGGTATCATATCATGTACATAATATTCAAAGCGGATAATCTACTTAAACTACACTCAACTACTAGATTCTATATTCAGATTGATGCCCTCTATCTCTATCTTGACACCGTCACATATTATTGATATATGGGTCCTTCATATATATATACATAGGGTCATATATATATAGTAGTGGTGTGTCTATGGGGTTGTGGAAAGTATTGAATCAGTTAATGTCTTTGTGTGTAATCTTTTCTATCCCTTTTCAAGGGGAAGATATAAAGGTTATTAAAAACTTTTATACACAATATTCTTCTTTCAGTGCATTGGTTACACAACAGATGAAACCGGTTCAATTTCTTCGATGAGGGAACAACGTACGAAATATCTTGGTTAGCATGGGTTAGGTAAGGGCCTACATTGTATGTGGAGGAGCCCCAATCTATATCAATGTATCCCTTTCTCTAACCCATGATGACCAAGAAATTAGAGCTAGTTTTGTACGTTGTTCCTCATTGCAAAAATTTGAACCTGGTTCCATCTGTTGAGTAACTAATGCACCCTGAAGGAAGAATGTGGTGTATAAGTTTTTTTAATAACCTTTATATCTTCCCCTTTGAAAGAGGATAGGAAATATTACTTATAAATAAATTAACCTCTTCAATACTTTCCATAACCCCATATACCTCAACATTATAGGAAAATTTAGGCCCAAGTTTGTATATATAGATATAAGGTATAAAAGAGAATGAGTAATCCCATGCTCTTCTTGTGTGTCATACTATTGCGTAAGAGTGTGTAGTATGCTCAAAGAAAAATGGAGAAGAAGACTCATGCCCCCAAAACACTTGTATTTTTGTAACGAACCCGAGTATTGAAGTGGAGGAGGATTGAAATATTCATGCCCCTAGAAACTGTTGAGAAAAGTGTTATGCCAATATGAGATTATGTCAAAAATATCTATCTATAAGTGGAAATATGAAAGTGAAGAGAAATATGGTGTAGCTTCCCTATGGTAGAAATGTATTGTAGGGCCGGGAATGTACGTATGGTCCTAGCCTTCTCGCATGTTTTCACACTTGTGTATTTTCTATCAAATTTTGGTATTTGGAAATGCTTCGAGGAATTTCCTAGTAAACGCCTATGCTTGAGCTTGTAATTTTACCCATAACTATAGAATATATCCTAATTAATTACCTCTCTTTTGAGGCATGTTTTAAAAATAATTTGAGCACATGATTCATAAGAATAGATGTGTTCCCATGTAATGTTTATCTAAGATTTTATAGGTGAATGTAAAATGTTCAAATGGTGGTCACTTGTGAGAACCTAGCTACACCTACAAAATTAGTTACACATAGTGGAAACCGGTGAATCAATATAATACAATATTTTACTTATTTAAAAACTTAACATCCATAATAAAAACAATCACACAAGATCCAACAATTATGAAACACAAGATTTATGTGGAAACCCTTTCGGGAGAAAAACCACAGAGAAAAGACTGCTTGGATCTACTATCCAAATCCAGTCACAAAAATATTTCTTACAAAATTTGTAGGCACCAACCTACTGGAGACACCAATCCCCACAACTATCACTTTTAGGCATCAACCCACCGGAGACATCAATCCCCACAGCTAAGAACCAACTTGGAAAGAGACACTAATCTCTCGAGAAGCACCAAAATCTGAATAATATTCTTCAATAAATTACAATACCATAAATGCACTCTGTATTCCATTGAGAAATCAACCTTCTATAAATGATCTTCAACCTTTTAATTCATTCCACACTTCATTCAGAAATTCACTTTGAAAATGATCAACACACTCAAGAAAATTGCTTGAATGATTCTCAGATCATTCCACCCTCTCAATGATCTTTAATGATTTCTAAATTTCATTCCACTCATACTCAACAATCTTCTCTTAATGATCTCTCATTCATTTACTTGCATAAAACTATCTTTCTCTCTTCCCTTGTTCTTCAAAAGTTCACCAGCTTCTCTACACACACTCAACAAAAACATTTCCAACTATATGTCCTTTTATATCATTTTCATCTCTTGAAAGGGTGTGATTTCTTCCCAAGGGTCAACCCAATAACATTCTTTTGGATGCAAGACATGAGTTGACCTTTCCAAACTGATATTTGAATTTCTAAGTTTTTCCTTGACTTCCGCAGACTTGCTCTATTTTCACCTTGTTCTCGTGGCTCTCCCTGGACCTCCGTGGCCCTTTCTTTGACCATCGCAACTTTCCTTGACCTCAGTGGACCCATTTTATCTTCTACCTTGTTTTGTGGTTTTCCTATCTACCTATACGACTTCATTTTTTCTTCCGCCTTGTTTCTGTGATTTTATTTGACTTTTATGACTTCATTTTATCTTTTGTCTTGTTCCATGATTTTCCTTGATTTACGTGGATTTCCTTGACATTCATGAATTTCCATGACCAAATCCTTTCTATGCAGATATTTAGACTTATACTATGCATGGAATAATATGGATCAATTCCTTTATTCCATGACACACATCATTTGTTCCACGACGTTCTCACCTTCAAAAATGCATAGGACACTAAAAGTAGTCCCCCTTTATTGTGCAACATTGACTTGTCTTCAAATCCATGAAACACTACAAAATGAATTCCTTTGTTGCCCGACGTTTGAAAAGCGGGAAAGACTAAAAAGTGACTTCCTTTGTTTCATGGATTTTTAATATATTTGAAACACTACAAAATGAATTCCTTTATTATGCGTATTTTTAAAATCAGTGAACCACTACGATGAGTCTTGGATAAATTCCATAAAAAATTAGTATGACACATTGATTAAAATTGGCACTTAGAAGTTGGTTGATCCTCCATTTAGTTGTATTCCAATTGGTTGTATGTGAATAGTCCACAATAAATACACAATTGATTTCTCATTTGATAAACATAAAGCTAGGTTTTTCACAAAGGGTTATGCTTAAAAGGAATCCATAGATTAGAATGAAACCTTTATGCCAATGAGTTGGACTACCATTCAAAATAGATGGAAATTCATCGGATGGACATGAATACTTCCTTTCTAAATGGTGATATTTAGTAAGCAATTTACATGACTTAGCTTGAAGGTTTTACAGGTTGACACACAAAAGTAAAAGTGTGAAAACTTAAAAAAATCATTGTATGGTTTTAAACAAGCCCCTCGTGCATGGTACGACAATCTAGTTAACAACTCTTGAAAATGAACTTATTTAACATTTTGGGTTTGAAGATGTAATACTTTTTGTTAAAACCATTGACAAAATGATTTTATTTGTAGGGGTGTACATTGATGATCTATTTATCATAGAAAACAATGAAAGCTACACTACAAAATTCAAATCAAAGTTGAAGAAATTATTTGAAATAACTTATTTGGGTTATCTTCATCACTATTTGGGCATTGAAGTAATTCAAAAAATAAACTATATCTTTATCACTCAACAAAAGTACATTGGATATTCATACTCTAACTATGATGGTGATTTTGAAGATGAGAAATCTTCTTAAGGATTTCTAATGAATTTGGGAATAACGGTGATCAGATTGAAATCCAATAAGTAATTAGTGCTAGCGATTTCTTTAGTAGAAGTGGAGTATATGACATCGTCAAAGGAAACCAAAGATATTTTTTTGGATCAAAAGGTTTCTTGTAGATTCATAAGAACAAAAATTTCATCAACACCTCTCATGGTTGAAATTCAAAGACAAAGAATCCAATCTCACATTGAACCAAGCATATCAATACTAAATTCCATCCGATTTGACACTATGTGAAAGTTGGCGGTGTAAAGTTGCAACAATGCGCTATAACAAAACAACCAACAACATCGTGACAAAAGCACTTGGATGGATTTTTTGAAAAGTAAAGGGGAATACTTGGTCTCACCATTAAAGGGAATACGAGAATTTACGGAAGCGCATAGTCTACGGAATCTACGAGAATCTTCAAACAGCAATGATAGAAAATAAAATGCAGCGGATTTAAAGGATGCGAAAGGGGAAAAGAAGCTATAGATGTTTATAACAACAAAATAAGATAAAACACTTGGCTGCAAATAACACGATTTAGGCATCAAATTGCTTCAACAATACATATATATTTTCCAATAATGAACAACAATTATAGCTGCACTTAAAACATTCATTCATACAATAACAGTGAGAAATGAAGTTTTTCTATCAACAAAAATAGTCCAGACTTGAAGGCGCACACTTTTCTCCTTCTTCCAAATCTGGTTTTTCTCCTTCTTCTATCTTCTTCTTCCTGCTTCTTGCTCTTCTTACTAAATTTCAATAAAACATAATGCATTAATAATAAACACCTACACAAAAGACTTGCCTTGCAAGTCAACACAAAATCTTTGACAAGAGATAATCAGGGAGAATGTTTCAACAAAAAGTAAATGTGCAGCAGTCATAATTAATTACAAATCAGATATGTCAGTGAGATAATATCTGGGAAAAGATAGAGATTAATTGCACAATAAATTCTGACTTGAATTTCCAACACTCCCCCTTAATTATGAACTACTATGAGATCATTAGAAATATGAATCAAGTTTGTTCAAAAACTGTTGTAGCATTTCCGTAGCTAACTGATAGTTTTCCGGAGCTGCTAACTTGTGCAAAGTCACAAACTCCTAAGCCACTTCGTAAATACTCAAATGTCTCTTTTTCCAATGCTTTTGTAAATATGTCAGCCAATTGATCTTCAGACTGCAAAAATCAAGACAAATTTATTTGTTGCTTATAAGCTCTCTGATAAAATGATACCTCGTATCAATATGCTTAGTTCTCTTGTGAAACACATGATTTTTAGATAATTCTATGGGGGAACTGTTATCACAGAATATTGTAGTGGCTTCCTTTTGATCATGCATCAAATCTTTCAACATCCTTCGCATCCAAACAACTTGACACACAACACTAGTGGCTGCCACATACTCAGCTTCAGCTGAAGAAAGGGTCACAATGGGTTGTTTCTTTGATGCCCATGACACAACACCTATACCAAAGTGAAAAGTATACCCAGAAGTACTTTTCCTATCATCTATGCTGCCCCCACAATCACTATCGGTGTACCCAACAAGATTGAAATCATCTGAAGTGGAATACAATATACCAAAATCCTTTGTACCACTTACATACCTCAATATCCTCTTACCGGCCTACCAATGTGAGTCTTTTGGAGACTCCATAAACCTTGAAATCAGACTTACACCATACATAATATCCGGCCTTGTGGCTGTTAAGTACATAAGGCTTCCAACCAGCCTCTTGAACAATGTAGAATCCACACATGCTCCATCATCTTCCTTGCTTAACTTCATCCCTGTCATAACCGGTGTTGGGGATACCTTGCACCTTGCCATATTAAATCTCTTCAAAACTTCATTTGCATATTTAGATTGAGAAATAAATATACCATCATTGGATTGATGGACTTCAATCCCCAAGAAATACCTCATAAGACCCAAATCAGTCATTTCAAATTCATTCTTCATTACTGATTTGAAAGAATCTATGTTTAGATCATCGGTAAAGATTAGATCATCCACATACAAGCAAACAATCAAAATTTTACCTTGCTTGTTGACCTTGATGTACAATGTTGGTTCACAACCACTTCTTTGGAAACCATTTTGAATGAGATAGGAGTCAATGCGGCTGTACCAAGCTCTTGGAGCTTGCTTCAATCCATAGAGTGCCTTCTTCAACCTATACACCTTGTCTTCATGACCCGGTAGCTCATAGCCTTGTGGCTATTCCACATACACTTCCTCCTCTAAATAGCCATTTAGAAATGCAGACTTTACATCCATTTGATATACAGGCCACTTGTTGTGGGCAGCAATAGCTAAAACAATCCTAATTGTATCCAACCGAGCAACCGGAGAAAATGTCTCATTGAAGTCTATACCGGGTTGTTGTGTAAAGCCCCTTGCAACTAGCCTTGCTTTATGCTTTTGCACTTTCCCATCAGCATCTTGTTTAGTCTTATAAATCCATTTGACACTAATTACATCTTTGCCTTCCGGCAAATCAACCAACTCCCATGTTTGGTTCTTTTCAATGGATTCAATCTCCTCATCCATGGCTTTTGCCCATATATCACTACTCACAACCTCTTCAAATGTTAATGGATCATCAATATGAGAAAATAAAGCAAAAGCTGAAAATGAATTAGTTGTGTCAACATTATACAACTCACTCAAACTCCTTGTTTTTCGTGGCATCATGCTTGCTAGAGTTGGATCCGGAGATGAAGAACTACTTGGAGTGCTAGATGGTGTTGCTCCAAGGATACCGATTGATGTAGATGTCGGTGTAGATGCTTGTGAAGTTTTCTGTCCTGTTGGTGTGGACAGCAGCCTTGAGGATCTCCTTGGTGTGAATGAAGGTGTAGCTTGAGCTGCAACTTGTGGTACCATCCCAGGATTGAAAGGAGCTGTTGTTTGAGTTATATTTGGTGTGGGAAACACTTCATCCACCATATTATCATTTGGGACAGCAACTGCAATTCTGACGAGTCCTCTCTATGCTTCCATCCCATGCTTCATCCTCCATAAACTGAACATCACGGCTGATTATAACTTTCTTATTGATAGGATCAAACAACTTATATGCTTTTGTTTCCTCTGAGTAACCAACAAATATACATTTTTGTCCTTTATTATATAACTTCTTTCTCAACTCATCTGGAACATGCGCATATGCTATACATGCAAATACCTTCATATGAGAAACACTATGTTTCCTTCTTGTCCAAGCCTCTTGAGGGACTTTGTTTCTTACGCTCTTTGTTGGGCACCTATTCATGATGTAAACAGCAGTTGCCACTGCCTTAGCCCAATATTCATTTGGTAGATGTTTGGCTGCCATCATGCTATGAGCCATCTCCATAATTGTTCGGTTCTTCCTCTCCGCCACACCATTTTGTTGAGGTGTATAGTGGGCTGTAAATTGCTTGTGTATGCCATGAGATCTACAAAAATTTATAAATTCATTAGATATAAATTCACCGCCTCTATCCATCCTTAGAACCTTGATGTAGTGGCCGCTTTGCTTCTCCACAAGTGCCTTGAACTACTGGAAATAAGCAAATGCATCAGATTTGTGTTTCAAGAAATAAACCCAAGTTTTTCTTGTGAAATCATCAATAAAAGTAAGAAAATAAGTGCAGCCTCCTATAGACGGTGTTTGCATTTGCCCACAAATATCTGAATGCACAATCTCAAGTGGAGTCTGTAGCTCTATTTGCCTTGCCAACTGGAAATGACTCTCTATGTTGTTTGCCCATAATACATCCTTCACAAACTCTTTCCAGTTTCTCAATTAATGGAAAACCTTTTACCATATTCTTCATATGAAGTAGTTTCAAGTGCTCCAAAATATAAATGCCCAAATCTAAAATTCCATAGCCAAGAATCATCCTTTACCACTGATTGAAAAAGCTGCTTGAGTTTCTACAGAAACATATTTTTCCTCTTTGGAGTTGTTCTGGCCATTTCCGTAGCTATCTTGGACATTTCCGTAGCTGTCTTGAACATTTCCGTAGCTGTCTTGAACCTTTTTGTGGCTGTTTTGAACATTTCAGTAGCTGTTTTGAAATTTTCCATAGCTGTCTTTGGCTACTGCTGATTTTGTATCTTCTACCTTAAAAGCTGCTCAGAATTTACAGTATGTGTCTCATGAATAGCTTGAGCTATTTTTCCTTTCATACTCGACCTTATTTTTAATGGAAACATGCGGTTTATAGTCATTTGTACCTTGGCAATAAGCATATTGCTTGGAAGCTTGTCCAAAATAACACACTCATTGTTTTCCATGTACACTCTATAGCCCTTTTGTATCAGTTGTCCAATGCTCATCAAGTTGTGTTTTAGACCAGCAACATAATATACATCAGGCATAAATTTCGGCTCCCCCTTTTTGGTTAGAATATTAACCGTACCTTTACCCAAAATAGTAACTTTGTTGTTGTTACCAAGTGTAACATCAGTTTGAACTGATTCTTTCAAGCTAGAAAACAAATCTTTATTACCTGTCATGTGATTATTGCAACCCAAATCTAAATACCATATGTCACATGGGCTTTCTTGAACAACATTGCACTCAACTGGAGAGTTTGTAGGGATTGCTTCAGCAATCTTCGTGCATGCAATGAACATGTTTCCTGAGGAGTGCTACTTGACTGATTTTGACCTTGCTTCTATTGATCATATTGTTTTTTCTTGCATTCATGAGCATAATGCCCAAACTTCTTACAATAGTGACATTGAATGTGTGATTTTTCAAATCTTTGGCCACTTGGGTGACTGAAATTCTGATTTTGACCTCTACCACTAGCATTTGCATAACTGCTACTACGTCCACTTCTAGGAGAACTTCTCCCTCTACCTCTAGGACTGAAACTCCTCCTTCCTCTTCCACGATTTACAGAAATCTGAGATGAAAATGCATTTTCAACTGAACTATTTGATCTATTCAGTCTATATTCATGATTGATAAGAGAGGCATGTAGTTCATCAACACTAAACTGGCTCAAATCTTTGGTTTCCTCTAGAGCCACAACTATGGGATCAAATTTAGTAGGGAGACTTCTAAGTACCTTCTCAACAACCTTCCTATCCTCTATGACCTCTCCATGGGACTTGATTTGATTTATTAGACCAACAACATGAGTAAAGAAAGACTCTATTGAATCTGAGTTTCTCATTGATAAATTTTCAAATTCTCTTCTAAGGAGCTATAATTTAGCAGTTTTAACCTTGTCCATACCTTGATACGCAATCTGGAGTGTGTCCCATGCTTCCTTGGCTTTCTTTGCTACTGCAACTCTTGGGAGTATGCTCTCATGCATTTCTTGATGGATATAAAACAATGCTTTCCCATCCTTCTTCCTCTGTTCCTTCAAGACGTCCTTTTGAGCTTGTGTAAGAGCATTGTATCTTTGCTAGTCTCTTGGTTCTGTAAGCTGTTTTCAACCATTTCCCAAATGTCTTGAGACAAAAAAAAGCTTTCATGGTCAAAGACCAATACTCATAGTTCTTTCTGTGAAAATAAGAGTTTGCACACTAACCAGCGATGCACTAGATGTAGAAGCCATTAATGGTTGCCAAATGAAAAACTAAAAAACTAGAAATGAAATAGAAGAAGGGTTTAGCCTTGACTCGATACTAGATGAAGGGAATACGAGGATCTACGGAAACTACAGAGTCTACGGAATCTACAGAATCTTCAAACAACAATAGAAAATAAAATGCAGTGGATTTAAAGGATGCAAAACAGGGGAAAAGAGAAGCTACAAAAATTTATAACAACAAAATAAGATAAAACACTTGGCTGCAAATAACACAGATCTGGGCATCAAATTGCTTCAGCAATACATATATATTTGCCAATAATGAACAGCAGCTACAGCTGCACACAAAACATTCATTCATACAATGACAGCTAAGAAATGAAGTTTTTCTATTAGCAAAAACAGTCTAGACTTGAACTAGAACTGCGCACTTTTCTCCTTCTTCCAAATCTAGTTTTTCTCCTTCTTCTATCTTCTTCTTCCTGCTTCTTGCTCTTCTTTCTCTTCTTACTCTTCTTACTAATTTTCAATAAAACATAATGCATTAATAATAAACACCTACACAAAAAACTTGCCTTGCAAGTCAACACAAAATCTCTGACAAGAGATAATTAGGGAGAATGTTTCAACAAAAAGTAAATGTGCAATAGTCATAATTAATTACAAATCAAATATGTCAGTGAGATAATATACGGTAAAGATAGAGATTAATAGCACAATAAATTCGACTTGAATTTCCAACAACTATGACCCCCAACAAATTAAGGGGAATGTAACATTATTGTGATATACATTAATCCAAGGTAGTGGAGACTTTTGTCTTAATTAATATAAATGAAAAGTCATTCCTCTAAAAGCGAGAAGATGTAACGCGAAAGCAATGACGCCACGCTCATGGCGATGAGCGGCGATGATGACGCCGCGCCACAAACATACGACCGAAAATGTGACAATTTTTTTAAAAAAATTGGGTGTGCCCGTATATCAGGCTCGAAACTACAAGTCACGATAATGCTTCAAGGTCAGAGATATTTGAATTTATCTCATTCGACGTTTCACAGAGATAAGTAGGGTCGTCATACGAGTTAATTTGTCTAATGTCTGGTAATATCGTAATAGCAATGTTTCCAATGTTAACCTTAGGGTATGATGTAATTTATTATGAAATGAATTCACTGACCACTCAATTTTATTTTTATTTTATTATCCAGTTATATTACGTATATCGCGATTTAATACATTATAATATATATATATATATATATATATATATATATAATAATAATTATACATTAAGATGTATACTTGGCCCTAATTTACTTTATTACATTGCATGACTTTATGTATTTAGATATACATAACACCATGTTTATATTTAGTATAATATTATATGGAAATTATGTTATGTGTCATACTACTATTATACTATGTAGTATATAATACTTAAGCAAACCTAAGTAGTTATCCGTGTAGGATAAACATATAAAAAAAAGAAAACCAAAAGACAAGAGTCCTTGTCAAGATCTAGCTTTTCAACTATGTTTAAATTTTATGGTTGGGGCGGTGGGTGGCTCATCAACACCTGACAAACACATTTACTTCTTCCTCCTTATGCGTGCAAGCCACAAAACCACTGAGCTGCCTGTTTGATTTACTTTACAATTACTACACTCAGATTTTGCAAAACGCAATCCTCACACAGCCGGCTGTTGCTTTGGGTGTTGTCCTGACCCCATGGGTTCAATACGGTGGTTGAAGATGGAGTTACGGCGAGTGGGACAGGCGACGAAGATGGCGAGCAAGGAAAAATGTGTTACCACCACTATCTTCGGGTATAGCAAGGCACATGGTCTCAGTCACGGCCTGCCACAGCAGTCGGCCAGGTGACAGCAACAAACAAGTCCCCCTTTTCTTTTCTGAGCGCTAAAACAAGCAGGCTATCAACTATGTTGTTATATGTTCAGTATCGAATGCAGCTTCAAATCGATTGAGGGCAGAGAAAAAAGTGAAAGCGACCTGAACCAGTGTTTCACCACGGTTTTTACTACTGAAAACATGCTCAATCACGGTTTAGGTGAGAATCTCACAGAGAGGTGGATCCGTTTCATATCAGAATATTCATGAAGTCCAATTTGTTTTGCATTTGTGTGAGCATTTCGGAGTGTACGTTGTTACAGTCTAACAACACGATGAATAACAGAGAAGTCCTTTTGATTGATACGATGCAAGGGACATTACAAACAGTGGGCCATTCCCAATTACTCATCAAGAATGATCCTAGGGTAGAAATATTTATATTGAATTGGCTGGTGGTAGAAGTTAGGTGTCGTTAAAAGAGAGAAACATAATGTACTCAACTCTATGCCTTCAAATATCAACAAAGCATATCCCAGGAGAAGGATTCGCACCAAAAGCCTGTTGATCCGGTTCCATTTTCATTGATTCTCTATTGAAACCTTATCAGATTTAATATACAGCCCGAGGAAAACAAGAAGGTCCCATAAAGGTGGGTCTGTTTCAAATTAGATTGTTCACGAAGTAGTTTGCTTTGCAAATTAGGGAGCATTTCTGCGTGTAAAATTAGTACTGCATTGCTTTGCACTTTAGGTCAGTCATATGACATGGTGGCCTTACAGAAAAGTATCCTTATTTTAATTGTTTTATATGATAGTATGATTTTTTTTTATATTTATCCTAGCACGGGTCTGGTATCAGGACTGTTATTAATAATAAAGGGATATTGGTAGTATACTGTTATAGATAGAGATTTAATCATAGTGAGTACATTAGTTTTGTTAATACTTAAATATGAATAATATTTAGAATATCAGTCCCCTTATTAATGAAATGTGCTAATGAACTTATTAAGCTAGAACTTTGTATTAAAATCTCTTTTTACCAATTTAATTGGGGCATTGTATGGGACTTCAATTTTATTTGATATCCTTTCCCTTACTAATTTACAATAATTTGGTAATAGATTCATAAATGAAGAAAGAAAAAACTTGATAGAGCTAGAGCATAGATTTCGTAATTGGCATATATAAAACTATTTAGAACTTAAGTCTTTTTATCAACAAAGCAAGAGATAATGCACTATTTTTTTCCAATCTTTTCAACACATCACTTTCAAGTATCAAAACAAAATTTTAATATATTTTCTTTTGTAATTTCTTTCCAACATTCCACAAAAGAATTCAACAACATTTCCAATAAATTTTAGAGTAAGAAATACTATCATTTCAATGCAACTTTCCTTCAACATTTTGTTACAACATTTTCTACTTCATGTGGAAACAAATTTACAATAATGGAAGCTAAAGAAAACAAAGCAATATTACATTTTTCCTCCACTCAAGGTGGGTAAATACATGGTGTTTTTACATTGACAACAACAAGGTTCCAATGCTCCAAATATCAACAAGGTGGCTCCTCCATAGTTTGCTTGATTCACAACAAAATAAGGGGAGAGGCAACGCTCTCCTCCCAACCAAATACCCAATGGAGAAGAGAAGCCATCTTCTCCATTGGCCCCCGAGCCCCAACCACATCACAATGGGGAGAATCCAACTCATGGCAACTACAAGCTTCCACATAACAAACATAACATTTCACATGCATTCCATATTCCTTCAAGACAAGAGAATCAACAACACAACAAGGGGAAAAACAATCACAACAACAAGTCACAAGGCTTACCAAGAAAGCCACAAGAGTAAGACATATGGGGAAGCCACTTATACCTCCCAATGGGAATGGGTGCCACCTAAAAGCCTCCAATGCAAACACCATACCCCTAACAACTCTTATGCCTCCCTCAAGTACCCCTTATCCCTCCATTCACTCTTATGCCTCCCTCAGCTCTTATGGCTCCCTCAAAGTAAAACAAGAAGAAATGCAAGCATTTCTCTTACAAGGTGGGCACCCAACCCAAGCTCCCTCCTCAAGCACATGATCTCTTATGCCTCCCTCAATTAAGCTCCCCATAGTCTCCTCTCACTCCCAACTTAGGCATTCTACCCATTCCCAACAAGCCTTTCAAACAACAACATTCAACACAACACAAAAAAAGAATACATTCATATGACAAAAGAAACATAATGCAAGCAAAGGGGAAGCTCCTACCTTTCCATGGTAGAGTTTGCTCCAAGTATGAAGTCTCAAATCCCTTCAAGAATCAAGCAAGCATCCACAAGCTCCAACAAAGTTCTCACAAGTATCCACAAGCTCCAAAAATTCACAAGCTTCTTCTAAATCCTCTCCTCCCAAAATACACAAGACTAAAAAAATGAAACTTCCAACCCCCAAAACAAACAAGAGGCTCAAATAAATAGAGAAAAGAGAGGGAGGGATGATGTGGCTCCAAGTAGGATGCCACCTCCTTTTCCCTCCACTCCACATCATTTGGTCAACATCAAATTCCAATGCACCATTAATAAGTGGTTGAAAGAAAGGCAAGCAACTTGCACACTCCAACTAAGCCCACTCCCTCAAAGGACAAAATTAAATTTGAAAGAAAGTGCAATTAATATTTTTACCCTTTTATCCCCCCAAAACACCTAAAAGACCCTAAATTTGGCCTTCCAACCCATAGGTAGGGTTGGCATGGGGTTTTAAGAGGTGTGGGACAAGTTTGACTTGTCCCACAAGCTTTGAAATTTGGCCTCCAAGGCCAAATTCGAGTTTCCCATGTGGGGTAGAGTGTGTTACACTCAAACTCAAACACACATCAATCCACACAAAATCCAAAGTAAATCAAGGTTAATAAATGAACTCTCTTAGGTCACATCTTTTAATTAGTTTAGGAAAATCTCAAATTAACTTAATTAACCCACTACAACCCATGGCTAACAAAGGGGTAAACTCCAATCCAAGAATTATGAATAATAACATAAGTAAAAATTTCACTTACTAAGAGCAACACATACTAACATAGTAAAAAGGGAAAAATTAAACAAAACAACACATGATCCCTAGGTCACAATTTTCCCTTTACCAGATAATTCTAACACACACACAATTACTTGTTGCCATGGTGACCTTAGCTGGATTCTTCTCGAATTCCGATGTGGTCGGTCTCCACTCCTCAGTATTGTTGTGAATATAATATACTTGCAGAGCAGAAAATACCTCCTTCGGCCTGTTGGCCGCATTAAAACATTCATGCCAAATATACAATATAATCTAAAATAATCAACACCTGATTCACTATCATCTATGCAAGTACGATATCACTTAACACTTTCTAGCACATTCTTATTCCACATTTCATTTATATCAAAACGATCATCACATTAGTCAAATTATCAAGTTCTACTCAATATGATTAAATATATCCCATGTCAGAATTAAGATAAATATCCCTGTCAAAAGTATACAATTATCATCATCAAATGTCCACCAGTAAACCATATGCATCATATAAAGATCAAATCAATAACAGTCCCATGTCAATGATATCTACTAGCATGCTAAAACAAGAGGTCATAATAATCCATAGTAAAGTAATCAGTCTCGAAAACAAAAAAATAAAACGAAGTCGAAGGGAAGTGGGCACTACAAAAGAATTACCAATATTGTTATTTTGTCATTCCTTTACCTCGAGTGACACTTAACCAAATGTTTAAATCTCTCCCGGTGCTGTAATCGCGCAAGTTTGGATCTGCATTGAGGGATTAACAGTATTCAAATTCGATAATTGTGGATTTCCTTTTCACGGCCGCCTTGGTATCTTCACCCGCTTGAATTATTAGTTTTTTTGCCTTCCTGGATCCTGATTTTAAGCTCAGTGGTGACGGTGTGTCAAGATTTTCAAAGCAAAGGTAGGAATTCTGCTTTCATGACACAAACTGTCACTTTTTGGATTGTTGAGCTTAGAGTTAACTGGTCTGCAAGAATTTGTTGTCGGCGAAGAAAGGAATTATGTTTTCACGAAAGAAATTTCTTGATATATTTGCTGTAAATAATTTTGTCAGTCGTCTCTAGATTTGATCTTTAATACTTCATCCATGGGTTTCTTGTTGATTATTTCTTTCCAAAAATATTTGCTTGAAGAGCATTAAGCGCAGTAATTTAATCGACCTGTCAATAAATTTGCGCATTCGTATGGTCTTCTCGTTGTTCTTATTGTCATAGTGATTTCAGAACTTTTAACCGAGGGTTTCAGGTCTGTATTTTTTCCTCTATATTCTTTCCTTCAATTTATACACAAATCTCTTTTAAACTTCCTTCGTTTTGCTTTATTTTGAAGATATGTGTAGATCACTTAACTATGGAAGACGAATCCCAGGCAGGAGAGATTTCGGAAGATTAGAGTGGGACAAATTCAGCGGAGCAAGCCGAGATAACCAAATCTGAGCGCTTTCCTCTCATATTGCGCAGTAAAGGTTGCAGATTTCACTTGCAGAGAGAGAAGTAGTACAAGAAGAAAGACAATCTGCAGCCATGTCTCAACAGAAATTACAGGAGATCCGCAATCTGGAGAATTTGTAAAGCCACGATATTATGAGAAGCTTCTTGATATTGTAGGAGAAGGTGGCGATGTATCTGTTATGCTGGCTGCGTACAAGAATTTTGATAAGCGGCGTTCAGTTTCAATCCATAACAAAGCTGCCATGTACCTCACGCATCGTGATGTCGGAGAAGTTTTGAGCATGCAAGACACACGTGGACAACAAATCTATGCAGGCAGTCATGAAGCCACAGAAGCTGCAGATGAACTTGTTCCTGTAAGCCTCATGGAACTGAAAATAGCGAAGCGGAATGAAGGTGCGGTGGTATATGGTGAGCTTTGTGTTCAGGCTTTCAAATTTGGGAGAATCCACACTCTTCTGGAGGAGGCAGAGACTGGGAATGCAGTCGCTCTTTCCATCCTTTCTCCAGATCCCTCTTCTATTCATCAATCTTTTGCAAGAAGCAATTATCTAAAAAGGCAGGAAAATTGCTGTCAAGGAGCCCAGGTTTATCCAAGGTGAAGGCGGTGTTGTATTCATTAATGTAGACAACCCCTGGTCTATAGAAACAGTACCGAGCTTTTCTGCTCCTGCAAATGTTACAATCCGTGAAGACGAAATCGGCAAATGGATGAGATGTGCAGATGTGGCTTATAAAGCGAAAGAGTGGGATAAATGCATCCGAAATTGTACCAAATGTGAGATACGCTACTTGAAGGGGATAATACCTAAGAATATCTATATGCTTAACCTGTACATTTTCAGATGGCGCGCTGAAATTGAAGATGGCCGGTATCCTGAAGCGCTGCAAGATGCAGAGATATATTATAGACTCCGTCCTTCCGTCGCACCTGCAGTTAAGATGAAGATTAGATCACTGTTGTCGGTGGGAAGATATCAGGACGCATTTCGTTTTCTTCATGGTGCCCTTGCTATTGTTGCTCTCCGAAACGAGGACTTCACATCCTACTATCGTGAATGGGGCACTGCATATTTTGACATGGGCGAAGCCATCACAGGAGCAGGTGTAGGCAGGCCTCATTTTTCGAAACCAGACGGGTACTTCGTCGGGCCGGTGGAGATCAGAATGGCAAGTAATGGCTGCGGCAGGGTTTGTTCGCCACAGAGGATATCCAGCTAGGTCGGGTGCTGTTGATCAGCAAGGCTTTGGCCGTGTCTAACAAATCCATGGAGGATCCAGTTAAAAACGGGCTGCTAAAAATGTGAAAGATGCACTGAGTTCTTGTGGAGGCCACATTTTGAAACTCTTTCTGTGTCACCGTAGCTGCGAGTTGATTCCCAAAATGTCAGATTTCTTCAACCTCTCCAAAGAAAATTTGTCGATTTCAGGGGATGCAGATCGTGGAGAATACAAAGACTCTGAAATCCGTCTCATATTAGACAGAATTTCATTGGACGAGTTGTCTGCAGGTTCAATGCTAGAGAATTGTACAGAATCGGCTATGCTTAACCCTGACGTAAGAAGGCTGTATTTTGGGGTTTGGCTGCTTATATCCTTCATAAACCATTCATGCCTGCCTAGTGCAGGAAGAATCACTCTGGGTGATATTACCAGAATTCATGCAAGCAAGCTCATCAAGAAGGGTGAAGAAATCACCATTTCTTATTTTAATGTTCTGGTCCCATATCAATTTCGACAAAAATATTGTAATACTTTCCACTTCGACTGTAAATGCAAAAGATGCGGAATTGAAAGAAAGATAATAAAATCTGAACCAAAAGCTAAAATACTGTACGATGATTACTTGATAGCCTGCAATTTGAAGAGAGCAGGCAGGGCTACCCAACTGGAGAAACTTGTCAATCAAGCAGAAAATTGTTTGAAAGCTTTGAGGGAAAGCAGGAGAAAAACAGGGGTCAACAAAGCAGGCGAAGGGTGGATTCGATCCTCGTTCATGGCTGCTTATCTTGCGCGTATTGTTTGCAGAAGAAAGAAACATCTAATAAAGGCGTCCTCAGAAACAGAGTGGGAAGCATTGCTGACCGCAGCCCGTTGCATACGCGAAACTTGTCCAGGTGACATTCAATATCTAGTATTTTGTCAAATCTGTCTTTGCTTTTGGATAGATTTTTCATTAAAGAATCAGAATCAGAAATATGATAATCATGCGGAGATGGCTCTTCTTGTGAAGAATGCACGCAACTCCGTGTACGGGTGGCAGAGGAATGAAGTCGGAGATGTAATTTCCCAAAAATTGTGGGATCAAGTCCTTGACAAGGCTACCTAATTGCTAATTCTCAAAAAACTTTTGAGATGGCAACGGACTGTACTAAATATATTGCAGAAACAAGCTTATACGGTTTGCAAATTGGAATTGTTAGTATGTTTTCTGGTAAGCATTTTTATTTATTTGAATCTTTAGTCGTCTTAATTTTTGCAGTTTCTGATATAATGTCTTTCCAAAAGCGACCGATCTACAACCATCCATTACTTAAAAAAACAAATCAGCAGACCAATAGTTTTCAGTCACGGCGTTTCTGGTGGTTCAGATTTTTAAGTAGACAAAGTTTCCGTTAATTTATCGACCTGGAAATCTGAAGTACAGATGAACCGTGTGAAGTTTCCATTGTCATATGTGCGGCTCTTCAAATTTGACGACCAGGTTGTTTAAATGTTTTTTTAAACTGCGGTTTTGACCACTCTGATCCAGTTTTTGTAAACAACATACTAGTTGGATATTTTGGAAATGTTCCCCCTCGTCGTCCGGAGTTGTCAGCCCTGGTGACACGGTCGCATGACCCCATAAAAACACCATAAGATGCCATAAAAATTATATACATGCATTGTCCATCTGTGGGACCCGCATCCTCCTCCGTGGCATCTAGTCAGCACAACCCAGTCACCATCCTGTCCATGACTCATGCCAATTCCCGAGGCCGATCCCAAGGCAGATACGATCCATACGAAGGCAGAGAAATCGAAGGAGGAAAGGACATGAGAAGGTGGCGACATTTAATGCATCTCTTTGGAAAACCTGCCCCATTCCATCGATTAAACAAGCAACAAAAACTTTAAGCACCAAAACTGGGAACTCTGCAACTATATTCGTAGAAGGTCGATTGCAGGAGAATTGATGAGAATTGGTGAGAAGGTCCATTGTGTGAGAATTGGCGAGAAGCCTTAGATCTTAAAAAAATATTCAAGTGAATGAAACTACTTGAGGATATGCATTTTCAGATTTTAAAATTGTTCACAGATAGACATTTTTATTTTTCTGTTTTATAGAGAAATCGTGTGTGAAGTATATATATATATTTCTCTTACAAAATTTCCTTAAACAGAAAAAGATACCTTTAGAAAAGGGTAGCATAGATGAAGCAACTTGTTACTGATGTTAAACTCCTAGGAAACACTGAGCATTAAAAGGCTTCCTTCTTCACTATTCATTGTCAAATGTGGCCCAAGAATGTGGCTAGAAACGACCCTGCAATAATCCTCCATTACTGATGCTAAACTTGCAGGAAACACCGATCATTAAAAGGTTTCCTTCTTCAATATTCGTTGTCAAATGTGGTTGGAAAAAACCCTACAATAATCCTTCGTTATTGATGTTAAACTCCCATGCAACATTGAGCATTAAAAGGCTTCCTTCTTCAATATTCAACCCCAAAAGTGGCCCAAGAATGTGGTTGGAAACGACCCTGCAATAATCCTCCCATCATTTTCACTTGTATTTAAAAAAAAGTGAAACATATATGGATTCTCGTGAAGAGACCAAATGCTCCGGGACTAAATGCAACCTCGTTTGTTACACACGCACAAACGTGACAGCCTATGTATACCCAGATTTTGACTACCTTTATCCTATTGCGTTGTTTGTGTCATTTGTCACGAGACACTCAAACATGACATCCTATGTATACCATATATTTTGACTACCAATTTCCTATTACGTCGTTTTGTGTCGTTTGCCATATATGTGTAAATGTGATGACTGCGTATACCACAGATTTTGACTACTAGTTTCCTATTACGTTGTTTGTGTCGTTTGTCACATATGCGCAAACGTGACACCTGTGTATACCACATATTTTGACTACCAGTTTCCTATTACGCTATTTGTGTCATTTGTCACATACTGCAAACGTGACACCCTGTGTATACCACATATTTTGACTACCAATTTCCTCTTATCATTGTTTGCGTCGTTTGTCACATATTTGCAAATGTGACACCCTGTGTCTACCACTGATTTTGACTACCAATTTCCTATTATGCTATTTGCATCATTTTTTCGCTTACGCGCAAACGTGACACCCTGTGTATACCACATATTTTGACTTCCAGTTTCCTATTACACTATTTGTGTCTTTTGTCACATACGCGCAAATGTGACACCCTGTGTATACAACATATTTTGACTACCAATTTCCTATTACAATGTTTGCAACGTGTAAATGTGACAACCTATGTATACCACAAATGTTGACTACCAAAGTATCCTATTATGTTGTTTTTTCGTTTGTCACATACGCACAAACGTGACAACATGTTTATACCACATATTTTGACTACCAGTATCCTATAACGTTGTTTGTGTCATTTTTTGCATACACACAAACATGACACCTTGTGTATACCATAGATTTTGACTACCAGTTTCTTATTATGTTGTTTGCGTTGTTTGTCACATACACGCAAACGTGACACCCTATGTATACCATAGATTTTGACTACCAGTTTCCTATTACATTGTTTGCGTCGTTTGTCACATATGCGCAAATGCGACACCCTATGTATGCCATTGATTTTGACTACCAGTATCCTATAACACTTTTTGCATCATTTTTCGCATACACACAAACATGATAGCTTGTGTATACCACATATTTTGACTACCAATTTCCTATTACGCTATTTTTGTTGGTTGTTACATACCTGCAAATGTGACACCCTGTGTATACCATGATTTTGACTACTAGTTTCCTATTACGTTGTTTGCGTAGTTTGTTATATACGCCCAAACGTGACATCTTGTGTATACCACTAATTTTGACTACGGTATCCTATAACACTTTTTACGTCTTTTGTCACATACACATGAACATGCTACCTTGTGTATACCACATATTTTGACTACAAGTTTCCAATTACGTTGTTTGCATTGTTCTTCACATACACACAAACATGACAACCTTTGTATACCACATATTTTGACTACTAGTATCCTATAACATTGTTTGTGTCATTTGTCACATATGCGCAAATGTGACAACCTATGTATACCATAGATATTGACTACTAGTTTCTATTTACATTGTTTGCATCATTTGTTACATACGCACAAACACGATACCTATGTATACCACATAGTTTTGCTACCAAGTATCCTATTATGTTGTTTATGTCATTTGTCACATGCACAAACGTGACAACTTGTGTATACCAAAAATTTTGACTACCAGTATCCTATAACACTATTTACGTCATTTGTTGCATATGCACAAATGTGACAACCTATGTATACCACATATTATGGCTACCAATTCCCTATTACGCTCTTTGCATCATTTGTCACATAAGTGCAAACGTGACATCTTGTGTATACCACATATTTTGACTACCGATATCCTATTATGCTATTTGCACCATTTTTCACATACGCCCAAATTTGACACCTGTGTATACCACACAATTTCATTGCTTGTCAAATACACACAAAAATGACATCCTGTGTATTCCACAATTTTTCACTCCTAGTATCCTATGCAATGAAAACATTAATTTAGCAGTTTATAGGATACTTTATTCATGGTTTTAATTTTTCCTAATATTTTCATTTTAACTACACATTGAGTTATATTATTCTCGCTCCAAACTACTAACAATTTGTGTGCAGCTTCCTATGCTTATCAAAGATAAAAAAATAGTCTAAAAATACTAACCCTTTGTTTTGTAGGATGATTGGTCCAAGACATTTGGGTTTATAAATCAAATTACTAAGATTTGTTTTATAGGGCCTCCTCTTGAAGACCCAATCAAAAAATATTTATCGTTTAATTTTATTATCTTGCATCATATTTCTTGTGTGTTTTGCATCGTTGTTTGTTTATCCCGAAGGTGAAACCATGTATGCTCTCCTCTTTGCGTCTTAGGACGATCTTGAGGATAAAAAATGAATATCCTTTCCCTTTTTGTTTTTAGGGAAAACGTGATGTGGAAGTGGCATTCACACACTTGCCATAGTCCTAGGAGTCTCGTGATTGTGGAATTCACCTCCACGTACGTAGACACACTACTATATTTCGGTGATTATATAATTTCTTGGAGAGTCGTTGTTATTGGCTAAGTGATTTCTTATTTTAAGAGCAAAGTGAAGTGAGGGGATTCTATGTTCTAATACTCAGGCCTCGAAAACATCCTTGCAACACAAACTTGGGCCCCACGTATCGCAAGGTATATCGGGTATTCCCTAGTGAGCTCGTATATCCTAGTCTAGGAAACCTTTTGGTCGCATATAAAGTTATTGCGCAAGGAGGATGTACTTCCCAAGACCACTTGCTAGCCGACCCGATTAATACATAGGTGGTGAGCCAAGAGTGGCACCACCTTAGTGTGTGGTATTGAAAGCAAACAATAGCTTGATTGCAATCCCACTTGACTAGTTAGGGTGTGTATTGCATGTTGGTTTCTTGCTTGTGAACACCCTTAACCATCATATCACCTTAAATTTTTAATCAATCAAACATCATCATAATCAATCATCCTTAATCAAACAATCCTAACCCAAATACCATCACCATCCTTAATCAACCAACCTAATGGAAACATGACAACTGTGTATACCACATATTTTGACTACCATAGACCATTGAAATCTTAGTTTTTTTATCTGTTGAAGTACCAATTCATGGCTATTTCTTCTTAATTTCAAAGAAAGATTCCTTGTTTAGGAGTGTTTAGTACACATTTTATCTTAAAACCCCAGTTGGGTCTGAGTCTAGCTTGAGAAGACAAACATTTGGTATATCTTTCACTAATATTTGATTCAAGTTTCTAAATTTTGTCCACAAGTCTATGACATTTCACACTTCACTTCTATGTTACCAAGAAGGTATCTTTCCTTCAAACATTTTCATTTTATATGTTCTTTAACTATGGAAGACTATAAGGCTACAAGAGAATATAGTTACCTTTTTCACTTGGGGTTTTCTTCCACTTCAATGCACTCCCTTCACCAACATGCATTGAACCTTCAAACAATATCCTTTTTTCTCCTAGAACAAGACCTTATAACATGCACTCATCCTTTGATCAATGAGATTTTCCCATTTCAAATATTTCAAGCTACTTGTCGCAGTGTTGTTTGAATGCATTATCAAGAACAACATACTTATAATTGGAGAATAGGTTAAATAACTTCAAAGTTTAAATTAACTCATCCCTAAACATGATGCGAACTGAATATTCCTTGCTCGAGCCCTAAACATTCTTCCCGAGCCTGTGAGACCTGAGTAATGGTGGCGGCAAAATATCCAGTGAATGGATCGGTTGGGAAGAACACTACTGACATGTATATAGAAGGATTTCAGTTCGCAACGGCTATGGAAAATTTGTAAATACTTCTAGCTCACACTCCCCATGAAGTTGTTCTAAACTTCCTGTATGGCAATCTAGAAGAGGGTGACAGAACCCTCAACTCTCTGGCGGTGGTGGTAATCTGATAGAGGTCAACCAGACCATTTCATGGATAAACCTAGCGTTTGGTAAAGAAAATGGGAGTCTTGTAACAGGGAATAAACTCGATGGCGGGATGGATCCTGTACAAACGAGCAAGGCGAATGCTGGTAATAATAAGAAATTTACGGGCAAGGACGGGACAGAAGCTCAGACAGGGAGTGGAAGAAATGCCATGACATATGCAGCCAAGGACCCTACCCTTCACGCAACACATATTGATCATAGATCTTTGGATGGGAATGAAGCTAGAAATAGGGCAGGGGAAGAAACAAAGCCCTTCCTTTGCTGAAGTTACTTCCCAGGCTAGAGGTAAGATTTTGGAAAAACCTCTGAAACCCTCTCAGACGATTCCAACACTAAAGATTGAGGAAGATCTACTTCACAAGGTGTTAAAAGAGGAGGAAAATCTTACTCAACTTGGCCTCATTTGTAAGTTTAATAAATTTTGGCCTAAACTCTCTCAACTGCATGACTGGATTACACAAAGATGGAGAGAAAAAGTACAAGGTAAGATTGAGCTTTATCCTTGTGCCAAAGCATATTTCATTGTTGTCTTTGAAACCCCTGAGGATAGGGATTTGATTTTCAAACAATATTGGGTTTGGGGAGAACATGGGCTCATGTTCAAGCCATGGTATCCATTTTTGATCCCTTAAAAGATTCTTTTGATACCTACCCTGTTTGGGTTCATTTTCCAGGCTCCCACTTCAGCTCTGGAATAGATCATGTTTTCTTGCCATAGGTGATGCTCTTGGATCATGTGTAAAAGTTGATGATAAGACCTCTATTCAGGTACATACTACTTATGCTCGAATCCTGTAGATCTTGATACCTCTCAAGATTTACCAGCAGAAATCAATCACGTAAATTGGAGATAGAATCTGGGTGCAGAGATTGGACTATGAAGGTCTTGCTTTCAGATGTCGACGTTGTTTTCAAATTGGTCATATTTCAGAGGATTGTGAATATTCCAAACAAAAGATCAAACCTGCATGGTGGAAGGATTCCCTTCCTGAACATCTAACAATCAATCCCCATACCGACCCAATTGTAGAACTCATGCAAGATGAGAAAACTCTTGAGAAGAAAGCTCCCTCTCCTCAGAAGATGGATTCATCGATAGATTTGACACTCCTTGCTACGGGCCATATCCCTATCAAATCAATTGAAGTTGTTCTTCCAATCTCAGTGGAAGAAGGAAATGAGGAATGGAAGGTAGTGGATAGGAAAAAGAAGGGATCTAAACCCTTTGCTATTTCGGACAAGGCATGAGTCTTGTCCTTTTTTATGTTATCATTGCTACATCTAGGCTTTTGGCCTATGGTGCTACTACAGAGTAGTTGTTTTTTAGCTGATTGTTTGTTGGTGTTTGGTTGTGATCTTGGCAGATTCTTCTCTACTGTTGGGCTTTATTGCTATATCTTGATTTTGATCTCTCTTTGTAATTCTAAATTGTCAAATTTGACGTTTGAGCGCTACTGTACAAGGGTATAGTCCCTTTCAAAAAACTATTTAACCTTAATTAAAAAAAAATTAACTCATCCAAATCTCTTCTACAATGAGACTACCACTTAATAAGATCAACAATACATCACCATTCAAGGATACAATAAGTCATGCAAACATAGTCAAAATGGCACACACAATAAATAAAGGTTTTCCCATCTTAAGCTTCCATAACTATGTAGTGAATTCCAACCACTCTATACGAGTTCTTGAAGAATGATCACTGAATGTCTAGATTTCACACATACATAGAATTAATGATTAAAAAAACAACATATATTTTCTTACAAAAACTAGAGTTTCATAAACTCTTTTGTTCAATATATTCATACTTCAAGGTTCTCTACCTCCCTTTCTCTCTGATCCTTCTCACATGCATTTTTCTTCCCTCAAGAAATGTCTTCTAAGTCCCTTTTTATTCCATATATTCAAATTTTCCTCTTCTCATGTAACTTCCTCTTATCTCATGCAACTGAAGTTTATGACCTTTCATATGCCCATGCTCTCTCAATGAGGCATTTTCACATCTTTAAATCATCCTAGGCATTTTCTCATCAAATTCACTATTTACAATGAGTCCAAGCTTACGAAGACTTTACACTATATCTAATTCACCTAATAACAATGTTTGCAAGCTTGAATAAGTCTCAGTACTTCATCTTCTCTCAAAGTCACTCTATGCCTTCTTACTTCCTTCTAGCCCTTCAAATTTTCATTTTGAGCATAAAACACACATTCCTCTGAATCTAGTCTCACTGGTAAACTCTTTGAGGACCAATTAAACCCAACAATCATCCTACAAAGTTTCATCAAGTAACTCTACACCCATTTGCTTTTATACTCCCTTTACCGTTTTTGCCAATTTCTCCCAATTAGCCTTGGTTTTGGTCAAATCACTATGTACAGAGAAAAAAATCCACTTTTATGCAAATGTAAAATAAGTTTCAGATACCCATTACCCTTGTTATGCTTTGTACATATTTTCTAGCACTATCTCTTCCTCCATCACTCCCAACACCTTTTTCCTCATTTTCTAAGGCTCCTTTAGGCTTATCTAGGGTTTACAAGTCATTTTTAAGTTTTCATCATTGATACTCTACTCCAAACTTAAGTACACCTTATATTTAAACTTTCTCAAGCTCCGCATAAGGTCCTTTCACCTCAAATCTCCTTTCTTACTAGTTTTCCAACCTTTTTACTTCTTAGGTTATTTATAACTTTAAACAAGACTTTGTTCCTTTTCACTACCTTTAACCTCTGTTACACCTTTAATCCCTTATGTACAACATGTTCAAGACTTCATCAAGTCCTTATACTTGTTATTTCTTCAACTTGTCAAGTTTTCCAAATCTTGACCTTCTAGGTTCTTGTTCATTCTTGCACAAGTAGTTCTTTAACTCTGAGTTCCTCCTCTTTAGGATTTTTCTCACCACCTTAGTTATATTTTCATCTCATTGGAATTCTCCTAATCCTTTCACTTTTCTCATTCTCTTAGCCATCACCTCATGATATTTTAATAAAATAAACTAGCTTAATCTTCATATCACTGCCCAGACTGTACCGGTATAGTCACTTCAAGTTTCCATTATTTTCCTTGCTCTGAGATGTCCTTATAACTTCTCAATATCCTTTCCTAGTTCCATTGATTCACTCTTCACTTTTCATGTTATGCCACTTGACAACTAGTTGGTCTTAGCTCTCATTTGCATTGTTTTCTTGAGATGATCTTAGTCTCACACCCTACACGCTATACATGCATGTCAAACTATCATCACTTAGTCAATTTCAATTGACACTCATGTATTTATTTAATCTTCCCCAACTATCATGGTTCCATAGAGTCCATCAAGTGGAAGATAGGTTATCACCTTCACTAAACTCCTTTTGAGATTCTTAGCTATGTACAATCAACTTGTTTCTACGAGTTTCAACTTTTAAGTCTAAGTCTTGGATATTCATGGTCTTCAAACTTCTTGACAACTGAAAATACATTAAACTCTTCTTCCCACCATATTATTTCAAGCTTCTAAGGTTCTTATAGTCTCTTATCTCAGTTTCTCTTGTCACCAAAACAAAGTGTACTCAGATTTAGTAGGATTTCCTAACCCCAAGCTCTTGCATGCATGTTACTTGACAAGAATAGGGAGATACAAAATTTTGATAACTCCTAGAACACTTGTAAGGGTTTTTAAACATTCATCCTTTATCCAATACAACGTACTCAAACTCAGAACATTGTGTTTAGTTGTCTTAGTCCCGATACAGAGTGCCTTCTAATCTCACTCCTTATTTTAAAACCATACCTTCAAGTCTTGACACACTACAACATTAGTTTCATTCCTTGACAGAGGTTATAAATCTCATCAATCATCATGCACTTAAATAGTAAGATTATATGATCATACTTCTTAGTTTCAAACCCTTACATAGTTCCATATACACATAATTTTCTACTTTTCCAAACCATTTCCTCGTCATAAGAAACTTAAATACTCATTTGACACCTTCTCACAGTCACAAACCCTCTTATAAATCTCTGAGATGTCTTAACACTTTTATATTCATTCATTCAATCAATCTTAAACTTATAAGGAAATATTTCCCTTACCTATTGTGTCACAGTCATGCTTGCTCCTTGTCAATCTTAGGTTGTTTGTCACTAATCACTTAAAAACCTTCCTTGCCCTTCATAGATCTGTATTTTCATTTCACATCCACAAAAACATTTTACAACATTCCTAATGGTGATTCATTAGCCATTTCATAATCACTTAATTCAAAATACCAAATCCATAGAGTCATACATAGTTTATTAAGTATAAATAAGCTCTATTAGATTATTCAAGAAAATACAATCTTCAAGAGCCTTCATGGATTCCCAAACAGAAAATCCTCCCCTCTCTCTCTCACTCCTCCTCATCATTTGAATACCTCCATAAAAGATATGAATAAGGCATAGTGTCCACTTCCCTTCGACACTTTTTATTATTGATTTCCAATACTGTCAACTATACTTATGGATATTATTGTAGCTTTTGACTTAGCATGATGTTAGATGTTAGAGATACTGGATTGTTGTTGATTTTGATTCTTAGTATGATGTATGTGGATTATTAGAGACAAATTATATTGATGATGATATGTTGTTGACATGGTTATATATATTTCTGACTCGTGATACTTTCGTCATTTTGAGTAGACCTTAACAATTGAACTAATCTTGTGATCATATGGATATTGATGAAATGTAGAATTGAGATGTTGTTAGAAATTGTAAATGATATCATTACTTTCCTAGATGATGTTTTGATTCATATATAGATGATTGTGGATTTATATTGTATATTTTATTTTGGATGTTTTGATGCGGCCATGAGGTTGAAGGAGGTGTTATGTGTTTTGCAGGTAAACATGTCACAACAAACAACGGGGATTAGAGACCAACCACATTGGAATGCTAGATGAATTCAACAAGGGTCACCATGACAACATGTATTTTGTTGTGTGTGTGTGTTTTATTGTTGTTAGGGGGTCCCCATGGGGGGGATCACCTCCAATTGTGACCAAGGGGTTGTGTGTTATCTTTTTTAGTAGTTCCTTTATTTGATTTTAATATGTGATTTTATAGTGATGTATTCTCCTTTTATTAATTACTTGATTTGTGTCTAGATTAGTAAATTAATATTTTTACTAAACTAAATATTGGATGGGTCAAAATAATTCATTTATTAGATTAGATGGCTCTTGGATTATGTGTTGTAAGTTGAGTGCTTGTGATCTTGAGTGTTGTACACTCTACCCCTTCATGAAAATTCGGATTTGGCCTTAAGGGCCAATTTTGGAGGCTTGTGGGACAAGTTAAACTTGTCTCACACCTCTTAAATTGCTATACCAACCCTACTTATGGATTGGGGGTCAAAAATAGACCCCATTATGTGTTTTGGGAAGACAAAAGGTAAAATTTTATTGCACTTTCTTTCATGTAATTAAAGTTGTCCTTAGGGGGTGTGGGCTTGGATTGTGTGTGTAAGTAATTTGTCATTCCTCTCACCCACCAATTTATTGTGCATTGGGGTTGAGGTTTGACTTGTGAGGTGGAGTTGAGGATGAGTGATGTGGCATCCTACATGGAGCCACCTCACCCTCCTCTCTCCCTTTTCTATTTATTCAAGTTCTTTTTCTTGTTTGGGGTTACTTCATTTCTTTGTGCTCTTGAATTTTTGGGAGTTAGAGGATTTTGGAGTGCTTGTGGATTTTGGAGCTTGTTGGTGATTTTTTGGGCTTGAAGAAGCTTGGTGTGGGACTCTTGGATCAAGCTCTACCATGGAAAGGTAGGAGCTACACTCTTGTAAAATATTTTCTTTATATTGTGTATATGTGCATGTTTTTGAGTGTTTTGGTATGCTTGTTGGGTGCTTGGGTAGATTTACTAAGTGTGGTGTAGGAGGGGACTATGGGGATCTTACATGTGGGGAGGCATAAGAGTTTATTTCATGTTTTGGAGGGAGTTGGGTTGGGTGCCCCACCTTGGACAAGAAATTGCTTGCATTTCTTACTTGGTCTATTTTATGAGGGAGCCATAAGAGATTTTAGGGAGGCATAAGAGAATGTGGGAGGCATAAGAGGTTCTTGAGGGAGGAATAAGAGTGTGTAGGGGTTTTGAGATGTTTATTGGAGGGTTTTAAGGTGGGCACCCATTTCCCATTGGGAGGCATAAGTGACCTCCCCATAGATCTTGCTCCTTTGGCTTTTGCATGTTGAAGCCTTGTGTATTTTGTTGCTTTCCTTCTTGTGATTGTAGTTGTATTGTTTGTGTTTTGGTATGGTTGTAAATCTTGTATTGTGATGTGGAAGCTTGTTTTGTTTCCATGAGTTGAATCCATTTTTCATTGCAATGTGGTTGGGGCTCGGGGGCCAATGAGGAGGATGACTTCTTCTCCTCATTGGAATTCTTGGTTGGGTGGAGAGTGTTGCCTCTCCCCCTTTTTTGTTGATTAAATGAAGCATGGTGGAGCTCTTGTTGGTGATGTGAAACTTGGAGCTTTTTTTGGTGTCCAAAAGAAATCTTTTCTTGTGAGAAAACCTCCTTGTTATTCCCACTTAGGGTGGAAGACTTGTAATATTGTATTTCATTTTAGCTTTCATTCTTGTAAAATTTCCCACTTTAAGTGGAAGATATTGTATTAATCCTTGTGAAGAAAAGTTGGATTGATTATTGGTTATTAAATTTGTATTGTATGTTAAAAAGGGAAAGAAAGATTTGTTTTTGTAAAGTTAGTTTTGTTGTAATAGAAAAGAAGTTTATAAAGGGAAATATCTTACTTCCATTGTGGTTGATTTATTTCCCCCAAAAATGTGTTGCTCTTGTTCTAAACAAATTATTGGAAAGTTAGTAGTTCTCATTTTAAAACTTATTGAAAACTTTGTTATAATTTTTTGTAAGAATGGTTAGAATTTGTAGTTTGTAAAAATGATAGAAATAGTTACTTCTTTTGTATTACATGAAACTTATAGAGTAGTGAAAAAGTTATAGTTGTTCATTCTCTTATAGTGGTTGAAAGAAATTTTAAACCTATTCAAGTGGATGGAAAGAACTTAATTTTTAATTGTTATTTGCTTGATTAAAGATAAAAAAAAAATAGATCAATTCTAAATACTAGTAGATAAAGGAAAAATTCTTCTTTGCAACTTAGGCTTAGCCTCATTGGATTGTGCAAAATTTATTATTAAGATATTGTAGAATTACTCTAAACCCATTACACTTTGATATACAAAAAGGTGAAATTTGACTTGGCTTATTTTAAAACCTCTTACTCTTATCCTATCAAATTTTCACAAAAGAAAATCTTAAGTATGAAACTAAAATTAGTTACCACAAATAATAATATAAATATTATTACCTTGATTAGTACTATTAATAGTTTAAATATTATCAATGATAAACTATCTTAAATATTAATAGAATTATTAATATGAAAACATATTAATATTAATATACTATTAATATTATTATATTAATAAAAATATACTATTGTTAATATAGTCATTGAAATATATATATATATATATATATATATATATATATATTCATATAAAACAAAATTTATAAATGTAAAAACTTAAAAAAATGCGGTGAAAGGGCTAAAAGCCACGGCCCATGCTTATGGGTTTAAAAGAAATGGTGAGGGTGGGGTGCGGACCCCACCCCAATAGTTTTTAAATTTTATTAAACCCCAAACAGGGTACCACACATTACCTTGTTCATTGCATTTTTGCACAATCCGGCCGTAGTTTTGTGGGTTTATTCAAAATATATATATATATATATATATATATATATATATATATATATATATATATTCTTTTATCTAAATGGAACACATATCAAATGAAACTACATCATAAAAATGGGGCAAAACCCACAAGCCCATTTGGGCAAATCTTAAACTATGAGATAAATAAAATATATCAACACTTGAAAACCCTAAATGAGGGTATAAAAAAATAAGAAAATAGATGAAGAATGTAAGCCTCTTCAAAAGCTTGGAATGGCCTCTAATGGCTTCCTCTTTCTCCTCCAACAACCTGCAAAACAAAAGAGAAATGATAAGTCAAAAGAAAAGAGAAAGAAGCCTACTTAAGCAAGCTTTAGGGTTAGTTTGTCCTTCCCTCATCTAAGGGTCCTAAATGAATCCATCTAAGGGATGAGATTCATCCCTACAAAATTAGGTGGGGAGTGGGTGAGAGGATTTTGAATTTAAATTTAAATGTTTAAATTCCTGTTTTTATGGGTGGTTCTCTGGCCTAGTCCAGAATTCTTTAGCTTCGTTAGCCACTATATCTAACAAGGATAATTGTGTGATGATGATAGGTGGAAGTGGAGTAGATCTGAATACTAGTGTGCGTAGGCCAGTGTCTATGTCTGATTCACTTACGGATTCGTTGGGTTGCGGGATTTGTGGATCGCAACCGTAGACTCTTGGTTGTTGCGGTCCTGCTATGGTCATGTACGAATTCAGTCCCTGATCCCTAGTATCCAATAATCATATGCTTTCTCAGCCTCTATATTCAAAATTAATAGTTGTGCGATCTTCTCAGAGTACCTCATAGGCATTCTTGCAACCTGAATTCTTAGGCTAGTATCTATGTCTGTGAGAATGTCTCCTGCGTCTGGCTGTGGGACCAAAGGATCACAACCAAACATTTTGCTCTCTTTCAAGCCCTTCTACAGTCATGTGGATATTTTTCTAGGGTAATCTGTAATTTGGCTGATTTGACCAAAACGTGTGTGCTTGATTGTCTTCTATGTTTAATCCCCTCAACTGAGAGCTGATCTGTTGTAAGTCTGTTGTTGTTTGGAAGACTTGGATTCTAAGATTCTGGTCTATGTCAACTATTGCTGTGACGAGATTGGGTTGAGGCACGATTGGCTCAAATACGTATTCTCTGGGCTCCCTAGGTCCCGTGATTGTCATACAAAAGCAATAATGTAAATCTAACTGCAACAAAGTGAATTTTAACTACGTGAAATATATCTATAGTATATATGATTTCTCTATTTTTGTATTTTCTGATGAACTATTGGAATGGATTTAGAAGAGCAACTAATTTAATACATCTAGAAATTGACAGCTAAGATAACAATTTAAAACAAACAAGATAACCGAGTATAGCTATTTGTCTATGCAGTTGTAAATCTATTCTAAATAATGAAATGATTGATCTAATCTATTTGCAAGACTCTCGATCCTACCTCAGAAGTGAGGAATGAATCATAGTCTCTCAGAAACTATCAATCCCCATAGCCTTCCCCGCAATATCGAAAGTAAAATTGACTGAAATGAAATGATTAGCTACTCTATTTGATATGCTTCTAATTTAGAACTTTGAAAGCTAGAACCTGGATTCTGCAGAATAGTGGCGAATCCGATGGTGTGTGTGATTTTGTCCCCTCAGTGTGATCTCCTCGTTCTTTCGTGCTCACGTGGATCCAGAAAAGCATGTAATGCTTGCATCAATAGAAGTAGATGTTGGAACAAGGGACAACTTTAGAATACAGACTGAATACAATGCGAGTAGGAGAGGGATAGCGCAAGAGTACAGAGCTTGGCTTATGCAATTCCTAGTGGGATCTATTGCGAGTCATGCAACATAAAACGTCCAGAACCTGAAACTATCCTGTTTGAGGAGCAAAACCTGCAACTTTAATGGCTTCCTATTGATAAACAGACTATCCTATTCCAATGGATTGGATGAAATAACAACAACACTTGCACAAGATGGATATGTGGCTTCTTAACAGCAAAACAATACTAACAAGACATGCAATGAATGAAACTACGAATTCTAAGCAAAATGAAAACTAAATCTATTGCAAAGAGAAATTCAGAGGCAAATTTGAGGGGCCATTTGCTTGAGCACAAGCCATCTATTTATAGCATTTGGATTTACCCAAGGTAAAAACCAATTTGAACTCTTAAACTATAAACAATGGCAAAACACTATTCTAGGGAACCAGAATCATAAATGCAAGCTTATGGTGGTAAAAAAAAGCTGGTGAAATGTTGAATTTACGTGAGTCGTGTTAAAAGAGCTTTCTGGAAAATGCGTGCAGGACCGCCGCCCGAAAGGTGGTGGGTGGTTACAGACCGCCGCCTGATCAGGGGCGGCGGTCACGAGACCGCCGCAAGCAAGGGGCGGTTTCAGAATCAGAGAAAAAGGTCAAGAAAAGAGGAAAAAAGAAAAACAAAGGACGCAGGGGCTAAGCGGGGCATGCGGGATGTTAACGCATGTTTAGAGAGCTTTTCCGGATCCCGAACACCTTGCGAGGAGACCTGTATCATCATTGGGGCACGTGTTACGTTGTTTGCCCAGCAGCAGTACCCTACAATTTTGGGTACGTACATATTGCCCCCTCGGAGAAGCATTTTAGCCATGAAGAGGCGTAAAATGGTGGGTCCGAGTATGGTGGTCCCGAAATGGGAAGTTAGAAGTTATACCTGATACGTCCGTGTGTTGAAATGACGCCATCCAAATTTCCCGTTACCTGCAAAACGAAAAGAGAACTCAAGTGCAGATAGACACAATAATTTGGAAAATAAACGCTAAAATAATAGGAAATGAGGACGTACCATTTGTGCGAGGATAAAAACTTACCTCCGTTGCTCCAAACCTGCGAAAAAGGCATTTAAACCAGTCAGGTTGCTATATATATGAAAGTGGGCCCATTTTCCTATTCATTTGCACGCGTTGATTTGATTGATTCTGAGCTCTGGGACCCACGGTGACGGTTTCTTGCGTGAGTAGAGTCAAAACGTCCGTGACGAGATAGTGATCATGCCTCCGCGAGCAGAACATCGACCCGCGAGATCACAGGTTGGTTTTCTTCAATTTACCACTTTTCCCCCCTCAATTTTAAAATGCTAAAATCTTTGTCATGGGGGTAGTTTTTGAAAATGTTAGGTTCAAAAGGTCTATCTAGGGGGGGCGCCTACTGGGTAGGCTTTGTTTTTAGCTAAAATGGTTGTTTTTTAGTGTTTTTAGGCTTTTTAAGCTATAAAACCCGCGTGGGTTTTCGGCACACGACCGCCGCCCTGCCTAGGGCGGCGGTTACATGACCGCCGCCCCATTCAGGGTGGTGGTTACAAGACCACCGCCCTTAAGGCGGCGGTTACGAAACCGCCGCCCTGCTCAGGGTGGCGGTTCTTCACAGAATGTCAAAAGAGTACTTGTTTGAAGTTGTTTTTGCATTTTTAGCATTTCTACGTGTTTTCATGATTTTTCTAGTATCACTTGGATGCTAACTTGCTCTATTTTGTGTGTTTTTGGGTGTATGCAGGTGAGAGAGGAGTACATTTGGTGGAGCCGAGAGAGAGAGTGTGACTGGCTCCCAGCAGTGTTAGATGCCCTCTCACAGGATGAGGAGGATACTCTTCAGCGGGCTGGTATACTGCGCATATCGCGCGTGCCTCATGTTGCACCATCCAGTCACATACTCTGTGACTTGTTTTCCTATTGGGATGCTGATCGGAACACCTTCCGATTACCAGGGGTCCGCGGTGAGTGGACCATCACTTTAGAGGATGTTTACATATCTGGGGTCCCGATCATCGGGAGACGACTCACCCTAGAGACAAGCAGTTCACGGGCCCAGATAGCACAGTGGGCCACTTATATGGGAGATGCAGTCATCTCCACGGGTTCGAAGAAGGGGGTCAGAGTTCGATCTATTCCCAGTTTTCCCATCCCCCTACTTCGCCAGGCTATTATGGGGATCCTTGCCTCGAGACTGATCGGGGACAAGGGAGGAGACACATTGTTATATTGCTGGTCCCCCATTATTACACAGATAGAGGGACATGGCCGGATATATGCCTGGGGAGCAGACATACTTGGGACCACCTACCATGATTTATACAGGGTAGTCCATTTTATTAAGGGGCAGTCCTTGAGCCACCCGACCCTGGTCATGAGTTGGGTCTATGAGCACTTCATCCCCTATGGCAGAGGTGTAGAGGTGACAGATCCGGAGCTGTGAGGGCAGCTAGATGGACAGATATGTCGGTGCTCGAGCACCTCATCAGCCAGTTGCTTTTTTGACCACTGCTGACATGGAGGCCACACCGTATCAGACTATGGCAGGTATATGGGGCGAGGAGACTCTTACTTTGATCTCCTGCTCCACCACAGGGCAGCTTATTGACAGAGTGGGGTGAGTGGAGGTACACCCCTTTGGCCGAGTTCCTCAAGCAGTTTGGCTTACCCTACATTGGTATGCTTCCCCCGGTAGCGCCAGTTTATAGATCAGTCCGAGAAGCCAGGGGAGGCCCTAGAGGCCGGGGTTGGATAGTTGTTACACCTGGCATTCCTATTGCGGCCAGGAGGGTAGTACGTGCCCGAGGGAGAGCCGGTGCTCCTCGGGCACCCTTACTTCAGATTGCTGCAGGTCCTGCCCATAGCAATGATGACCCCATTGACATAGACTCCGAGTCCGAGGAGTTTGGGGGAGAGACAGAGGAGGAGACTGAGGAGGACAGTGATCCTGAGTGGCATGATACTCAGGATATCATGCAGGCAGAGAGGGCCGAGCAGAGTGCAGAGAGGGTGACTCTGGTTTCAGAGGAGCCACTCTCCCAGGGTCATGGTGGGGAGGATGAGTCCATTGCAGGACGCTACGTTGCTCCAGCCACATGGGGGGAGCACCTCAGTCAGCGGCGGCATCTGTGGCAGGCGCCGACCCTAGAGATCCATCCTGGAGGCCTGGTGATCCGAGTAAGTTACCATCCTTCCTTTTAATGTTTGTTTTTAATTAGGATTGCTTTAGTTACTATTTCTCCTCTTGTTTACTCTTTTGTGTTTTATCTCTTGTTTATTTCTAATTTGTCTTTGTTTCCTTTGTTTTGCAGAGACCGCCGATGAGTGGCGAGACTTGATTCGCATGGTATGCACCGATACCCTGATGATCCCCATGGAGAGGACCCATGCAGAGCTGTCTGTAGATGTTGGGAGCCCTCAGCAGCTGGTAGACACACTGACGTCTTTTCCCCAGTCTGGCATGTGGCCAGGATGGTATCGACTCTCCACACGGAGCTAGCGGGGTATAGGACAGCCGAGCGCCTGATGAGGAGTCATTCTCGTGGCGAGACTGCGGCTGCCCTCGGGATCCTGAGCCCTCCGTGCACTCAGAGCGCCGGCGTAGCCGGAGTCCTAGGCGTGGGCGTGCGCCTTCAGAGGGGTCTCGTAGGGATTGAGAAGCCACTTGGCTCTCGTAGATTTTGTATGATATATTCTTTTGTATATCCCGGGCTCTTTGAGCATTTTGACCATGCTTAGTGCATGATGGCATTGTACAGAAACTGTGACCATTCATATATATATATATATTATATTTTGGATCAAGACTTTTGGCATTTATGGCTTTGTTTCCTTTTCCAGTTTCCTCATGTAGATTATGATGTATGTTTATATGATTTTAGAATGGATGCAATGGAGAACAAATGATGCAAGTGTTTACTTCCTTTTTGTATTTCATGATGCTGATACATGATAATGTAGATACAATGTGATTTTGAATCTTAGTTTCTTTAAGCAATTTTTGATACTTCATATTTGTTTTGGCAGAGTGGTGAAGGTAAACCGGTATGATGAGCAGATAAACCTGCCCCTACTCCCAACTCCACGCAACTAGTAAGATGCGAGGGCTCATCACCGAGAGCTAGAAAGGGCACAAGTTGTGAAATATGCTGAAATGATAGTGATGAAAGATAGACAAAGCTTTGGTGGAACCAAATTGGGAAGCTACAAGCTTACTCTACCCGAGTGACTTTCATAGTTTAGGATGCAACTTGCCTTGTGGTTTATCTAGACTTAGATCCGTAGATGGCCACATAGTAGACAAAATCTGGGTTTTTAGGATTTTAACTCTCTTGGAATTTTGAACATCTGATTCATTTGTTTTTGACTCAAGGCTTCAAGATTTGAATTGTTTGCTTATGACCTTTAACATTTGTTTGTCAAGAGGACCCCCTACACTTTGCCCCATGCTACTAGTAAGAAGCGTGGGTTTATCACCATGGGCAAGGTATAGGTGAGTAAGGGCATTTCCATCCTTTCCCAACCCTACGTCACTAGTAAGAGACGCAAGCTCATCACCGAAGGTTGGTGAGGCAAGAAAATGTGTAAATTTAAAATTTTCTGTTTGATTTACATGTTTGACTTGTTTATCTGAGCAAAATGTCAGCATGCTCTTATTTCCAAAGAGATATACATATGGGATAGATGTGACACGATGAAGCTTCTAGAACAGACCATAGACAAGACACCCATCCTAAGAAGAAACCAAAAGTGAGAATAAACCCGCAGATCTTGGTATGGTTACCATTTAAGACTTTGTCATATCTAGTTTTATTTGATGACATGATTCCAAAATAACTTGATGATATCATGGAGATGGAGAAGTATGATTAGAGTGTTTATGCCAATACCATCAGAAGTTTGTAATGAATTGCTTTAAGAATAAATTCCTTGATCACAAGATTCGTACGAAACATGGACAAAATGAACCTAACTATATGAAGATGCAATGTAAATGTAGCTATATATTATGCCGGTTGCTTACGCGTAGAATCGTTTAAGGTGTAGGGAATTGACTGTTTCACCAAATTCCTCACCTTCTAGCGTACATAAGAGATATGCACCATTTCCGTAGTCCTTCATGACTTGGTATGGGCCCAACCATTTGGGCCGGAACTTTCTTCCCTCGCCGGTCTTTTTGTCGATCCGACTGTCTAGCCTTAGAACTAGATCACCTTCATATATGTCACGTTCATAGACCTTCTTATTATACTGCTAGCACATCCGGTCAGCATAGGCTCTGTGTCGTTTTCCAACATCTAACCTAGCTTCATCTAGGCTTTCTAGTTGGGAGAGACGTGCTTCTCTGTAAGCGTCTTCATCCAGAATCCCTTGTAATGAAATACGGAGACTGGGTATTTCAACCTCAAGTGGGAGAACTGCCTCTGCCCCGAATACTAGTGAGAAAGGAGTCGACTCCCGTTGGTGTTCTTATTGAGGTTCGGTGGGCCCATAAGGCCGGATATAACTTCAAATGCCAATCTCATTTGTTTTCTTTCACAGTTTTAAGGAGAATGGCTTTCAGTGTTTTGTTTGTCGCTTCAGCCTGTCCGTTGGCTTGAGGGTAATACAAGGAAGCCGTATGATGGCTTATTTTAAATTTATTACATAGTTCATGAACTTCGTCATTCTTAAAAGAAGTTCCATTATCTGAGATAATGACTTGTGGGATACCGTATCTGCAAATGATTTGGTTCAAAATGAACTTGGCGATTACAGAACCCGGTACAGTAGTAAGAGGCATAGCCTCTACCCACTTGGTGAAATATTCGGTGGCCGTGATTATAAAATTATGGCCATCTGTAGACGAGGGAGAGAATTTCCCTATCAAATCAAGACCCCACGTAGAAAAGGGCCATGGAGTAGCAATTGGTTGTAGAGCTTGTGCTGGCATGTGAATCTCGTGGGAGAATTCTTGACACTTATGACACCTGCGTACAAACTCTACTGCATCGTGTTCTAGAGTGGGCCAGAAATAGCCCATTCGATGTATTTTGTGAGTGGTGGCATGGCCACCGAAGTGGCCTCCACACATTCCACTGTGAGATTCATGGAGAATCTTCTTGGATTCTTTTGTGTCGACACATCTTAGGAGCATTCCATCGAATGCTTTTCGATAGAGCACTTGCTCTATAATGACGTATTTGGCTGCAATAATGCGTAACCGCCTTCTTTGTTGTGGTGTAGCCCCTTCTGGATACGTATGGTCCATGATATAATTAATAATGTCGGTATACCAGGGACACTCAGAGATAGGAGGTCTGGTTTCAATGTAGTATACGCACTCATCGGGAAAGTCTAGATTTACTAGATCACCTCCGTCTAATGGGTTATCAGCTAACCAATCCGTGATGATTTGTCCCTTAACGGATTTCTGATTTACAAATGTTAATTGAATTCCCCCATTAAGGTTATAAAACGTCCAGCCTTCTTAGACAAGGACCCTTGTGTGAGGAAAGTTCGTAAATGGTCCGTTTTTACCATGACCCTTGTTTCTTGATTCAACATATAGTGTCTTAAGCGTTTAGTAGCAAAGACTATGGCAAGGCATTCTCGTTCTACCTGTGTATAACGTGTTTCGTAGTCAAGTAATGTTCGACTAATGAAATAAATCACGCGCTCTCTCTTGTCATCATCCTCTTGGGCCAACATACAGGCCAGCGAGACATCGGTAGCTCGTGAATATAAAATTAATGGGTGGTCTAGCTTAGGTGGCATTAGCGTAGGTGGTGATAACAGGAAACGCTTAACTGCATCAAAAGCTTCATTGCAGTCTTTGGTCCAATCAATACTATAATCTTTCTTGAGCAGATTGTTGATTGGATGGATGGCGAAGCTTAAGTCCGGGATGAATCTCTGATTGCACCAAGTTTTCCGAGAAATGACCTGATTCCAGATTCATTCGAAGGTGGGACCATTTCGAGGACAGCCCAAATTTTGGTTGGATCAACATCTATCCCTCGTGACGATATGATGTAACCTAGGAGCTTTCCTCCTGTTACACCAAAGATGCATTTCTCTGGATTTAGCGTGACTCCGTATTCTATTAGACGTGAAAGAATGACGCGGAGCACCTCCGGTGGTCACAACGCTTCTTGGCCTTAGCCAACAAGTCATCTACGTAGGATTCCACAATTTTATGAATTAGATCATGAAATATATACGTCATAGCTCGCTGGTATGTGGCGCCAGCGTTCTTGAGACCGAATGGCATAACAACGTAGCAATAGGTTCCCCAAGGAGTTATAAACGTGGTTTTAGCTTGGTCTTGTTTAGATATTCTGATTTGATTGTATCCCGAGAATCCATCCATGAGAGACAAGAGTTCAAATCCAGTAGCTGTTGCATCAACAATGACATCTATGGATGGTAATGGGAAGTCATCCTTAGGACACGCTTTGTTAATGTCTCGGAAATCTATGCAGATGTGTATCTTCCCATTCTTTTTGAGAATGGGAACGATATTAGATACCCATTGAGAGTAATCGACTGGTTTGATGAATCCTACTTGGAGGAGTTTTATTACTTCCTCTTTCACCATGAGAGCTACCTTAGGTTTCATGGGTCTTGATTTTTGTTTAATCGGTTTTGCATCTGATTTAGTGACGAGGTTGTGTACCGCAATGTGTGGTGCAACGCCTATCATTTCTTTATAATTAAATGCAAAAGCCTTCTGATGTTCCTTGAGGATCTGAGTGTGTATTTCTACTTCTTCCGGGGTTAACGAGGATCCTAGTTTCAAGATCTTTGGTTCATCCTCCGTTCCGATGTTAACATCAATTGTTTCTTCGATTAAAGAGGCATTACCTTCTTCAAACTCAGGTGGGGCTGGAGGTAAATCCAAATCGTCCCCATTTTCTACTGTGTATACGCTAGGTTCCATTTGTGAGGGAAGCTCCATCATGGGATTTCCGAAGTAGGAAGACGAATGTGGGATTAAGGACAAATCTATCATATGATAGGAGAGATGTAATGCCGCATAGGCGTTTAAGTAATTCAGAGTGGCCATATCACTATCAATGTGGTCTAGGATAGTAGATTTGTTTTCATTTCCATTTAAAAGAGAATTTGTCATTGTTTTTATCAATGGTTCATCACGAAGGGATACCATGAAATGGGTATCCTCTAACTTACTGTTTGGAGTAAAGCGTGATGCCGAGGTTGCTATAGAATCGGTGAGAAGATTGTGTTCTCGTGGGATTGCTTCAATTGATATGAAGTCAAACTCCTTGCTTAAATCTAATACAACTTGTTTTGTAAAGTCTGTAAGTGCTCGGCTTTGGTTTCATATATCTCAGAGACTTGGTTTGCTACCAATTGTGAGTCTCCTAACACCCTGATGTTATTAACACCGATCCTCTTGGCTAAAATGAGGCCAAGGAGGAGGGCTTCGTACTCAGCGCCGTTGTTTGTACATTCAAAATTTAGTTTGAAGGCGAATGGTAGGACTTTTCCTTCAGGGGAAGTAAAGATTACACCTGCCCCCGCTCCGTAATGGACATCTAGCTCCATCAAAATGGAGTGTCCAATATTTAGCTGGGAATATGGACGCTGGGATATTTGTTGTGTTTGCGCATTCTACTTCCACCATACAGAGATCCTCTGCTGGAAGAGAACCAACACCTAGGGAATATCCCATGCCTAGTAATCAAATGGTAAGAACATTGGTAGATCTGTTCTAGCAATTCAATGATTTTTGCAGTAGTTCCTAATGATACCATTTCTACAATGTTAGCCTCATCTTTGAGGTGGGATTGTCTTGACTAGACTCATAGTCTCAAGATCCGTTGTAGGTACCAACTTTTCCTCTGGTTTTGCGTCAGTGGGTTTATTAAGTTGGTTTGTTGGAAGTTCAAATTCCGAGTGCACGCCTGGTCTTTTCTTTAAGTCAGCTAGGTGTATATCGAATGGCTTTGGATCACCTTTGGCTACAAACACCTTTCCTAGATGCAAGAATCTTACTTCTTGGAATAACGTAGAAGGGATTGCCTTCATACGGTGTATCCATGGTCGGCCGAGGATCATATTATAGTTAGTTTCCCGATCTATAATATAAAACTCAGTCAGGATTGTTTTGGGTCCTAAGGTGACTGGTAGTATTATAGTCCCAATCGAAGTGGCCTTAAGGCTATCATAGCCTCTCAATGTATTTCGAGTCGTGGAACAATTTGTTTCCCCATATCCTAGTTTTTGAAGGAAAGAGAAGGGGACTATGTTAACTGCTGCCCCATCACAACCATTGCTCGTTTCACGTAGTTATTATAAACCCATACTTGTAAGTGTAAGGCTGGATCACCTCGGCGTGCAATCTCAGCATCTGTAGGCATTTTATTTATTTCGAATATGAATTCGACATCCTTATCCGGCTGCCCCGGAGGGTGGATATCAAAGTCTACATGGTTCACTTGTGTTTCGGGAGGTGGAGTGATGTTAATTAGATGACCTAAACCTAATGCCTCTAGAAGAGCAGCCCTGTGGGCAGGAGAATTCTTCAGTAAGTCCAAAAATGAAATGTGTGAGAAGGTTTTTGTTAGGTCGCTAATTAAATCATAGGCACCTACGGGTTTTTCTACTATTTGTTGGATCTTATCTGTTTCTGGCAGGTGACTTGGGCTTGGCTGAGAGAAATACTCTCGTGTTCTTGTTATAGCTTCGATGGGTAGTTCGGCATCTAATTCTACTAAACCGACTATCTTGGGTCTCGGCTGACTTCCTAATTGTGGCGCAACTGATGGATTTAGTGAAGTCGAGGCTTCATGATCATTGTTTCCCGTCATTATGCTTTTGTTTGTCCCATTTAGACTTAGCCTATTGTTATCGTGATTTGGGAGTGGATCATTAAAGATCTTGAGGGGAGCATTCTGAGGGGAAACTGCCCCTGCGAGCGTGTTTGGTGGTGGTGACACAGGATCTGCCAAGAACATATCTGTGAAGAATTGTCTTTGTTCCTCTGGCAAACGTTGCATGAATTTATTGTAGTCATGACACGTTCTAGTGTCATGACCTCGAATTTTGTGGAAACCACAATATGAATTGGGATTGTAATTCCTGGTTTGTTGGTTTGGTGTATATTGTGGCCTAAAACTCTGATCAAACCGTTGCCTATTAGGATTAAAGTTTTGCATTTGTTGTTTCTGGTTTTGATTCTGGTTTTGATAACCAATTGAGTTTTGGCTTAGACCCTGTGTGGGATTTCACCGTTGTTGTTGTTGTTGAGGATGATTAAAATCCACTGTATTGATTGTTGGGGTAAAGTTGTTGTTTCGTTGATTGTTCATTGGTGGTGAAGTATTCACAGTATTTACCTTTTTAGGCTGATCGGTTACTCCATCTGTTGTCACCCCGCGATTTTTGTTAAGGATTTTAGGTCCTTGATTGACATTCGTGGTAGTAGGATAAGTTGTAGTGTTTCTGGCTGGAGGTGATTAACCTCCCGTTTGTTCCATATGTCTTACGACCACTATCTATTGCCGCTTGATCTATTCGAGAGCGCTCTCAAGTACTTCATCGTAAGTCCTTAGTGGGAACTTCTGGACTTCTTCCTTCACTTCTCTGCTGAGAGAATGAAGGAATAAATCACATAGTTCCATTTGGTCCATATTTGGAGCACTGGCTGAAGAATAAAGAACTGTACGCCATCTCTGGATGAAATGAGCGACAGATTCATTATGTTCCTGCTTAATGTGCAAGAACTCCCTGATTCCTATTCTTAACAGTTTGTTCATGTCAAATGCCTTAATGAACTCTGAAATGAGTTGTTTAAATGAATGGATGGAAGCCTCAGGTATTCTATAATACCAATCGAGAGCGATGCCTTCCAAAGTTTTGGGGAATATTTTAGCAACAACCCCATCCCAAGGGAGTAGTTCTCGTATGGCTGTAGCGTAAGCCTTGATATGTGCGTTCGGATCTCCCTCACCTTTGTACTTGGGTAAATCAGGAAGGGGTCTTGGAAGCATGACGCTTCGTATGGTGAAGTCTAAGGGCTCTTTCAAATATTCTGAATAAGTCCCTATCGCATAGGTTTCGACCATTGATGGTGCTTGCTGAGGGAGTGGTGGTGGAATGGGTTGTTGATATGGCGTAGCGTATGCGCATTGGTAGGGGCATAAGGAAACACCTGTGTTTGAGAAAACATGCCGGGAGAGGAGAACATATCCCCTTGTGGTGATTTGGAGTACATGTTTAAGTATGATGGGGTATTGTCCAGGAATGGATTGTTTTGTACTAGACCGGGAGGAACGGTGTTAGAGATGGTGGGTCTAGTTGGCGTTTGTTGTGAATACTGAGGAGGCATGCCTAACGTGCCTATTCCTGTGAGGAGGTCTACTTGGCTAGGATGGTGTGGGGGATTGGAACTTCCTGCTTGCATGAATTGAGAATTTTGACTTGCTTGGGCAAGTTCTAATCCCCTAACTTTTTCTACTAAAGTCGAAATGACTTCATATGGTGAAGTCACGATATTTTGCCTTGGTGGCGTTTGTTGTATATTCTGATGTTGTATAGGTCTATGATACCCTGCTATGAACTGACCATTGTCTTGCCAAGTTTCTTCGAGGGTATTTCCTATATGCAGTGGTATAGAGGTATTTTCTTGAAAAGAGGCCTCGGGTTGTGTTTGTAAACTCCCTATAGGTGGGTACATACTCCGAGAGCGTTGTTCATTCCTGGGATAACGTATTGACTGTTCATCATCTAAAACTAGGTATGGGTCTGATTGTCTACTAATTTGTGGTCTAAGCAGCACCTGAGGAGATGAACCAGATTCTCCGGTGAACGTCATATTATTCGAGCCTGAAGGCTCTGTTTGTTGTGTTTGAGTGAGCTGATCTAACTCCTCAGTTTGAAAAGATGAGTTATATCTGATCCTTGGAGTTTGTGTTGACAACTGGTTAGTTGAGTAGTTGTCACCCCATACTGAGAGTGAGGGTGATGATTGCCTATTTCTGTTGGGCGTAGTATGCCTCAAGACCCAAGAGGGGTCTGCCATACGCATCGAATCCCGACATATTCGGGGGGTATATGAATACCCAGAAATAATGGGAAGGAGCGAAGGTGATGGTGAAAACTGATGAGGTAGTACAAATCTGACTCCAAATCAGAAGGTAGAAAGTTCACGTCGGGTTCACCAATTTTGTACGATGGAAAAGTGACAAGCGAGCTTGGGAATCTACAAGTAACTTTTCTCGCACCCGACCTCCCGAGGTCGTGCCGAGACAGCTGGTGGGGATGGAATATGTGTGGGATGCAGACAAACTAGTTAGGCAATATGATGTCTTCGACACGCACTAGTGGAAATTGTGAATCTAAGGCAAAGAAGGCCCTCCTAACCTGAACTGGTGTGATAGATCGATCAGCAAGGATGACTGCTCGAAGGCTCCAATCAATATCGAGCTCTGGCGTTATTCGATCTATGGGTTGTGGTATACGTGGAAAATGGCCTGGGATAGTTTCGTGTATGTCTCCAGACAGGGTCATAGAGTGGATGATGGATGTAGTTGTTTTTATGGGTGGTTCTCTGGCCTAGTCCATAACTCTTTAGCTTTGTTAGCTGCTATATCTAACAAGGATAATTGTGTGATGATGATAGGTGGAAGTGGAGTAGATCTGAATACTAGTGTGTGTAGGCCAGTGTCTATGTCTGATTCACTTATGGATTCGTTGGGTTGCGGGATTTGTGGATCGCAACCGTAGACTCTTGGTTGTTGCGGTCCTGCTATGGTCATGTACGAATTCAGTCCCTGATCCCTAGTATCCAATAATCATATGCTTTCTCAGCCTCTATATTCAAAATTAATAGCTGTGCGATCTTCTCAGAGTACCTCACAGGTGTTCTTGCAACCTGAATTCTTAGGCTAGTATCTATGTCTGTGAGAATGTCTCCTGCGTCTGGCTGTGGGACCAAAGGATCACAACCGAACGTTTGCTCTCTTTCAAGCCCTTCTACAGTCATGTGGATATTTTTCTAGGGTAATCTGTAATTTGGCTGATTTGACCAAAATGTGTGCGCTTGATTGTCTTCTATGTTTAATCCCCTCAACTGAGAGCTGATCTGTTGTAAGTCTGTTGTTGTTTGGAAGACTTGGATTCTAAGATTCTGGTCTATGTCAACTATTTTTGTGACGAGATTGGGTTGAGGCACGATTGGCTCAAATACGTATTCTCTGGGCTCCCTAGGTCCCGTGATTGTCATACAAAAGCAATAATGTAAATCTAACTGCAACAAAGTGAATTTTAACTACGTGAAATATATCTATAGTATATATGATTTCTCTATTTTTGTATTTTCTGATGAACTATTGGAATGGATTTAGAAGAGAAACTAATTTAATACATCTAGAAATTGACAGCTAAGATAACAATTTAAAACAAACAAGATAACCGAGTATAGCTATTTGTCTGTGCAGTTGTAAATCTATTCTAAATAACGAAATGATTGATCTAATCTATTTGCAAGACTCTCGATCCTACCTCAGAAGTGAGGAATGAATCATAGTCTCTCAGAAACTATCAATCCCCACAACTTCCCTGGCAATATCGAAAGTAAAATTGACTGAAATGAAATGATTAGCTACTCTATTTGATATGCTTCTAATTTAGAACTTTGAAAGCTAGAACCTGGATTCTGCAGAACAGTGGCGAATCCGATGGTGTGTGTGATTTTGTCCCCTCAGTGTGATCTCCTCATTCTTTCGTGCTCACGTGGATCCAGAAAAGTGTGTAATGCTTGCATCAACAGAAGTAGATGTTGGAACAAGGGACAACTTTAGAATACAGACTGAATACAATGCGAGTAGGAGAGGGATAGCGCAAGAGTACAGAGCTTGGCTTATGCAATTCCTAGTGGGATCTATTGCGAGTCATGCAACATAAAACGTCCAGAACCTGAAACTATCCTGTTTGAGGAGAAAAACCTGCAACTTTAATGGCTTCCTATTGATAAACAGACTATCCTATTCCAATGGATTGGATGAAATAACAACAGCACTTGCACAAGATGGATATGTGGCTTCTTAACAAGCAAAACAATACTAACAAGGCATGCAATGAATGAAACTACGAATTCTAAGCAAAATGAAAACTAAATCTATTGCAAAGAGAATTCAGAGGCAAATTTGAGGGGCCATTTGCTTGAGCACAAGCCATCTATTTATAGCATTTGGATTTACCCAAGGTAAAAACCAATTTGAACTCTTAAACTATAAACAATGGCAAAACACTATTCTAGGGAACCAGAATCATAAATGCAAGCTTATGGCGGTAAAAAAAAGCTGGTGAAACGTTGAATTTACGTGAGTCGTGTTAAAAGAGCTTTCTGGAAAATGCGTGCAGGACCGCCGCCACTGAGCAGAGGTGGCGGGTGGCGGTCATGTTATACAGACCGCCGCCCGATCAGGGCGGCGGTCATGAGACCGCGCCAGCAGTTGGCGGCGGTTTCAGAATCAAGAGCAAAAGGTCAAGAAAAGAGGAAAAAGAGAAATAACACATAGGAGAAATTAACCATGCTTGGTCTAATTAAGTTCATTAAAGTATAATGTGGGTTTTAATATTTTGTTATAATGGGGAAAATTTTATTATTAAATATAACTGACTTAGAAACATTAATGGGATATCTGTATTTCAAACCCTGTTTGTGGGCATGTTTTTCAAAAAATTATTCCATAATTTTCTAGCTTGTCCTAGGTTGTTCTTGGGTTTTATGCGGGCATATTTTAGTGGGCGTTACACTTGGTATCAGATCGTTGTGGGTTCAAAGCTTGGACCCTTGGGCACACTAGAAAACATGAGACATGAACATTAAACCTAAAGCACAATATTAAACCTAGAAAATAACTTGTCTAAAAATTGTATATTTTAGTAAACATAGAAAATTGGAATAAAACCTAGAATGATGAACTAACTCTCGCTTTGAGTGTGTAGGAGGCACGGACTAGACGAGGGGTTCTTACACGTAGATCTAGACTTGCCACCTCTAGATCGGGCGTTAGCGGCCGTTCTACCCCATATTTTTCTGGATGCTTCGGGACGTCAATGCTGCTTTATACGTGAGAGGGTCCTTAGGAGGATGGTCGATCGGACATGATAGGAGCCATCCGTTGAGGCTCAAGCATCTCCTCGACACAACAAGGAGCACAAGGAAGAGAAATCTCGTGTGGAGTCGGCTAGGGTAGAGTCACCATAGAGGGGACAGGGAGACATGATCTTAGGACACGAGGATAGGTCTCGAAGCCCTAGACCTAGAGAGGAGCATACAGAGAGGCCTAGAGGTCACCAATTGACAGTGCATGCATACCATATCGTGGGGAGATCCTAAACCTACAAAAATCTCACTATTCTTGAGATACAAGTGGGTTTCAGGTAGAGGCTTGGTTGGTGAGCTTGAGCAGATGCTTCAAGCTCTACCCTTGTATGAGTAACACGAAAGCTCATGTTGTGATCCATCTTCTGAGGGATGGAGCAGGTGTCTGGTGGAGGACTGAGGAACATGAGCTCCATGTTGATTTAGAGACAGTTACGTGGGAGCTCTTTGAGGAGTGGTTCAGGAGCAGGTACTTATCCCAGAGGTTCATTTAGTAGAGGATAGATGAGTTTGACTACCTCCGTCAGGCATCTATAAGTTAGAAAGAAGAATGGTGATATCAGGTTGTGTGTGGATTTCATAAATTTGAATAGAGCATCAATGAAGGATAATTATCCTTTACCAAACATGGAAAACATGGTGCAGTTAGTGATTGGTTCTGAGCTGCTTTCTACCTTGGATGGTTTCTCTAGTTATAACCAAGTTGTGGTGAAGGAATCAGAAAGAATTAAGATAGCCTTTACCACCCCTTGGGGAACTTATGTATATGTCAGGATGCCCTTTGGGTGATGAATCTTTGGAGTAACTTTTCAAAGAGCAATGGATCTTGCTTTTGCTGGTTACATCAATGATTTTATTGTTGTCTACCAAGATGATGTAACTGTGTTTTCCAGAAGAGAGGTGATCATTTGCAACACTTGGAGAAAATGATAATAAGATGTAGAGAATATGGCATTTCACTCAATCCAAAGATGTGCCATTTCGGGGTGTAGAAGGAAAAATTGCTTACTCAGTTGTGTGACAAGAGGGGGTAATGATTGATCCAGAAAGGGTGGAGGCCATAAGCAAGGTCCCAATTCCAAGAAGCAAGAAAGGAGTTCAATCCTTCTTTGGGAAGATAAACTTTATCAGAAGATTCATATCAAACTTTCTGAGAATTGACCATTCTAATCACTTGCATGCTAAAGAAGGACCGGAGTTATCAAATGGAAGGAGGATTCCATTTAAGCTTTCAATGGAATCAAAGAGGCATTAAAGCATGCCCCTATTTTAGCAGCTCCAGATTATAAGAAGCCTTTCAAACTATTTTATTTTACTTCAGAGAACACTATTGCATCTGTCTTGTTGCAAAAGGATGATGACGGGGTTGAGAGGCCAATTTACTTTTTCAACAAGGCATTGCAGGGGGTTGAGCTGAAATACACCATTATGGAGAAACATGCATTTGGCTTGGTAAAAGCAAAAAAGGTTTTCAAGCCTTACATTCTAAGCTCTAAAGTTTTTGCTTATGTTCCCCACACCATGGTGAAGGACATCTTATCAGAGATGGAGGTCTCAAGCAAAAGATGTAGATGGGTGAACAAGTTGCAAGAATATGACATGTATATCCAAACCATGAAGTTAGTAAGAGGTTTGGGCTTGGTTAAGCTTATGCCTGAGAGCAACTTGCAAACCATTGAGGAAAATGAGGTAGAAGAAGAAAGTGTAGATGTCTTTAAAAAGTTAATGAGTTATGAATGGTACAAGGATGCGATTTTTATCTCAGACATTTATACTACCCTGAGTATTTGAGTAAGAACCAGAAAAGATCCCTTAAGTTGGCTTCCCAGAAATATGTCATTACTGATTATGGGTTAGCTTGGAAGAACCCCAAGGAGTTCTCTTAAGGTGCATTATTGAAGATGAAGCCCCAAGATAATTGTTGATCTCCATGGAGGATTTTGTGGGGGGAATTTTTGGAAGAGTCACAACACACAAGATCTTGAGGGTTGGTTATTGGTGGCCAAATCTCTTCAAGGATACAACTCTTTTGGTTAGAAGATGTGAGAGTTGCCAGCGCTTCTCTGGAAGACTGAAAGCTTCAAGCTCCTTGCCTTTGCATCTTATATCAATTGAAGCCCCATTCAAGCAATGGGGAATGGATTTCATTGGTGAGATTTCAGACCCTTCAAGTGCTATCCATAAGTGGATTCTTGTAGCCACTGATTACTTCACTAAGTGGGTGGAGGCAATCCCCACCAAGAGAGTAACACACCAAATTGTCATGGACTTCTATGTTGAACCATATTATCTATAGGTTTGGAGTGCTAGTTAAAATTATTGCTTGACAATGCCATGAGCTTCAAAGCTAAACCTTTGGTGGAAATGTGCAAAGAATATGGGATCAATTTGACATATGCTTCTAATTACAATCCCCAAGGAAATGGACAAGCTAAGTCCAGTAATAAAAATTTGTTGAAGATTATCAGAAGAACCTTGGAGCTGAAAAAAATAAAATGGGGTGAGTGATTTGAAGTTTGCTGTCTGGGTGACGGAATTACTATTAAAAGAGCCACTAAAAAGAGTCCATTTGAGTTGGTGTATGGGACTCAGGCCCTACTGCCCTGCATATGCAATTATCCTCATATTAGTTCATTCAACAAGCTGGAAGATCAAGAAGTTAGTCCATATGACACTCGCATTAACAGATTGTTGAACTTGATGAAGAAAGCGAGGCATCACACCAAAGGAATGTAAAGTTCAGAGAAAAATTATAGAAGTTATTCGACAAGAAGGTCACTCCAAGAGCTTTCAATGTTGGAGATCTCGTGCTATTATGGGATAGTAGGCATGAAGATAAGGGCAAGCATGGAAAATTTGACGCATTATGGATGGGCCCTTACTCCATTGATATTAGAATTGGTGAACATACCTTCTTCTTAAAGGACTTGGATGGGGAATTGCTCAAATTTCTGTTAATGGTAGGCATTTGAAACATTTCTTGGATTGATTCCCCATAATCAAGGTGAACATCATTTGTACAATGTATAGTTTGTTGGTTGTTTGTTTTCTATTGCATTTTTATTTGTTCTAGTCCCTAGTGGCCTAGTTTTGTTGGTTTCTTGGTTCGTCTTTGGGAGATGCTTATGGTTTTATGCTCTGAAAGATGACTCCTTTTCCCAATGGATATTTTGGCACTTGGTTTGTTATTTGGTTCTTTTGGCACTCATAGGGAGTGCCCATCCCCGAGATGGAGCCGATGTTGGTGCTGCTCAGATTTGTCTCGCCCCATTTGCCATTGAAATTTCTCTAGTTACATCCTCTATCACATTTCATCTCCCCGTGTTGTGCTTGAAAGGACTCTATCTTCCTTTTGTTGTCATAATCAATTTTTTCCTGGGCCGAGAATCACTTATGGATCCATAGTTGTTTCCTTGTTTCTTTTTCACCTAAAAAAGTTTGTAAACTGGGTATAAAACTCGCATTGTCCGTTCTTTCTATTTTCCACAGTCAAGAATCGTTGTCCTTGTTGTTTTTATCCAAAATACCTAAAGAAAATGAATGGATGTAGCTTGAAGGAGTGTGTTTGAGCCTTGTAACATTTCTAGATCCTTTGTCCTTGAGAAAATTTCATCTGGGCTCAAACAGTTGTTTTCCTACATTTTACGGTTTGACGGGTGAGTTTTCCCCGTCTATTTTTCATCTTCAACATATGTGGAAACGTGGGCCCTTTTGGTTGGATGTGGCTCAGTGGGGCACTCTAAAAATTCTATGGATCACCTCAACCCAAAATTTTTCCACGTGGAGGAACGACACTCATTTGAAAGTTTTTTCTGGTTTGGCCTTGGAGTTGCGTTGGGAGGACAAGGGAGCTTCCGCTGCTTTTCTCAGACTTAGATAAATTTTTATGTAGCCAATATAGTTTGGCACGACAGGGACACATGGTGAGCATGTGCTCATTTAGGGTCTCCGCTCTTGTGCACCATTTTGAAATTGTGCCATGGAGACACGTGGAGGTTTCCGCCGGGTCTTCCCATACTTAGAATTTTCAAAAAGTGTTACGAAGCCTAGAAAACATGGAGGGACCACGCATGTTTGGGGGCTGACCCTTGAGTTTTATTTCATATAAGTGCTAGGAGGACACTTGGAAGATTATGCTTACTTTGCCTTTTTATTGGACTTCTTCAACAGCTAAAGGAGATTGCCTCGGACCCTGACACATGGTGGCCTCCATTGAGCTTTCAAATTTCAACAAATTCTACCAGGCTAGGACGCGTGGTGAGCCTGCGCTCATTCAGGTTCTCAAATTTTGGGGACCAACTCAAGATGCACCATTGAGATGTGTGGCAGTTTGAAGAGTCAAAGGGGTGGGGAAGCGGGTCATCAGGGGCAACTTGGATTTTTTTCCTCTTGCCATCAAAAAGGTTAAAATCATCAAAATGGCCCACAAGCCCGATAAAGGATAAGTCAAAATTTTATATGAAGGTCAACGGTGGAGGTTCGGACTTTCGGAGGAAATTCAGAATTTTTTCCTTTTGTGAAAAAAGGGTCAAAGTAAAGAAAGGGAGCGCGTTTCCAGGACCCACCTTAGGACACATGTTAGGCCCATTTTTCAAAGGTGGAGGGTGGAAAAATGAGAAAATCTTACATTTTTCCAAAAAATTGTAAAAGGTAAAAAGGAACCCCTAGGCCCGTTTTAAATTGGATCTCCCACGTGGATGGTCTAAATTCAAAATAGAAATCAATGGCAGCTATGCATCTGTATTTGATTTTTCTACCATTTTCACTCCAAATCTCTTGGAGATGCGAATCTCCTACATGCCAAATAGAGATGGGGAGTTAATTTGATATCTAAATTTGGTGAGGAAGATCCGGAGATGTCTTTTACCATTAAGACGTAATTTGGATATCGGGTTCGATCTGATTTTCTAGTTTTCCCTTCCTTGGCATGCAAGGGACTAGATTTGACAGATTTGGGGCAGAAGTAGTTGGCGCATAAGAGGAAGAGTGATCTACCAGGTGAAAGAGTTAAATGCTGAGATATTTGAAGAAATCTACCTCCTTGAGCGCTGACAACTTTTACAAATCCAATTCTGGAAATCGTGATCGAGATCATAACAAGCACTGGTACATTGAATGTTTTTGCTTTTTTGGGGAAAACTCTGTTGTAAAAATGTTATAAATTGCATGAATTTTTCGTGCAAATGGTTGGAGTGTTAGAGGTCGGGATTGATTTTTCTAAGAGAAAAGCTTGATAGAGTTCATCTTTCTGAGAAACCATCTGAAGAAACTTGTTTATCTCCTTTGTGTTAAATTTGATCGTGTCAAGGTGGTTGCGAGTGTACAGCCATTGACAAGCTCTGAGATTGTTCTAGAAACTTTCCCCTGTTGATAAATTTAATCAAAATTGAGTTAATCTATGTTATTTTGAGAAATTTTTTTGTTTTCTTCATTTCTAAATGTCTGCAAGTAGTTTCTCTTGTTCCTGTTGCAATCTTACATTGAAATCTTTGTGAATCACACAAGATCTTATCCTTGTGATAGTTTGGTGGCATTTGCAATTTCATTTATCAGAAGAGCTTTCATTTGATAGTGAAATAAACAAATTTAAAATCACTATGAATCCTAGCATGACTATAAGATTGTTTGTTAGCCTTTGAGGGTATCTTAGGCATGATGAAACAAAGATTGATAATGTTTAGTTAAGTTTTCCAATTTGAGCCTTCATTTTGGATCCTTGAAGTTTGTGTGAAAAGTGTTGATCTAGGCCTCCATTGAAGCACATATTCTGGTTAAAGGAACATCCTAGCTACCCTAAAGCATTCTATTGTTCAAGCTCTCCATTTTTGTAAAATTCCTCAAGGATTTGGTGAATCAAGTTAATCTGCCGCACCTCCCACCAAAATCCATTTAAAAACAACTAATCTTACCCATACTACCCCTGTTTGTCCTGTGTGTATACAAATGCATAGTTTCTATTACCAAAACATGCAGAAACAATCGATTTTCATTGTCTTTAGTGGCCTAAACCTTGCTTAGAAAATATCTCCATTATCTAGAGTAATGACAACTTGTAACAACCCAAAAATCCACACACGAACAACACAATGAAGTACAGGATAACTTTTTTTTTTGACTTGCTTGACACATAACACGACACAACATGTCGTCACAAGGTTACAACCAACACTAGGAACCACTTGTTACGGGGAGGACCACAAGGTCAGCACGGAAACGTTCACACCCCAAGGATAATACACCTTTCTTTGTTTTTGACCAGACAACATAGAAGTCCAATGACAGATCACTCTAACAAATAGGGCAAGCCACAGTAAGAATGATTGAAGGTTACTTATTTTGATATAACACCCTTTAACTCATGACTTATGTTTTCAGAAAGATTCAATATATGATTCGCACAAATTCATCTTACCAACAGAGTTAATTTCTTATACACTATAGAGAAGTTCACTAAAAGTCTTCACTTTACGACAATTAGTTGTTTAGTTCCATTATTTAATAAGGGACTAATTTAATTCCACAAGGCCATCTGCTCACCACTAACGCTACTAAGGTTCGTTCTTGCTCACAAGACAACATGGTTTTAAGTTCAACACACTTAAGAGAAGAGATATAAGGTGCCTTGAAAAAGGGTTAGAGGAAGAAGGTCGAGATGAAACATTTTTAGGACCTCATTAGTTATTGGCAGTATTAAATTGAAGCTAGGGCTCTTAACCAGTTTTAACAACAACTTTACTTAGGCTTCGCTAAAAGTATTATCAAGGAGTAAAAGAATTTACTTTCCAAATGGCTGAGAGAGAGATTGTGTGGTTTCAAAATTGTTTTCTCCTGTTTATTAAATCTTATTATCCTCAAACAAATAACAGTTCATTTCACCTTAGGGTCATTTTACAAATTTTACCATGAAAGGCATAATGTTCACTAGAGGAGCTAGGGTTATCGTGTTATAAAGTTTACCTGCAATGATAGTCCTGCCCTAGTTTACTTAAAGAATTTCTTGCTCTCAATTTGGTGACCCATACGTTACTTTATTTGAATGCAACTTTTAATTTAACTTCCAGAAGTATTAAACAATCCCATGTTAGTTTACTTATGACACTTTATTACTAAGTCATGGCAAGGTTTAACTCAGAATTTATTCTCAAGGAAAAGTTGAAGCAACACTCATTTACGAGAACAAAACAAGATTACATCATTTCTTAAAATACTGATACTCCACAAGTCACTCAACCACAATAACCAAATTTTCTTATAATTTCAATGATGGTCAAACAATACAAGGTTTCCAAAGTTCAGATGACAAGTCCACAATACATTATACTAAGACATTAATCCTCTTTTAAACTTTCCACTGGACGTTAACAAAAGTTGAACAACATAAAAAGGTTTTGAGCAAAGGATCTTCTCAACTGAGGTTGATGACAAAAGTCTACAAATATATCCCTCATCTATACGCAAAATCCATCTGCAGCAAATTTTCTACAAGAGTCAGTTCACGAGAACTGAGCAAGATAAGGCTACACAAAACCACCATAACTATTATCTAACAATATCATGAAAAGAAGCACCTTATTACAAGAATTTGGGTCAAACCTCTAAACACTATGAGCACATCAAGTTATAATAAAGTCTATAACATGTCGATCAAAGAAGGAGAAGACCTTGTACTTCAGTTAGGAGAAAATGCAACGAAAGTAACAATCATATGAGAATGGCCCTTGGCCCTATAAGGAGAAAACAAACAATCTAGCAAAGACAGAATCCCCATCAAGTAAGTGATTAAACAATAATTACAAGATTGAGATTTGATACATATACCAGTCATCTAGAAATTTATCAAAGGTACCATACGCATAGACTAAAATAATATATTTCTAAAAGAACAAGAGTTGATCGGCCCAAGAAAGGGGAACCACGGGTTTCAACAATTAACACTAAAAGTCATACATAATTGAGTTTCAAACCGGAAATCAAATAGAGTATACACACAGCATAAGTTTCGAAGCGAAGGCAAGGTATACTAGTTTTGACCATTAACTACAAAGAGATCTACCAATCATCCAGGAAGGGTCAAAGTCTCACAGGCTAGTAGCAAACACGCGAGAGAAGAAGGGGGGGGTTTCGTCCAACAAGAGTATACAATAATGTCGTCAACAATTTTTTTTTTTATAACACTAAAGGTTTGCAACCTCCACTACAGTACTAATGATTGGTTAATTTAAAATAAATCACCCATATCCCAAAACAACCAAATTTTACGGCAACCCTTGGTAACGCAGTCAACCGTTGCACAAAAAGATACAAACATAATTTCTAAGTGACTTTATCAAAACAAAACCTTCCGCTATGAATTCATAAGATTATCACACGAAAGCTGAGTTTTTCCGAAGGTCAATCACATCTAAGGAAATCTCCATCACAAACTATTACAGTAATTACGTGCATAAAAATTGACCAATATTAATTAATAGCGTTAACATTACAAGGGAGAAAATAATGCCAGTTAGGAAAAACAGAAGAGCGCCATCAGCAATAATTCTGAGAGGGGGATTAGACCAAAACTATTCCAGTGTCAACGAGGTACCAGATTCACACAAAGAACCTCGAGCTTAGTTGATCCGTAAGGCTAGTTATGGTTCAAGTTGCCAGGGATGGTCAAGGTACTTCCTGAGGATGGCCTTAAAAGTCTAGAAACAAGATGAAAGATAGTATAAGAGTCTACACCCGCGAGGCGGAAAACACACTGCACACAACCTTTTCATTCAAAAAGTTTAATACCGAAACTCAAGCTGGTTAGCCCCAAGGCTTAATAAAAGCTAAAATGAGAAGAAACAAGCAGAAAGGGAAATCTCCCATCATGACATCCAACTGACAAATCAATGCAAGGAAAGTGGTTCGATTTCGCAATAATTGTAAGTATAATAGCAGTAGAAAGGTGTAGAAATATCTTGCCTGTTTCTCCAGCTTCAACATCGCTCCTGGCTCTGAAAGGCATCTACCGCAATGGTAATTAAACCTTTTCCTTCATCAGATTTGAGGACAACATCAAACTCTCGGTGCAACATTTCAGCTGTAGCTTGTCAGGTGTGATAATTCCAACAGAAACCTTTATGCCTGCCAACTTAGTGACTCGTTGAAGAAACTCATATAATAGCAAGCAATTTGTTTTTCATGACATTATGCACAACAGGTTAACCGGAAACAATACATAAGATTGGTGGTTGAGTAAATGACCACCCAATAAAAAATGTGGCAGGCTAAACTCTATTAAAAATTAATTTGTTTAAAATGACGATTAATCTGTTTAAATGTATTTTCAAGGAGTAAGTAGGGTTATTTTACCAGAAGATCCATCTTCATAAAGACGGCCCGAAACCCGTAGAATACAACACCCATTACCACATCATTCACATTCCCTCCAACACGATTCTTTATTTCTCGAATATCATGCGTTTGAATTTGTTGGAAGCTATAACTTTGGCAACATCTCTACTCCAGGATGTCCTCTAATGGGGAACTGCTATCCTCCACCCATTTAAACCTTGAAAAGTTGAAATCAGATCAATTAATGTGTACCACATTACAAGCACAATAAATGAACATGATTCCATAACTGTATATACCATCAAACCCGAACCAAGTGGTGTCAGTGACCTAATTTTATGAACTTGTGCGGGGAGCTCTATGTGGTGGGAAGTGGAAGATATAAGAGTCCGGGAAAGGGTGGGATTATGACTAGGCCTTCAGAGAGCAGGCCCTAGCTAAAGCCACAAGGAAGCACCGTCCCCAAAGATATGATGTACATTCACAATCATTATGGCTTCTCCATTTGTGGTTTTGTAGTTAAGGAAGTGGAACTCCCAAAGAGGGCAAGAGGGAGAGAGCTTTCTTAAATGCATATCTGATACATATTCCTCCACATACTCATCGTATGATGTGAGATGAGGAGGGAACTGAGGAACAAAAACATGGTCGTCCACGTTCACTTCAGTTTTCTTCCATTGCACCACTCCATTATCCTTCATAATCGGAATAGAAGAGAATCGCGGGCTCTGTGAGAGGAGAAGTTCACATATAGTTTTCTTAGCGTCAGAAATATCCACTGGTTCATCAAGTTCTACTACAACATGAATACAGAGTCCGAATGTAGGAGTGTTGAGAATCTCTCCCATTGGACTCACTGCAAGTTGCTCCATTGCATAGCATGAATTTGAGAATCCACACCCACCCACGCAACGCCAGGGAGACAGACCTTCAATTCACCATTAATGAAACCACTTTTCCGAACACGCTGTAGCAATTTCATCTGTTTCAGATCTTGATGGAGCGCAAGCAAGCATTCGTGGTTCAGGGCAGGAAGAAGGAGGCGTCGGATGCAGAGGGCAGACAGAGGAATGAATGCGTGAACTGCAAAACACACAGCAAAGATAAGAAAGACTGAGTCTCAGGGAAGGGATAAGAAATACGTGACGTTTGAACAAGTGGGAAGGAGGTTTCCTCGCAACTTCCTCACGACACTTTCCTAGGAGAATTTCAGTTCCGCGCTCCACTGTAGCTGCCTGTACAGCACGATTTTGAGGATGCGTTCAATACTGAATAGACAACAACAGAGTTGGACAGTCTGCTACACTAGCTTGTAGCTTCATCAAACCATCATGTCAGACCCATGCGCATTGAATAGAGGATCAAAAAGAGATCACGGCAAAGAAAACGGACTCCGCCCACTCCTCCCGCAAGGACAGACATAAAAGTTGGTAGGTTGGGGTGGTTGGGAGGAGGCAAGGCGGCAGTGGAGGCAGTCAGCAAAAAGAAGAAGCCGATGCCCAGCGGGCATTACACAACTCGTGAGAGTTAGGGTTTTTGCATTGATCATATTTTCTTCAAAGTCTCCTTAACAACTTCACAAGGAAGGATATCTTCATCTCCTCCGTGAAAAAACAACAAGCTACAAAAGGGTCCTCTCACCCCTGGTTTGAAAGCCACAACCATAAAGTAGTGAGGATAGGTCAAATCCTCTTGAGGGTGCTACCCATTTCTCCACGTTCGGGTGACAAAGAGCAAGCTGCATTTCATCCCCAGCTACTGAAATGACACACTACATGCTCGCTTGTCTCTAAGCTTCTTGCCAAACCTATGATGCTGCTCAACCTATGAGGAGAATCAATTTGGGTACCAACACCTCCCACTAGGAAATCCATTTTGGTAGCCAATGCCGGATGTGGCAACATATTCCAGATCTTGGCAATGAGTTGTACCACTCTAGGATGACTCAATAACAACACATTAAGGAAGAATTGAGTAGTGGGCACCTTGGGAAGAACCCCTTGCCAAAAACCTTAAATGTTATCAGATGGTGGTCTGACAAAAGCACTTTTGACCAAACCTTGATAACGACAGAGCCATGCGTGTCAAAATTAAAAATGGACAATTGTGAAAGAAGAACATGATCGAGATGTTTTAATGCTTGATCATATCCTTCTCAAAGATTGGTTTAGGTGCACCAAGCTTGGTCTTTAAATTCCTGCTGTCGGTTGAGTAATGGATCGGAAAGACCACAACGACTTTAAAGTAATATGAGGTTACATGTTCACCGAGACACCAGCGCATCGATATTACACCACATTTATCATCCACGTGCTCTACCATATTAAAGTTGTCACAAACCAACCAATAAGCAACAAGTAAGTTATCACCTAACCATCTCCATAATAATCTCCATAATAAAGTTCTTTCGGGTCCTTCATTAGGGGCATAAACATTGAGAATACCAAAAGAAATATCATTAATAGTCATAATCACCCAAACAACCTAATTTGTCGGGTCCTAACCTGAGGCAACAATTAATGCCAACAATTCCAGCACAATGGAAATACTAGCTCCACCTCTACCATCAATGTGTTGAGTATGGAAATGCACAAAATTTGGAGCAATACAAGTCAACATAGTCTGAAGCAAAAAACTAGAAATTTTGATTTCTTGTAAGCAAATAACATCTAAACTACTAATTAACTGGCAAGCTAAATGAATAGATAATTTTCGTGAGGGCTCTAGAGACCGCAAACATTCCATGACATGAAATTCAGTAAAAATCAAACATATCAAACTCCCCCTGCCCGTCAGGAATTCCATCCTCAGTGTTGAGAATGGAAAAGTTGTTGGCAAGAAGAAGTTGGTATGAATCAATATGTTCAACTTGAATGGAATGACATTTGGCCCCATTTACTCCCCGTGCACCGCGTGAAACCTCTCAAGGTGGTTTGCGTGAACGTCACATAGGAAGATAGGTTGAGGCAACATTCCTTGTATTCTCAGAATTCATTGCAACAACTTGGCTCTTCGAGGAAGTGGAAGGAATGGAAATTGAAGGGTTAGGTTGCACCACCCACAACTCATCCTTGAACGGCGGTGGGGAAGAATAAGGAGGTGAAACTTTGACATAATCCTTAGTCCCCAAATTCTTCTTAGCATTGACCACCTTCCAGCCATGGTGGAGGGTCAACCATACACTTCACTTTGAGGGTTACGGAGGAGGCAGGCTTGGAACGTGCCAAAGCAGGGACGATCCGAATGTGATGGTTCGAGGCCTGACAATGAAAACACATGTTGAGGAGATTAAAGTAAACAACCTTTTGAGAGATTCATAGGGACCCAATTTGAATATTTAGATGGTCCCGCAGATCTTATGTCAGGTCCACTTCAACACACACTCGCTTGTTAGGACAAGCAAAGAAAAAACGTTCATGTTCATGGAAAATCACCCTGCCAATGGGATTGACAATCTCTAATAAGAAAGACCAAAGGTGCACGGGAAGGCTTGGGAGCTCAATCCAAACAGGGATTTTGAGTAAAACTCGGTTGCTCGATGAAGTCCGAGGAGCATTGGGATAACACAAGGTGGTGTTACCTAAAAACCAAGATGTTGCCTTAAGCACAGGGGCTTACTGCGAAGGCTCGCAGAGGTGAAGAGATAAAAACCCTTGTTGAAATTATGGACACCAAAAACTTAGATACCGGTAGACTCCTAATGATTTTTCATCCAGTTCTGCAAGTAAGTTTCAGACGGGATGCGGCCACAGAAGTAGGCAATAAGACAATGGTTTTGATACCACTTAACCACAAGGTCTAAAAACTCATCAAAAATAACAACATCTAGAGACGGTTCACAGTCCATAGTCCATATGTCGTTGTGGACTTTCGGCACAAACTTCGCAAATGTGTCCATTAATATTTTGATATTTGTATAATGCATATTCTTTATGTTGAACGAGATGATGATGATGATGTGACATATACCAAAGAGAAGCTAATGTGATTAGCTTCTTGTCGACAAATTTTTCATAATATAATTTTAAGTGTATCCTTCTTATGTTGTATTTTAATGTATTTGTTACAAACTCAAGGGACCTTTGAATGGAAAACATTCCTTTACTTGGGCAAACGTTGCCCTTTTATTTGTAAGGCATTGTACATAATTTGTAAATGTATTTAGATTTCGAAAAAAAAAAAAACCCATGGATTCGTAACAGACCCACCCTTTTATTGTAAATCATTCGTATATTTCAGGACCCCTCTTCAATGTATCCTGCGGTTGGGTAATCAACCTGAATTTAGACTCCAATTCATTGAATTTGTGCTGTAATTTGTCAACAGTTGCAGAAGATTCATCATCATCCAACCATTCTTGAGCAGCTTTGATAGTTTCCATGATGCCTCGTGCAACAGCAGTGCTCAGGGTACCTTTACTCGTAGCGTCACTCGCCCTGCTTTTCATGTTGTGAGCATAGCATTCAAGACTATGTCTGGCAACACGTTCCTTCATAGTTTCCTCATCCTCCACTCTAAATTTATGGGCATCGCGCACCATTCTGTAAATCTCCTTCTTGCTTAATCTCCCGCCTTCGTTAATAATAGTAATTCCGTTACTCACCCCGCTTCCCTTTTCCTGTGCAGAGACTGTTAGGATCCCATCCCTGTCCACTTCAAAGACAACATTAATGGTGGGAACCCTGCGCCGAGCAGCTGGAATTCCCGTCAATATAAACTTATCCAAGAAATTGTTGTGTGTAGTCAATGGCCTCTCGCCTTCGTAGACAGAAATAGCTGCAGACTTCTGGTTATCGTGTGTTATAGTGACGGTGGTGCTCCTCCGAGTAGGAATGGGAGAATTTCGAGGAACAATGACTGCCATAACGTCATTCATCCTTTCGAATCCGAGACTGAGAGGAGCGACGTCAAGGAGGACAAGGTGGAATTCTTCATTGCTCAAAACTGCCGCCTGAATCGCAGCTCCGTAAGCAACGGCTTCGTCCGGGTTTACACTTATGCACAGCTCTTTTTCTTCAAAGAATTGTGACAATAATTTTTGAATCTTTGGAATGCGGGATGTGCCTCCTACTAGTACAATCTGATCAATATCTTGCTTGCTCATCTGCGCATCTTCCAAACACTTGTTCACAATCTGCATGCACTTTTCAAACAGATCACCATTGATTTCCTCAAATTTGGCTCTCCCAATCTTCAAATGAAATTTTTTTCCTTCGTAGAGCTAATCGATGTCAATCGCAGTCTCCACAGCAGAGGACAAACTTCTCTTTGCCCTTTCACATTCTGATCGAAGTCTCCGGAGGGCTCTCGAACATTTACTAATGTCAAGAGGTTTTTATTTTTCCTCTTGAAGTGTTGAATGCAATAATCGAGCATCCTGTTGTCAAAATCCTCGCCTCCCAAATGCATATCCCCTGCAACAGCTTTTACCTCAATCTTACCCTTGCTCACACAAACAACAGAAATATCAAATGTTCCTCCGCCTATGTCAAATATCACAGCTGTTTTCTGGCATGTTTCATCAAACCCATATCCATAAGTAATTGCTGCAGCTGTGGGTTCGTTAATAATTGCCATCACATTAAGCCCTGCAATTTTTCCCGCATCTTTCGTTGCCCTCTTCTGAGAATCGCTGAAATAAGCCGGCACAGTAATCACTGCATTCTTTACCTCCCAGTTTAAGTAGTCTTGGGCTATACTCTTCATCTTCATCAACACCATGGACGAGATTTCCTCGGCTGCAAGTAGTTTCTTTAAGCCTTTATAAGTAACTTCAATCATAGGCTTGCCATTGTCTCCAGCAACTACAGAGAAAGGCCACAGTTTAATGTCAGCCTGTACAGTTGGATCAGTGAAGCGCCTTCCAATGAGTCTCTTGGCATCAAAAACTGTGTTCACAGGATTTGTGGAAATCTGAAATTTGGCTGCATCTCCAACCTGTCTTTCATTGGAGGTGAAAGCAACCATGGAGGGAGTGGTTCTGTTTCCTTGATCATTAACAATAATTTCAACCCTGTCATGCAGCCATACTCCCACACAGCTGTAAGTTGTTCCCAGATCAATTCCAATAACTTTCTCTTTTCCTTTTCCTTTTCTATCCATCTCTGCACACTACAACTACTGAATAACCCAAAAACAAACACAAAAACCAATAAAACTCCACAGTTTATCGTTCGATTTGAGTAAGAAATTAGAATAGTTGGCTTCGCAACAAATTAGGCTCCACTGATCAGCTAAAATCAGAAATTAGTCTTTATCACTAGAACACTTCAGACAAAAATAGAAACATAGCTTTTTTGACGCAGAAAACTTCGCTAAAAGACAAGAAACTGCTATTTTTGCTTTGACACGTCACACCACTGTAATTATTCGACTGGTCTTTTGATATTTTAGGTTTGTTAATAAAATATATCCCTATTTATATGGTTTAACTATTTTCAGAATTCAATTTCCTGCCTCCTAATAGCTGTTTTATAATGAATTTTAATTGTTGCATGACTACCACTGTCCACTGTCTACGAACCGCATCGAGAAGACGTATGTATGCATGCACATTATGCATGCTCAAGGTCAACATTTCCTACACTTTTTAAAATAAAAGTCACTTAATCAACATTTAATGTAGTTTAATTGTTAGTTTGACTAGGATTCGAGCATAATTCGGAGCCTGATTCACTAATTAAATGCATGTCACAATCTCAAACCACAATGTATTAATAAAATGCATGAGACAAATTCAAATTACAATTAATTATTAAAGTTTGTGTTAAAAACTACATATTTTGGTGAAAAATACATGAGGTATATGGCATGTACCCACATAAACTAGCCGCTCCTCCAATATATTTCTATGTTTCAATTATTTTCAAAAATAAATTGTAAAAATTTATTTAATTGAAATACCAAAAGAACTTTTATTAAAACAAATGATAGAGATCATTTTTTTCTAATAAAATAGTAGTTTATATAACTATAAATACAATATTAGAAATATTTGCAAAAAAATTGGTGGTAGGGAAGTACATTTGAGAATTGTTACACCGAGGCTAGTGGCATGGCTTAAAAGTCGATTACAAACAACTATAACAACCAAATATAAAGAAAATAAATTAAACAACAAGCTGAAATAGACTAGCGGATGGAGGGTCTTTGTCATCCAGCTTGCCCCAACCGCCATCTACAAGGTTTGTTCCATCTAGAATCAGCTCGCAACCAATGGTTATGTTCTCGATGGATCTATAGAATCCTCATTATTGCGGCATTGATAACCACCATCTAGAAGATCTGTTCCATCTAAAATGAGCTCCCAACCAATGGTTATGTTCTCAATGGCTTTGACAAGCTCCTCATTACTATGGCCTTCATATCCATCTGGAATGGGCTCCCAACCAATGAAATGTTCTCAATGGATTTTACAAACTCCTCAATACCGTGGCATTGATAATTGTTATCTACAAGGTCCATTCCATCTCAAATGGTCTCTAGGCAATGGTTATGTTGTCAATGGCTTCTACATAATCCACGATTATCGTGGCCTTGATAAGCGCCATCTACAAGGTTCATTCCATCTTGAATGGGCTCCCAACCAATGGTTATGTTATCAATGGATTCTATAGATTCCTCATTGGCGTGGCCTTGATAACCGCAATCTAGTAGGTTTTTCCATTTGGAATGGGCTCTTGTCAATGGTTATGCTCTCAATGGCTTCTACATACAACTCATTATTGTGGCTTTGATTACGAGCCAACAAATATGGACAAGGCCATTCAAGGAACCTTTTCCGAAAAAATATGGCGGAGCCTAACTGTCATGATTGTCATGATGGTGGAGAGCCCCACACCCCACACTAAGGAAGTGGAGGAGAGTGGAAACAAGACACAAAATCCCACTCACACCGGTGGCAAGACTAGATATGATAGCATGGGGTAATCAAAATCCAAAGCATTACCTATCATGTGAGTTCATATAGGGGTTTTAAATATTAGTCAAAATGGACCCAATATATTTCCCCATATTAAAAGGAGTATAAGGGGTTAAAGTATAAAGGTTTTTAAAAATATATTGGGGGTAGGGTATGTGGAGCGATAGAGAGGAGGGAGGAGGAGTATTTGTGGGGAAGATGAAGAAGCCATAAATTTAGATCATTTTCATTATGTATTTTTTCAAAGTAGTAGCATGTGTTTTAGAGAAGCAACATGTATTTCTAGAGTAATAGCACTACATAACTCTCAATAGCTAAGTGATCATTCATAATATCATTCCTAAAGTAAATTTTTCATCATTCGATTCAATTTTTTAAAGAGAATGGTTTTCATGAAGATTAATAAATTTAACTAACAAACAATGCAACCACATATAAATCTTCGAGTACCATACAAAATTTGATTAGTGTGAAAAGTGTAGATATAAAAGAAAGGAAGAGAGATATTAAATTACACATATTGAGGGTTTGTACTTTTCGAGTCCAATATGAATTTCATCAAGGTTTTAAGTGGAAATATAATTAAATATTGTGAAAATGTAACACATTGAATCTATCATTGAAGATGTGGAAATTAAAAGAGTTATTAAAGATGTCGAGAGGAAATGGGTAGTTTAGATTTATGGTTAAATAAGAGGTATTTTGTAGATGAAAATTTATATTGGGAAGGGGTCTTAATAATAAGAGATTGATAAGTATATTTAAAAATAGGGGTTTTATTTAGTATTTTAAGAATGCATGTGATAGGGCATAATTTTACATATTAAATACCATCTGAAAACATCAATCATTTCTTTTGGAGATGGTTCCTGAGACAAATATAGTGGTAGGATCCCAGCCACATTACAGGAGCACTACCTCAATTATCAAGAAGGGTTTGAAGAGGGACCACCTCTAGAGCTACATTTCAATCTTGTGCCCAAATATGCAAAAATAAATTGGGAATAATCATAATTTTTTAAAAATATCAGAGAATGCAATAAACAACTACATGAGAAAAATCAATCTATTTCTTTCTTTTCAAATGAAAAAAAATTCCACTTTGAAAACATGTCAAATATGGGCACAATCCATCGAGAGAGAAGGCTAGTCTCGTAGTAGGATTTGTTGCAACAAAAATGGTTCACATTTAAAGGGATTGAAAAAATCATGATTCCAAGACCAAACTATTAGGCTTTCTAGTAGAACTAGATAAGATACATAAGAGTCTTTGAATGACCACAAAAATGGATTTCTAGAAGAGGAACCCTGAAATGATTAAGCCTTTTCTTAAGAGGAAGGCCTTGATATATCAAACACCAAGAAAAGTAACTGATCTTGGGATCAACACTTATACTCCATACATTTGGAATATCACGACTCCAAAATTACATAGAAACATTAAGCTTATCTACCACAAGAAATTTTTGGGAAATTAACGCATTTCCCATTGCTAAGTGATTTGTTTTGAAATGGTTTTTCTAGGGCACCATTTCCATCTTTCTAACATGGGTGAAATGAAATCAATTTAATTTTATGGAGCATATCCTCGGGATAGCATTCAATATTTCCTAGAAGGAATATTGCTCAAGTATTAGCTACCATAAATTTAGTTTTTACATCTAGCCAAGAAAGTAATATCCTTGATTTATTGAAAAATACATCTTGCATAGTGTGAATCCATCATCTAAAAATGTTGAGGGAATGAATCTAAGGAACCTTGATAAGAGGTACATTGTGAAAATTGATAATCAAAGAATATTGAATCAAGCGGTGGTTGACATAAAGACCTCTTTAGAATCTAGCCCCATCCAATAAAATCCATTGTTTGATAATCTTTGATACCTTCTTGATGTTATTAATAAAAAAGGATATGAAAAATTTCATTGGAGTTTTGATAACAATAATATTTTGAAATTCAAACCCTTTCCAAGTTTTACACCCTTGGGGTGTTCCTTCTATGATGAAATTACACAATAAAATATTCTACGCTTTTTCTATCCTTACCTAGCCCAAATGATCCCTTCACTACAACAAAACAATCCTTTTGCCACAATTTTTCAACAATATTTATGTGGTTACAAGGAATTTCAAATTTTTAAATTGTGGCATTGAATTTGTATCTCACCCACAATTTGACATGTTTTTGTAGCTCATCAACAATTTATTAAATCGTTGTTAATCTACAATTTATGATTTTGTAAATCACCTACAATTTTTATTATTGTATATTGTCAACAATTTTTCAAGTTTGTAATATTACCACAATTTTTTTTTTGTCAATTTTCTACAATTTCTAAAAAATGTGGCTTTTCTATATATGTCCACATTGTAGATATTGCAGAATTTACAATTTTCTATATCTTTTCAACACAATATATGTAGAAATTTCAATAATTTTTTCTACAATTTATGTTACTACATATAAATTGTAGGTGGAAGCTACAATTTCATTGCCACAATAATAATTTGTTGAAATATCTATATAAAAAATATAGAAACTTTACATTTGAAAATTTTTAATTCCACATTCTTTTTAGTTATTTTATATGAGTATTGTTTAACTAATATATTAAAATTTATTATATTTATATTTATTTACAATATATGATAATATTTTAATCTAATTTTAAAATATTAAAATAATTAAATCTAGGTAATATTTTAAATATTGGAAGGAAAAAATTAGTGTTCATTTAAAAAATATATATTACATCAAATAAAAAAATGTAAAAAATAAAAAATTATCATTATAAAATTTCCAATACAAAATTATAAAATCATATTTTATTAAAATATTTTAAATAAATAAAATATTGTAAATATCCAATTTACAAGGAAAACTATTTTAAATAAAACATTAGTTTTAAGGAAATAAATCCTGTCCAAATATAATTTAATTTTTATAAAATAAACATTTGAAAATTGGCATGCATATAGTAAAACCATAATTAAATTCATAAATATATATGAAAGTAATTTCACTTAAATTATAAATATGCATTTCCTATGCAAATTAAGGTTTGTGGGAGAGAATTTGTATTCATGATGCTGAAGTCGGTAAGATTTTTTATTCCATTTTCTGAATTTCTGTTCCCTAATATTTATAATTCATTGATTTATTATTATGTGTAATAGTTTAGATCCATAAATTTCTGTAACTTCCTTTCATAAATGAAATATATATATATATTTATTAAGAAAAGCATATCATTTGAAAAAACCATGTACTATCTTATCTAATTTCTGTATTTTTATACGAAGGATGAATGAAAGATTGATATAAATGTGTGAATATAATTTTCACATTAATTTTCAGACACAAACTGTATATAAAAATCAATTAGAATCACTTAAAAATGAAAAGTATGCCTGTTAAAAACACTTGTTTTAGTCGGACCAGTACTAGAGCCCAATGTTGCTAATAGACACAAAAAAGTGAATAGAGAACAGAAGAAAAATTGTGGATAGATCGAATTACTCAGATATCTCATGGCCTTACAGGTCGTAATAATATTTAAAAAAATCCTTCAAACATTTGACAACTTTTATCATGCAGTCTCAATGATGTATCCTACTCAATGCGCTGGATTTCGACCAACTGGGTGAATCACTATGATATTGTGGCGTAACTTTCGAGTGAATGGTCCCTTGTGGATCCTGATGCCGCCTTCACAGCCCTTGTGTCACAGATCATTTTTACAAACGCATTGCTTCTCAGGCAGGCTGCCTCTGGAACCAGGTATTGCCTTCAGTTACAAACTTTTATCTCTTCCTGCATGCAATCTATAGGCCGCATAATATGGCCATGGAGATAAATTTTCATCTTTTCAAGGCTTATCTAAACATATCGGACCGGATCCTTCTTTAGATGCTCTCCACCTTGTCTCTGAGAATCGATCTCTAGAATTATCTTTTATATAACCTAAACATTACATTTCACTTCTCGAAGATGACCTCTTTGGCCTATTTTTAAACTTATTTGACAAGGTTTTAAACGCATTTCTATTTTTGTTACAAATTCTACACATCGCCACTAACATCAGATCTTTGATATTAAACTGCTTTTGCTTCACTAAATCTAGTAACACCATTTTATTTCCTCAACCATGGCTTGAAAAAAAAAGCTCATGTGCATGGCCGATGATCTAGAAATCGAGGAACCCACAGTGACGATGGCTATTGGGTAGACAACTACTGTTTCTTTTAGAAAATAAAGAACGCATTTGTTTTGAAATTGATTTTTTATTATAACAAAGGTCTGCAGAAAATCCGCTAATGATGTAAGGGTCTTTAATTTCTCACTGTTCGATTGAGTTTTAATAGGCGGCTAAGATTTATTTCACTTTGATCTGTTCGCCATGGATTCCACCAATGCATGTTCATGAATATCCCTTATTTTTCTTAACATGCATGTTTCCAAAGTCCATATTCAACACGTATATCCCACGTGGCTTATGACAATCACGTCTTAATTGGGGGTAAATAGCTAGGTAATTTTATCTTTTTGATGACGATGTTGTATTGTAAAAAAATATAACTTCATTAAAAATATTAAAATATATTTGAACATAAGTTATTGGTAAATTATAAGCATGTATATATTAAAATAACTAGAGTATTTAGTAATCTCGAGTTATATAAATTTGTAATTAATATTAATATATTTTATTTGAATTATTAATATAGTTGTGGGTATTTCAAAATCTCTATTAAGTATTTATTAGATGTTAATTAGTTCTATTTTAGTAGGTTTATGTATTTTATGATTTTTTTACAAAAAAATTATTGATAGATTTTCATAGTTAATCATCATTCTTTATTTGTTAAGAGAGTAATTACTAGCTACGCAGATTATAGTCCTATTTAGAATATGTAAAAGATAGTATAAATATATTTCATGATCCATTTTTAAATGTATATTTACTAATTTAATGGGTATTTCAATGTATTAGTGTTAAGTCTTTGTTGTAACAATGCTAGTTAATTAGAATTGTATTTAATTCGAACAAGTAATGTGAACTCTACATTTTCCTTAATATAGTTGTTAGTCTAACATAATGCATGTGCATAACCATTATAAATTTCAATGTTCTAGTCGACATAAAAATAAAATTCTATATGCTCTTCTTTAAATTCTTATATATACTTTTTAATCGGAATGTTATATTATCACTCAAATAACTTATTCATTCATTTCCTAATTACAACCTAAATGCAGTACTCATGTATTTCTAGGTCCTTCTTAAATTTAAATTAAGAACCTATTGACATGCATGCAAAAATTATCGGCAACATTTTATTCATCGACATCTCTTTGAAACCATGGGATAGTGACACTAAAGATTCAGACTTACGATGTGTTACATATAGGAATTAACTTTTTAAAAAGATCTAGATATATTTACTACAAAGAAATGATCTCGTAGAGTGGTTCTTTTGATTTTTCACATGTTAAACAATTGTTGATTTATTTTCTAACTAATAATAACCTTGCACAAAGTTATATAAAAGTGAAAATAATATAGAGAAGTTTAGTAAAGTGTTAAAATTACATTTAAAAATAAAATGGGAGTGTGCCTATAAATATGAATTGTCTAGAATGAAATATCGATGTATGATATTTATACTATAGGAGGAAGGATTTATTGATTTCCATTAGAGAATTGAAAAAAGACCATAAAATTAAACTAAAAAAAACTTTAAATGAATATCGATGTAATGTTTTACAATGTTAATTCACAATAATAATGCGAGCCTATACATTATGTCTTCATGCTTGTTTTTGTAAAATGTCCTATTTTGTTATTGTAAATATTGTCTTAAATAAGATTTGGTCATGTACAACAAGTAGTGTATCCACCAAATAGGTGCTCTTGTACATTACAAAAAGTCTCTATACTCTATCATATGGCCAATATATTAGGAAATTTTCATAATTTATTCTTGTAAGTTCCAAGGAAAACTTATAAATGATATTAAAATTTGAACATGAATTTTTAACAATTCATAGACATGTTAAAATCCTACAACAACTCCTTGGGTTTCCATTGTATTCAACATAATTGTGTAATAACTAATGATATAACTAGTAAAAATATATTAATTGATTTATTTAAAACATTGACATATATTTATCTCAAGGTGCATATTTTATAGTTTTAATATGGTTTCATCCATTTAAGGTTGCATATTTCTACAAAAATTAACTTCTCCAAATATATTTTATAAATTTGTAACATATGACCCTTATATATGGGTTTGTCGATTGATTAGATCACAAAAAAATTCCAAGAAAATAAAAGGGATACAACATCATATAAATGCCTAACATATCATGATTTTTTATATTTAAACCCCTTTATGTCCTTTATGTTTCATATCAAAATATTATAAACAACCATTAAGTATTAAATTTTATTTAATATATATACCATGAAAATAGTTACATCATTAATATTTTTTTAGACAAGGGTAAAGGATGGGTTTTTGAAAGGGGTCATACATTTGTACAAAACTAGGGGTTTAAAACCCTGAATAAACCCAAAAACCCAAAGAGACAATAAGGAACACATTTTCCCAATAGTAAAGAAATAGCGAGAGAAACCAAAAGAAAGCGAAATAAATAAATAATAGATAAAGAAATCAAATAGCATTCCTTTGTTAACAAGCCAATGTGCTACAATATTTTAACCCTAGATTTTCTTGTCTCAACACAAATCCTTGCTTCATCCGCGTGATCTTCCAAATATTTCACTTTTTGTTCCAAGAGAACAAATGTTTTCTTGACATATTCATATAACCACAACCCTCCCGTAAAATTAAAAAAAAAAAAATCCACCCAAGGTTGACAAGGAATAATATTTTTAAGTCTTTCAAGGACCCAACAACCTTAACATGCACATTATCTCTCTCAATGTTTAACACTATTTCCATATTAGCATGCGGAAGGCCATCCAATTTCCCTTTGATTACCTCCTACACCATAAATTCACGTAAATATGGTATTATACCATCCATATGTCCATTCTCTTCTATCACCTCATCATCCTTAATGGCAATGGAGAAGGCCTCTCCCGATTTGTGTTCTTTCTACACTACCTCCGAGTCCCCAAATTTACTAGTGCAGGGGGGATTTCACTCCCATATTATGGGTATCAAACCTTTAAGCTAGAGAACAAATCCTAATGGGATTTAACTTGAGAATAGAGTAAACAAACCTCCTCACCATAGTCTTTATCAACCCATTCAAGAGTAAATAATGGTGATACGGAAATCCACAACCACAATGTACACTGCAACTAGCTCCATCATAATTGTTTGATCAATCTCCACAAAAACATACTTTTTTAGTTGTCTCCTTTGAAATAGAGTTCAACCCCTCAAAACGCACTCTTTTGATAAAGGGGTTCCAACACCCTTAGAAACCACCATCGAAGAATTAGGTAATAAACCCTTGCGGAACATATGTTTTTCATCCAACACATGATCCTTCTATTATGAAGGTTAAGATGAAACAAGAAAACTAGCTAGATGACCAAACCCTAGTTTCCTTTGTTTGACTGTCTAAATACTCTTTTGATACCCTACATATATGGGTTAGCCTTCGTGGTCTACCATGTAGCTATGGAATGAACTATGTCTTGAAGCAATTTTAAACACCCTAGGAATTTTGTTAAAATATATGATGATACTACAAAAATGTTTCAAACTACCTATGTTAGAATCCTATTGGAGCTAGACACCTCTCTAGATCTCCAAGATAAGATTAACCTTCAGAATGGTGATAGGTTATGGGTCCTCAATGTATGGATTATGAAAGAATCACTTTCCACTTCTATCGATGACTTTCTATTGGTCATTTGATGAAGGATTGTGGATGCCCAAAAGTAAAATGTGGGGAGGTCTTGTGGAAGGATTCCCTTCCCTCTCACTTCATTGTTAATTTCCTTGCTGAGCGCGAGGATGACTCCACTTTGGGCAAGTTTCCTTCTAGGGTTAATTTAACCCTTGTGATTGAGCATACTTCTTCTCAGGAGATCCTTCCTAAATCACATTTGTTTCTTATCTCAAAGGACCCCCTCAAGATGGTGAAGGAGAGGTTAGAACCTTCTTCCTCTCCTAAGCCCTTATACAGGCCAATTAATTCCATTGAGGTTATTATTCATGGTGACCCTAATTTAGTTGACGATTCTAAAAAAAAGGATTGGATTATTGTACAACACAAGATAAGAACTTCCTCTTAGTTACCCACAACCCCATCTAAAATGACCCTAAGATCTCATACCATGGGGTGTGACCTCTCTTTGCCTCTCTTTCTGCTGATTGGTTGTTCCTTCATGCAGATTTGTTTTCCCCAGATAATAGATGTGTTTCCTATTATTTTTGTACTTGTAGGGAGTTTGCTACTTATTGTCTCTCTAGTTCTCATTCACTTATTTTGGTATTGACCCATTCTTGTTGTACTGTAATGCCACCCCCAACTTATTCTTTGAAACTTTTGTGCTCGAGACCAAGGCTTGTCATGCACTTTATTCCATGAACGGGAGAAAATGTCATATTTCAATTTCCCATTGTTGTTGCAAACGTTGGATAATATATTTATGTGGTCAAGGTGGTGTGTAAGTAGTCATCCTTTCATTTCGCTCCTTCAGAACTATATGCGAGCATCTCTTATTATAAAGAGAGCATCTCTTATTATAATGAAAGACCACTTGGTGAGTTGTCATATGTCCAAAGATTGACAAAATCTGTAATGCCCCCCCCCTAACCTACCCGGGCTCAGTCAGCGTCATCCCCTTGGCGTGGAAGGTGGAGCTTTTATTGTTCGACGTGTTGGAGTCGCGTTTTTCTTTTTCTTTGCCGTGATCTCTTGATTCTCCTTCAATGCGTTTGGGTGGGTGTTGGGCGTAGTTGATTGACGTGATGGATTAGATGGAGCTTCATGCCAGTGTTGCAGGCGTGTATGAGACGTTTCCTTCACTGTTCCTCCTGGGCGCGTCCTTTTCTGTCTTCCCCTTGACCTGTTTGGCCGCGTGAACAAGGAGGTTTGGTTTACGCTCTGTCCTTGTTTATTTTGATTTTCGGCTGTGGCTTTTGGAGGGTCTCTTCTCTGCAGACCGCGTTCTGCCCTCCTCTTTTTATTGAATGCCTTCGTTTTGTTTAACTTTGATGTCTGCTTAGCATGGCCATGCGTCTGTCTGTCGCCTTTGCCTTTGTTTGTATTGTCGTCTCTTCTGTATCTTTGTGCGTTACATCAAGTCTCCTTTTTTGCGATGCTGAAGAATGGCGCTGGGGGTCGGTTTAGGCGAGACAGTGTGTAATGTTGTAGTAAAGGGTTTCCTCTGCATTTTTGCGAGTAGCATCATTTCCTGGAATGGAGTCGAGGATGGAATGAGCCGCCTGTTCCTTCCTCCCTACTCGTGGAGTTCAGAACGAGTTAAACGTGACAGCTACTGCAGGGCGATCCCAAGGCACCGTCGGTGTTGATCCTGATGTTCTGGATGCACGCAACCTCAGCCATGATCGGCTGTTGCAAAATCTCGTAGCTGTAGTAGAAGGACGAGATAAAGTTTTAGTTGAGCCGCCTTGCCTTTTCATTTTGGAAAGTTACTCCCAGCCAGCGTTACAGAAAGGCCAAGGGCCTCTTAGCGGGGCGGCAAGCTTGTTGCAGGGTAGTAGAAGCCATTATGAGCGCTTCCAGCAAGTAGGTCGACCAACTGTGTTGTTAGCTGCTCAGGTTCGACTGCATCCTCAATTCGGGACTTCTCCTTTAAGATATTTTTATCAAAATCGATTAAGTGACAGTGTGTGTTACCAGGAGACCCGATGAAAATTGTTACAGAGATTCTCTGTTGAGACCTTACTTGCTATTCGATGTAACTCATGGGAGAGAATCCCATAGGCGTGGATCTGTTCATATCAGAATATTCATGAAGCACATTTTGCTTTGAAATTATATGAGCATCTTCAAACGAGTCACTATGTTGGCAGGCATAAAGGGTGCTGTTGGAATTATCACACCTTACAAGCTACAGCTGTGCTGTTTGCACCGAGAGTTTGATGCTGTCCCCAGATCTGATGAAGGAAAAAGGTTGGTGATTTAGTTGGATTTGCGGGGAATCCTATGGGTTCATACACTGAGGAGCAGATTCTTCCTGCAAGTTTTGTTGTACCAGTGCCATCTACCATTTATCCTATTGTGGGTGCTGCAATTATGCTGAAGGGTATGACTGCTCAGTTTCTTCTTCGGCGTTGCTTTAAGGTGGAGCCCAGGCATACAATTCTTGTGCACGCTGCAGCTGGAGAAGTAGGATTTTTGTTGTCAATGGGGTTATGCCCTTGGTGCCACTGTCATTGGTACTGTACCGACCAAGGAGAAGGCCGCACAAGCAATTGAAGATGGATGCCATCATCCCATTATCTATACCCAGGAAGATTTTGTAGATTGTGTTAAGAAATTACAAAAGGACAAGGTGTGCAGGTCATTTTTGGTTCTGAGGACAAGGACACATTCCAGGGATCTTTGGAGTGCTTGGCTTTTAGAGGTTACATGGTGAGCTTTGGTCAGTCATCAGGTGCAATTGATCGTGTTCCTTTGTCAGCCCTTGCCCCAAGATCATTGTTTTTGACACAGCCTTCCATGATGCAATACACTGCAACTCGAGAAGAGCTCCTGGAAACTGTAGGAGAATTATTTGCAAATGTTGCATCTGGTGTTCTAAAAGTCCGTGTGACAAAGACATACCCACTGGCAGAAGCTGCAAAGGCTCATGCCGACCTCGAGGGTAGGAAGACAAGCGGTTCAATAGTTTTGATTTTTTTTTCCGATAACTAGCTGATGTGGAAAAACGTAGATCCAGGGGCGTGGTGTAATCAATATGTCTCGTGTCCGAGCTTCAAATCATGGGGTTGGTTTGTAGCTGTTTTTCACTGCGTGATTGTGGCGCTAGCTCGAGCTCGCAAAGCACTTTGGGTTAAAGGCAAGCAACGACATTGAAACAATCATATGCATATGGAGATGGCGTTTTAAACCAGGCATGTTAAATCTACTCTCTGTAATAGTTTTCTACCTTCTTTCAGTATCTTGAAATGAATTTTCTTTCCTCTTGAATGGTGCCTAGACTAGATGTTTTCGTGGTTGTTTATATCACTGCCTGATTGTGTGGTTGTTCCTTTAAATCTCATTCCAATTTCGCTGATTTTGCTTGGAATGTTCCTTCCTCTCTTTAGCTTACTCTATTTCATATTTGTCTAAATGGGTTACTGCAATATTGAGTGATGCAGTCTAGTTCGTAGGGAAGGAAACATTATTGAGTTTTGTTTGCTTATATGACTTTCTTTTAAAAAGAATTCTGTGATGGTAATTATAATTGAAGGTTACTAAATAGAAGGTTAAGCCTACATACCTCTTTTGGTTGAATAAATACGCATTTCCTGTTTAGGGCCCTCCTGTTTTGCTAAAAGGTACATTAATAGTGACGTTGTGTTCTGAAACTTGTTTAAGCCTGTGGGCATTCCTTCCTTTATGTTTGATTAGAAAATGGCATTCGGGGTTGGTTTTAGAACTGTATATGGTTGACTGTTGTACCTAGTCTAGATGAGGGATAACCTGGCATCTATTTTGACCTCCACGTGTTGAGAGAATTACTATACCTATTTCTTGATGTAAACTCTTGTTTGATTAAAGCAAGGGGAAACATTGTAAGTTTAACTGAATGAAATCTCTACTTATATTTTATTAAGGGTCGCAAGCAAGCTATCACTAGCTGGACAGAAACAAAAGTTGTAGGTGAATCCATGGTACTGGACTCGTGAACTCGTTTCCTGTTAGATGACAGTTGATTTCAGTGATAATATCATAGGTGGCTGTTATATTTATCGGTTGATATTTGCTAAGACTTTTCCTCGATAAGCCCACATGGATCGGGTAAAATTTTCCATCTTCTATACCTTTGGCAAGGAGTTCATAGAACTTCTAGCCCGACCGCACCTGCGTAACCTTCCGATAGCTATGTGCGTTGGTTGGTTCTTGGTTTGTGCTTGTACTCGTGGTAAGGTCTTTTGAGTCCGGGGCATCGTTGGTGTTTTGCCTCTCGCGTATCGAATCCCTTGGTTTTATTTGGAATACCTTATACTTCAAACTTGGTTACTAAAAGGTCCCATTTTGTGGCCTTGTTAGGGAAATCAATTTTTATTTTAATGTTTATTGACATTGTCTGAATTATATAAAAATTATTAACGACTTTTGAGTTTAGTCTTCCCTTATATTATGTAGAGAAGTTGACGATTAGGATAGGGTTTGTTGGTAGAATAATGGCCCTTTCTGTGTCTCTTTCGTACGTTTTTGGAAAAGTGGATTTGTTTTGGTTAACTAGTACTACGTGTTAAGAAATCCGATAAGGAGGTAGTGGTAAACTCCTTGGTTAAAACCAAAACTATAGTTGTGTTCTTTTAAGGGCATCGAACCCATATTACTTTGAAGCCCCCCCTGGAAGAATTGGATAACGTCATTTTTGCTTCGCGCCTACGATCATAATTAGTACGCTTTGTCTTCTCTTGGACCCCTTTAGTTGGATGGAGTAAATTTTGGATTCCAATCACGTAAACCATAGGATTACATGAAGGAGATATCAACACTCTTGACTTTCTTGTTCCCAACCCATAAGGTCTTGCCTTGATTTATGTAATTTTGTTCTTACTAGTATTTGGATTTTCTCCTTGTTGGATGATTTAGTTTTCTCTCTCATGAGATTAATATTGGAGTTGTGAGTTGTGTTTTAATCCATTTCTGAATTTAGAATATTCCTTTCTTGATATTGTTAATTGTTAGCTTACTATTGCATTGTGTAGCCTTAACATGCTCAGTTCTTGCTGAACCGACTTTAGTTAATATTTGTGCGAGATGGATTATGCGAAGTAGACTAGAAGAAAAGAGTGTAAAAGTTTCATCTCGTACCATTATGAAGTTCCTTGCAAAAATGTCCAATGTGTTGTAAATTGTGTAACATTGCTTGTAAAGAGAGTTGATATGACCTCTTGCCTTGTATTGTTTGGTAATGGTGAAATAAAGTGTCTTGTTCTTGTGTAGTTAAGCTTGAAATTATCCTTGTGAGAAATGGCTCTCAATCTTTACATTGATATGAGTATTGTAAAACTTTGATCTTGAGAATAAATTGTTAAGTTAAATCTTTCTAAGACTTAGCGACAATATTTTATAAGTAAAGTAAAATGAGTCGGTTAACCCTTAAAGAAGCTAAACAAAAATAATAATTTTATATTCAACAAGTAAATGTAAAGGTGATCTATTTGAAATCAAATACTTCCATGAGTGATCAAAATGAAAACATCCTTTGTGAAGTAAACATTTATAAATTGATACCCCTAGCTAAACTAGCGAACACTATCCCTTTGGGGTGAACTCTTAAACAAGCTCAAAGGAAAACAATGATTAATTTCTAGAAGATATTAAGATTTAGTAAGTAGGAGAAGACTTTAAGTGAACTACTCTACAGTGTTTAAGAAATTAACTTAGTTGGTGAGATGAATTTGTGCGAACCATATATTGTTTCCTTCTGAAAACTTAAGTCATGAGCTAAAGGGTGTCTTACCAAAATAAATAAACCCTAACCATTTCTTACTGTGGCTTGCCCTAGCTGTGAGTGTGTCATGTGGTTGGACTTCCATGTTGTCTCGTAAAAAGAAAAATAAATTATCCTTGATAAGTGTGAACGTTTCCGTGCTGACCTTGTGGTCTTCCCCGTAACAAATGGTTCCAAGTGTTGGTTGTAACCTTGTGACGACATGTTGTGTCGTGTTGAGTCAAAGCAAGTCAAAAAAAAGTTATCCTGTATTTCACTGTGTTGTTCTTGTGTTGGTATTTTTGGTGTGTTACATACCCAAGTAGGATCCCACTCAAAATCCTTTTACCATTATTAATAAAATATGTCAACTTTATAATGTTTTAATTGGTAAAGATATCTAAATTGCAAATTTTTTAGAGTTTAATTCTCATTAAATTAGTTTCTTTTGTAACTATAACGATATATTATTTCAAGGAAATTTAGTGTTATAAAGATATATGTTGGATAACATGTCATTTCTATCATATTGTAATTTTATATTTGTTTTTTCATATGTAAAAATAGTAAAGTTTTAAAAATGTGGTTTCTCCATCATATTCAATGTGGTATTCTCACACTATTATAAATTCATAAATTAATCTTCTTAAAATATATCATTCTAAATGAATTTACAAAAATAACCTCTTTTATTGTATTCTTAACAAAAAAATAAAAACATATTATATATAATAAGGTTAATGTGGAATTTCCACCTTATTTCAAATTCACAAAAATAAAATAAAAATTAATATAAGCTTTTGTCTCAATGTTATATTTAAATTAGTTTAGTTTAAATATGTTATAAATACAAATATAATAGATAATATTTACAATGAAGTCTACACATTTTTTTCTAAACTTTTGATGATGTGACATTTTTTCATTATTAATGTGGTATTTCCACAATACTATATTTTTAGTAGTATTTTAAATATATATAATAATAAGTATATCATTTGAGTAATATGACATTTCCACACTATAAATATACAAAAATTTAAAATTCAAAATAATACTATCTTTTCACATTAAAATAGTTTAATATTAGTATTCTGATAATAAATGCATGTATGTCATGAAATATTTATAGTTAATTCTGCTTTTTAAAAACATTGTGCAATGTATAATTTCCACACTATTTAATTTCGGTTATTTACATTATTCTAGTTTTCTTAAAGTTTATTATAATACATGTATGTTTGGTGTGATGTAAATTTCCACATCATATATTAGTCTTCTTAAATATGTAAAACTTTAGAAAAATCCAAATTATATAATGTGGCATTTCAACAATATTATAATTTCATATCAATCTTCATAAAATATGTCACAAGTATAAGTGTGGTAGGTAATATTTATAATAAATTCTAATATTATTGACAAAAATGTGGAATTTCTATAATGAAGGTTTGGAGATGTGGGTTTTCTACAAATTATTAACAATATAAATTTACTATGGAAAATCTACAATAATTAAAAATCAATAACAAAATTATCATAGAGATGCCATAATTATTCTACAATTATACTAAATTGTGGAAATTTTTTTAGAATAATGGAAAATCTACAATAATTAAAAATCAATAACAAAATTATCATAGAGATGCCACAATTATTCTACAATTATGCTAAATTGTGGAAATTTTGTAGAATAATTGTGGTAAAAAGTGCTTGTTTGTTGTAGTGCTTCTACATAAAGAAGCAGTCCCCGAACATCTAATGTCAAGAAAATCCTAAGCCTCTCGACATAATTGTGAAGGAAACAAAAATCCCAAACAACCATATGAAACCCTTTACAAAATTCAAAACTGGCCCATAAAACAAATGTGAGAAACTTTTGAAGAATTTAATAAGAGGATTAAAAGTAGTCCTAACAAGATGAATACCAAAAGTGGGTACAAAAATAACTTTTGAGGAAATATGGTAATTTCTAGCTATTAAGAGGGGCTTAGAAACTGTTGGTTTATTTTACTTACCTCGTAGTCTCTCGAGGTCTTGTACATCTCATATGGTTAGTCATCTCACTTAGCGAGATCATAGATCATTAAGTGGAATTAGGGTTTATGTGTCATGCATAGGAGTTACACAACACTCATATATATGTACCATTTGTATTTGAGATATGAGAATGAGTAGACCTATTCTTTCATGGATAATTTTCCTTTGTGTTCAATTTTTCTTACCGCTTACTTGGAGCGTTCACGTCACCGTTGGAGTGCAACCTCTTCGATATGCATGAGGTTTTGTATTGATCCTTGCATAACAATATCACATGGTATCAAAAATGTTTTTGATAAATGTTCCCTTGTTTATTATTGTTTATAATTACTTATGCTTTTGTTATTCATGCTTATCGTGTAAGTTTTTTGATCATTTTTTGGAATCTTACTAATTGGTTTGAATAGTCTCATTTTGGACTTTTTTTTTTTTTTTTTGGTTGTGCATGTGCAATTATTAGGGTTTTATCTAGCATATTTAGCTAGATGTAACTAACATTGGAGGAAAAATAGATTTTGGAGGTTGGTAGATTTATGGTTTTATCATTTTTTATATTTAAAAGTATAAATTTCATTGAAAATTTTCTACTATTTTAGACTGGTTTGGGCCTCCTCCCTATTATTTTTTCCATCCATGTTACATAATCTTGCATTTTCCTACCAAATTGGCTGATCTCCTGTAGACCTCGGTAAGAGCTCCCAAGTGATTCAAGTTATTCTCCTTCCTTTTTTCGAGTTATTTGCATGCGATTTTAGTCTATTCTCTCGGGGCCGGTGACAAGTTGGTTGCTTTACCTCTATTACGAGTTGGTGTTTTTGTTTTGTGTTGGTTTGTTTACCTTGGTGAGTAGATTTCTTTGTGTTGAGTTGGTTATTTCCTTGTTGGGTGAGTTGGATCATTTGGTTCCTTTCTTGCGGTGAGTCGGTATATATTTTCTTGTTGAGTCGAAGTCAAGTCACGTTCCATTTTTTCTAGCAATTTGGTGTGTTCATTCGCACCGTGTTTCACTTTGCATTGGAATTGGGTTGGGCTCTATACTGATGAGGTCGGGGTGGTCATCCTACGTGCTAGGTTAGTTTTTATTTTCCTTGTGTCATGTATTAATCCCTTCTCATGTTCAGCTCGCCCTGCTTTCCTTTGTTATCCGATCAACTCACTTTTTCTATTCTCGCCCCTAGTTTTCTTGATTTGGCACAACCCATTCGTGTTCACCCTCGCGTGTTGAACTCTCACCCTTGACTTTCAAACTACATCTTCCCTCACTCATCCATTACATAAACTTTCCCTATGCTTGGGCATTCCCATTTAAATGCAACCACTTCCTTTAGCATTTGTTTGCAACCACCTCCCAACCATTTCAACTACTTCTCCTCGGTCATTTCACTATCCTTTGGTGTCCATTTTGCACTCCACTTAAGTTTATCCTACAAGTTTCCTTATTGGCCACCTTGCCCACTAAGCACTTACTATGTCGATGAGCATCTCGCTGTGTCCACCTAACTCGGGCTCTTCTCGAGCTCTTCTCGAGCTCTATTTGCCCTCCATTAACTAATTCTCCCACCTTTGACCCTTTCCTTTAAATTTAAAGTGTTTCAAATAAAAAGTTAGGTGTAATTTGTTTAAGTGGTAGCAATTTTTATTAAAAATATTACGTTTATATTAAAGGGGTTTTGATTTAATGGAAGATAAACTTAAAATAGGATAAGTTTAATTTGATTTAAAGTTAGAACTCAAGCTTTATAATTAAGGATCTAACTTTAATTTGAATTTAAAGGTGGTCAAGTTAATTAATTAGGGAATCAATTAAAATTAAGGGGTTAATTAACTTCTTAGGATATTTAGCTAATCTAATTAGTAGTAAATTGTTTAATTAATGTTTAATATCCTTTTTAATACCCTTTTTCATTTTTAAAACTAAGTTATTTGAAAAAACCAAAAGTGTGTAATATAGTGTTATTAGACATTTTTTTAGTATTGATTTTTATTGGAGTGTGTAGCGCTCTACCAAGAAAATTTTCTCGCATTCCGAGAGCTTTTCCTCATCTTGGAGGTCCTTTTGACTCATTTCGAGTCATTTTTACACTATATCACCCTTGTTATTTCTTGTACATTAGTGAGTGTGTCTTCCACAATCTTATAGCAAGGAGGTTTTACGTTGTGACATAAGACACTATTTCTCATAGAGGACTAATTTTCTCTTTGAGATTTTCTTGCTTTTATCTCATTTTTACTTGTTTTATGGTGATGAATGTGACAACTTGAAATTTAGTTTAGTCTCCACACTTGTGCGTTATTACGATGATTGCAAGGTGAGTGACCGAATGTTTCATGAAACACATTCACACCTGATTGTAACCAACACACTAAAATATAAAGTGCCAAAATTAGGGGGTGTTAATATTGTTCTAGGGTGGTTGTGTTTCTTTTTATTTCTTTCTACATTCCTTCTTTCTCTCTCTTCACGATGGATACTCTTTCAATTCCTTTTATAGTGTTTTATTTTACACTGAACAACTAAGCCCGCTAAAGCACTTAATCCATGCATAAATGGATTCTCACACAAAGCATGCATAGCTATCGGGTTCCTCTTTTGTGATGCCTACCAAGTTGTTAGCATTCATGTTTATCATATCCATAACTATTACATCCATTCAACATAAAATAACATCATGACAATTCAATAAAACACATAATAGGTAAACACTTAATCCATTTAAACAATAACCAATATCGAGTGCACTATAAAATCACTATACTCATATCCATGAACTACCATTATCCAACCACAATTATCCATTAGAAATAATAAACAACTACATAATGTAGAAGTTGACACTTAATCATTACAATAATGTACACGACCATGCGTGCGACCAAAAACCCTAAGTTGGAATCTCTCCGGTGTTGGGCCCTAAAAAGTGACTAAGTATTAGATCATGTGCATGATGGACTAACATGATAAATGTGCACAAATGATAAAATGGTGAGCGCGCGCAGGTTTATCCGTGTTCACGTGTGGATGATAGAAAAGGGCGCTCAAGTGTTGATTCTAGAAGGAAAGAAGACTTAGTCAATTTTGGGGCATGATGCTAAGTATAGAGATGGCGTAGGAAACACGTAAGAGAAGAATTCATGTAATGCCCAAAAAACACCCTACAAGAGACTCAAGAACAACCTAGGTCTAGTTAGAAAAATTATGGAATAATTTTTTTGAAAACTACAATTGGGCTCAAAACTACAACGATAATGTTTCAAGGTCAATGATATTTAATAATTAATAATTTCTCATTTTAACCAATTATTAAGTCCGCATTAAAACTAATAAGTAGATTTAGTCCAACCAAGGTTTAGTTCACTCTAAGTGTTAATTTAATAAACAATTAAATTCCTACTATAGTTAAATATTCCACAAATAAATAAATAACAAGGTCCATTTTACATGGGGTTAGAATAAACATCCCCTTACCCCATAAAGTGACCCCTTAAAAGTCAACTCATGTTTTAAAATTAAGACATTTAAATTAAAAGGGTAATTTCCACTCACCCACTCTCCACCTACTTTTTGTAGGGATGAATCTCATCCCTTGGATGGATTAAATTTTGACCATTGATTTGGAAATAGACAATCTAACCCTAAAGCATCCTTATGAAAGCTTCTTTCTCATCTCATTTGATTCATTTTCTTTCCATTTGTTTTGCAGGTTGAGGAGGAGGAAGAGAGGCCATTGGAGACCATCCCAAGCTTTTGGAGAGGCCTACTTGTTCCATTTATTTTTTTTTTTTTTTATTTGCTTACACCCTCTCCTAGGGTTTCAATACATTTGTATATTTCATTTAGCATAGTTTTATTTGATTTGCCCAAATGGGCTTGTGGGTTTTGCCCCATTTTATTTGTAAAGCTATATCTAGTATGCATTTTCATTTTGATAGGGTGTATATACAACCTATATGTATATAGATACATTTATAACCATTTATATTTACTTAATGTATATAAATATATATTAAAAAAATCTACAATGAATAAAAAAACAGAAAAAAACAACATACATATACATATACATATACATATACATATACATATCCCAATGTACAGGCTGCGGCAAAAAGTGTGCAGGTTTGAAATCCTGAACTGGCCGAACTATAGCATTTGGGAAAGATTAAAAGAATAGTTTTAAATAAACTATGGGGTGGGGTAGTCGACCCCACCCCTCACCATTTTATTACAAAGTGCTGGCTGCATTTTCCAGCATAGTCCCTTTTAAAACATTCGGTCAAACTTGTAACTTAGACCTAGGTTTTTACTTTTACAAACCAAAACAAAAAAATACAACTTTGTTAAGGAGTACATATAAGTACTTTACCTTTTTCTTAAAGTTATTTATTTATTTTTTTTCTTTTTACTTTTATAAACATATTTGTTAAGAAATACATATAAGTACGTGGCCTTAAAATAGTTTATTTACTTATTACTTTTTTTTTTTTTTTATATATATAATAGTTATATATATATATATATATATATATATATATATATATATTAAAAATTGATAATATTAATACTTTAACATTATTAATACTTTAATATTAATAATATTTTAATCTTATTAATATCTTAGTATAAATAGTATTTTAATATTAATATTATTTTAATTTCAATACTAGTATTAGCGTAATAACATTTTTATGGTTATTAACGTTAATTAATTTTAATTTCATACTTAAATTTTCTTTGTAAAAATTTGATAGTATTTAGGTAAGAGGCTTTAAAAGAAACCAAGTAAAAAGACGATTGCAAATGGAGTTTTAGGAGATAATTTATTTAGTAAGTAAGAGATCACTAACACTTAAGTTCTTTCCATTTCAAGAGCAATGTATTTAAATTTATTACTTTACATTGTCACTTTATTGCTATAAAAATCGACATTACTAAATGCAATATAATCTAATTTATTTTCCTCTTTATTTCAATACAATGTTCATACATTCAAATGGCTAAAATAACTTTATTTTTCCATACAAGACTCATTTTGTAGACAAGTTCAACTTCTTACTATTTCTATTTTTTTTATTACGTATTTGCAATAAAACAACTTTATAATGAAATGAACTTCCTTTTCATTTTTAAAACTTAAATCTTTTAACACAAGCATTACTTTTCTCATAATACATCCAAGATTCAACAAGGAGAAAATGCTTTCCTTTCTATTTGCACAACTAACTTTACTATGACATTCTTTCTTCTTTCTTTTCTCATTTGTTTCCTTCCACATGCAATACAATAACAATAACAACTATTTGAATATAACTTTCCTTTACAAAGTCATTACAATGTTCTCCACTTGGAGTGGGAACCCATACAAGGATGTAAATACAAGAAGGAATGCATTATTACAATTTTTCCACTCTAAGTGGGTAAAATACAAGGTAGTTTCACATGATCACCAACAAGACTCCAAACTCCAAAAAAACAAGGTAGCTCCTCCAAGAATTTTCTTGATTCACAACAAAATAGGGGAGAGGCAACACTCTCCACCCAACCAAGATATCCAATGGAGAGGAGAAGCCATCCTCTCCATTGGCTCCCCGAGCCCCAACCACATTACAATAGGAGAAGATCTCAACTCATGGCAACTACTAGCTTCCACAATACTTGACAAATAATTTCACATTCATTCCATTTACATACAAAACACAACAACAACTCAACAAGAATAAAACAACAAAGCAACAAGATCACAAGGCTTATCAAGAAAGCCAAAAGAGTAAGACCTATGGGGAGGCCACTTATGCCTCCCAATGGGAATGGGTGCCACCTAAAAATCCTCCAATGCAAAACACAATACCCCTAACAACTCTTATGCCTCCCTCAAGTACCCCTTATCCCTCCATCCACTCTTATGCCTCCCTCAACTCTTATGGCTCCCTCAAAGTAAGAACAAGAAGAAAATGCAAGCATTTCTCATACTAGGTGGGCACCCAACCCAAACTCCCTCCTCAAGAAAATGATCTCTTATGCCTCCCTCAAATAAACTCCCCATAGTCTCCTCCCACTCCCAACTTAGGCATTCTACCCATACCCAACAAGCATTTCAAAGAAACAACAACATTCAACACAACATATACACACATACATATAACAATAACATAATATAAACAAAGGTGAAGCTCCTACCTTTCCATGGTAGAGCTTGTTCCAAGTATGAAGTTCCAAACCCTCCAAAGATCAAGCAAGCATCCACAAGCTCCAAAAAAATTCCAACAAGTATCAACAAGCTCCAAAAATCCACAAACTCCTTCAAAATCCTCTACTCTCCAAAAATACAAGAGACTAAAAATGAACATGTAACCCCAAAACAAGCAAAAAGGATTCAATAAATAGAGAAAAGAGAGGGAGGGATGATGTGGCTCCAAGTAGGATGCCACCTCATTTTCCTCCACTCCACATCACTTGGTCAACCTCATATTCCAATGCACCATTAATGAGTGGTTGGAGGAATGACAAGCACCTTACACACTCCATCTAAGCCCACTCCCCCAAAGGACAAAATTAAATATTTGAAAGAAAGTGTAATTAACATTTCACCTTTTTAACTTCCCAAAACACCTAAAAGAGCCTAAATTTGACCCCCAACCCATAGGTAGGGTTGGCATGGGCATTTAAGAGGTGTGGGACAAGTTTGACTTGTCCCACAAGCTTCCAAATTTGGCCTCTAAGGCCAAATTCGAGTTTCCCATGAAGGGTAGAGTGTGCTACACTCAAAATTCAAACACACTTCACTCAACACAAAATCCAAGACTAAATCAATTTTAATAAATGAAATCCTTTTAGTCACATCTTTAGTTAGTTTAGGACAAATTCAAATTAGCTTAATTAAGACACTACAACCCATGACTAATAAAGGGGTAAACACCAATCCAAAATATAAATAATAAAACAAGTAAAATTTCACTTACTAAGAGAAAACACATACTAACATAATAGAAAGGGAAAATTAAAACAAAACAACACATGACCCCTAGGTCACAATTTTCCCCTAACCAAATAATTCTACACACACACAATTACATGTTGCCATGGTGACCCTAGTTGGATTCTTCTCGAATTCCGATGTGGTTGGTCTCCACTCCCCCGATGTTGTTGTGAATATAATATACCTGCAAAACAAAGGATACCTCCTTCGGCCTCGTGGCCGCATTAAAACATTCATGCCAAAATATGCGATATAAATCTAAAATCAACTATATATTAATTAATATCATCTATGCAAATACGATATCACTTATAATTTCTAGCACATTTCTATTCCACATTTCATTCATGTCAAAACGATCATCACATTAATCCAATTATCAAGGTCTACTCAATATGACTAAATATATCACATGTCAGAATTACAGATAAATAACCATGTCAAAAGTATATCAATATCAACATCAAATGTCTCCAGTAGTCCATATGCATCATATAAGAATCAAATCAACAATTCCAAGATCTCTGATATCTACTAACATGCTATATCAAAACTATAATATATCCATAAGTGCAGTTGATAGTATCAAAACAATAATCAAAAAGGTGTCGGAGGGAAGTGGGCACTACAATTCATGCAGGATGTGTCTATTTTTGGAGCAGAAAACTAGAAGTTCGAACTAGAGTATGAAGACTTGGAGGCTATGCAAGGCTATTTTGGGACAAATGGAAAGGCATATGACATAAAGTGTTTTGAGCTAAAAATAGGGTTAGAATTGGAGTTATCTATAGATGAAATATTGTTAGAAGATCTTGCATGGTCCCTTGTATCTTTTGTAAGCAAAGCACATGAATATTATTAACATGCATCCTATTTTGAGGATGTATAGGCGATGAAGGAAAGCCCCGCCCTTGTAAATGTATTGGTTTGCATGGTTTAGGGGGTTCGATTAGTTTTGTAGTAGAGTTATGTTGTTGGTTTACGTAAGCACATGACTCATGGTGACATTGTTTGGTGTGTATTCATCTTCTATGTGTTACAATAATTAATACAATGGATCTTTGTGGTTGGATATTGGTTGTTGACATATCAGTGACTAATTCTTACATGGTAAACTTAATCTTGATTCTTGTATAAGTTATTTATGCATAAGGTTGAGATTTAGATCTATTTATGGTATATAATTGAATGTTTATTATGGATCTCAATTATGTATGTGTTAATCATGTTAACTCCTTGACAAAGCTTCCATAAATGTAGACTGGTACCCTTACATACTTCGGGTGAGCATTCAAGTCTTCTGGTGATGTGTCGGTGTGCCTTGGGCTGTTTGCTAAAATAAAAGACTACATTTTGGTTCCGTTCTCGGGACCTATTTTTAAATTATGTGAAAGGATATTGTATGATGAATAATTATTGGTTGACTTTGGTAAATATTGAAGATTGGGTAGAGAATTTAGAGGAATATTTTCTCATGATTTACCATTGGACTTAAATTTGGTGCAGATGCTTAGGTTGAACATAATCAGTATCATGAGATCTATGATACATTCTTCTCTTACCTTCCCATAGAGTTGTATGAGTGGCTTGTAACACACACATCAAAGAGAAATTTAGGTATAGAGCACTTGTTTGGACATAGGAGGATTAAAATAATTTACATGATGTCAATCGACTTAGATACACACTATAGATCATTAGTGGAGTTGTCTTTTACAGAGTTATACCTTAGAGTATGTTGTTTCTACTTATTCCTATCTAAAGGTTACTGAGATCCAGTTCTTGCGTGAACCTAGAGGATCTTATTTGCACGTTATCCATTTAGTGATTAAGATCTTTATTGTGACTTTGGATTTGGAAGAGATTCATATGGCTAGCTAAACCCCGCAACGTAAAGGGGGGTAGGATCAGGTGTGGTGAAATATGGAGGACATGGCGGTAGAGATACAGAGAGAATAAATATAGTTAATTTTAATGAGGCACGTGAGAGGGATTTGGTGAAGAAATAAGATTTTATGGAGAAAATGGTGTTACTGAGAGAGAGATGACTCATAAAGGATTTATAGCTCATGTAGAAGATGTGGAGCTGGAGCATTTGGTACTCCCCATTTGGGTAAGCATGGTAGAGAACCCTCTTCATCATAGATGAGCGCGCTTTAGTTGAAACTAAAAGGACCACGGGCACATATCTGATCCCTCCTTGTGACCTATCCCTTATGCTTGGTTTACAGTTTTCTACGACAGTCATTGATAAGGAAGCTAGTGTGGGTGGTAGAGTAGTGACATATAGATTTCATTTTCCATTAAGTTCAGGAGTTAATCAGATAGCACATTCATCTATGGTGGCACATACATCATCTTTATTTTTAGAGGTTTGGTTTGAGGTATATTTTCTAGCGCGTCATCAACACAGAACATGGGTGCGCAGAACATTGGTATTACTTCTAGAAGTAGCAAAATAATTGGATACCAAGTGGGAATTTAATTTAGTAACACTATTGGCACACAAGGCAACACATCCTCTAGTCTTATTCCCCCGCCATAAAAGGGGGATTAGGAGGATCAAGTGGTTTGGGATCTAGTGGATCTGGTGGATCTAGAGGAGGAGGGAACACAAGAGGTAATATAGATTCGAATATGGTGGGGAAAATCCACACCAATCCTAGTAAGTTTATTTCGAGATGTCCCTTCACCTACCAGAGTATAGAGGAATTGAAGATGTAGCTGAGCATGTGTATATGTGTGATATATTATGGCATGCTTAGGGGATTATAGGTCTTGAGCATAAGGAAATTTAGTTTTCTACTACTTTGCAAGGGCACAAGGATAGTTATTACAGGGAAGTATGATCCAAATGAGCCTTGTAGATTATACCGTACTATGTGATGCTTTCTTAACAGAGTTTCATATACTTGAGTTTGAGAAGAAAAGCATCAACATGCTAATGGACATCAAGCGGGGCATGGATCGAGTGTTAGGAGTCTCGATGCCCACTTTAAAACTTTGTTATCATTTTTTTCCTATGATACTCACCCCGCTTAGCATGGTCGGTGGTTTTTGTAGATTTGATTACTCTTTTCAAAATGGCACTCTCATACAAGAATTTTATAGATCCATGTGAGGCACTTGAGGCATCTCTATGTGTTGAGGTAGTTGGGAGCATAGACACCGGAGTTAGCCCCTTTTGGAAGCAGATTGCATTTATGGAAAGCTAGTTAGAATATTTTTCATCAAATTCAGCCCATGAGACGTGCAATGGTATTTGGTACAGATTATGAAGTTAAAGGACATACTAAATATAGTTTCCTCGTAAATTGGTGCTCGCTATATTTATGGATTGTGAGATCTTTCATTTGGATCATGATTGAGTAGGTGGCCCTTATGTAGCATGTGACATGGAAGAACATGTCCTATTATTGTAAGAATTATAATTCTACCTCACATGATATAGATAATTGTAGGTTCATTGATCACATTCATTATGCCATTGAAATTGGTGTACATCAGACCAATGTTGCAAAAAAATCTAAGGAGCAAGGTGAACATCATAATCATAATCACAATTAAGGGTGGTTTGATAGAGGTGGTTTAGGTAGAGGTTAGCATGGAGGATTAGGGGCTGAGTAGTCATAGCGATGGAAGAGGTGAGTTCCCATAAGGAACATGTTATACATGTGGATCCCCTAATCATTATAAGCATGAATGCCCGAGAAAATTAGTTTCTCTGGTGTGGAAAAGTCCAAAAGTTTGAGGAATTCCTAGATTTGTATGAGCACATGAGAAAGCAACATAATCATGATAAGGGTGTGGGGATGGTAATAGTACATTGTGCCGTTGAGGATCAAAGTGGATGCCAAAATTAGCCCCATACCCTAATATAATATTGGTATTAGTAACTACCCGCATTGAGGAAGCATGTGCCAAGGAAGTTCTAAAGTAGAGCCTTGTTATTAAAAATATGAGGTATTGCATGCACAATATCTAGACCCTACCCATCGAAGGAAGTTTATAAAGAGACCTTCTAGATCATTAGAAACTTGCATGGTTAGATCTGATGCTTGAAAGAGTAGTCACGAGAAGTTGGAGCAGGAAAAAGTGGTTGAGCTTCCTCAATAAGATGTTGATAAATTGAAGAAGGTTTGTAGGTTACTTCCTTAAGAGAACATCATTCCTTTATTATGGGAATGGTTAAGAGAGGAGATACCATGTGTTGGATTTGAGCATGAGAGATAGATATTGCATGAGACCTTACCTCCTCACAGTCTTGATTATTAAAAAGAGATCACATTGAGTGTAGTTGTTGATGGATGGGTGTTGAGTAACATTTTAATTGATACGGGGGGAGTGAATGTAATCACTTTGGACGTGTGGAATCATATGGGGAGACCACCATTACAACCATCTTCAAATTTGTTGTATATGGAAAATAGAACCAAAGCCACACCCATTGGAGTTTTTAAGGATGTCACTATTACTATACAAGGGGTGAATTTTACTAGGGACTTTGAGGTCTTGGCACTTGCGGAAGCAGACAATTTTCCAACTTTACTTGGGTGCCCTTGGTGTTATATAAATAATGTTGATCTACAATTTAATAAAGGATATATCAGTTTTGAGAACAAGGAAGAGTGCATAATCATCCCTTTGATGAGATAGAAAATTTGTGCCTTATGTGGATTCTTTGAGTGAAGAGGACTTGAATAAAATTTATGTTTACACCATTAGAGATCTTGTGGTGCTTGAACCATCAAAGGAAGGAATTATTAATTGAGATGATGCATAGTCTATGAGTTATACAACAAGTGTTGCTTTTTGACAATTAGGCGCATGGGAATTATGAAATGGTTGGGGTAGAAGATGAAGAGTGCATGTACTCACGTAAGTAGGCCACTTTGTGTTAGGCACTTAGGTGTAAGGTGTACCAAGGTACATCGGCGAGGGAAATCCTTAGGTATTTCTGTATGTTATGGAATCCTAGTGGAAAAATCAAATGGAAAGAAGGAATATGATGGTATATACCTTCTATGGGACAACAACGCTGGTGGATGGTTCACCGAGATGGTATTTTAGAGTGAAGAGAAGTGAGAATCTCCTTCTCTACTATATTTCTTAGGAGCAATGCTCCTACCAAGACATGTGAATTTCGTGGGAAGGATTCTACTTCGCACTATGTTTAAAAGTGTGAGAGACTCGGGACGAGAGGGTTAAGAGGTCTTACCACCTTCACTATGGGTGAAAACTTTATATTTTATTTTGCGGGTGCATATGGTATGTTTATGCGGAGTTAAATAGAGAAACATGGAATTGGCAAGAAATGACTATAGGTATGATTCAGACCCATGACTATTTTTCTACTAAACCTCCAGTGAATGAGGCATTATAGATTATGAAGTGCTTGACTATGGGAGATAGTGTAAAGGTTGAGGAACTTATTTAGGAATTACTAGGTGAGTCAGATCTGGAGGCACATTTTGAAGAAGAAGAGACAGATGAAGAACAACATGGGTACACCTTTGTATAAAAAGAAAAAGGGAAGTTGGTTTACATGATTGATGATGAAGAAGTGGAGAATCTAGATGTTTATCATACTATGGGTATGTTGGTGAGAAAATTTGTTGAGGGACAAATTTTTGGGTTTCTTTCAACACTTTGGGAATCAAACTCCCTCAAACTTAAATGGTGTAGCTTCCGTATATGCATGTGCAAGTAAGGTTAGTTTTATCCATTTTTTCCTTATGGTTGGGGATCCAATAGGGGAACTCCACTGAACCTATGACAAAATCTTGCAGATACCTGCAAGAGAGGAATTTTCTAGGAGAGTGGGAAAGGGAGTGAGAATGTTAGATAAGAGGACTAATGTTGCAAGTAGAAAATAAAATTCTTGCATACATCAGTTATAAGTTTCATCACATGCATTAAAATTAAGAAGAAATAACTCTGCAAATAACAACAAGACCGATTAGAATTTATGAGCACAAAGTATCAATAAATTCCTCAGTCAAAAGAGGGATAGAAATTCCTTCTTCTTGTATTGATGCTTAATTTTTTTGTACATAGTATGTGAATAAAGGATATTTGAGAATGGGGGATGGAATAATTTTCTATCTCTTTGATTTTTCACAAGGATCTCTCTCTCATGAATTCACAAAAATAGCTAAGAAGACCCTCAAATGAGGAGTTCATTACAATTTATAGAAGAGAAGAAAATATTCATCTTCCCAATGAATTTTCATATTCCATATTTTTACTTTAGGTTGTTCATATTCCTATCAAATATTAATTCCTTTTATAAAAACAAGGTAACTTGAATTTTGCATCATGTTCCTAAAGTCACTTAAGGACATAAAAAATTGCAAACCCCACCATGAAATTAGAACATTGAAGACAAAAAACATTGGGAGGGAAAAGAAGAGAGAGATAGATAGACAAAGAAGAAGAAGAAAGAGTAAGAATTATGTAGAAGAATGATCTTCTCCAATGGATCTTATCTCGCGCTTCGACCGGTCTCCATCTCATGGTGCTGTGAAGATCTCCATTTCTCCAAATTACTTACTAAAATGAGCCGCTAGAAGTTCCACTCTGTCATCTTGAGGAAAGCGTACACAACTTAGACTCTGTAAACCCGTCAAACACACACCATTTATATATTTGCACTTTCCGAACCATGATGGATGTTTCTCTGCAATGAGTGCAATGGTGGCTCGGATCTCTGAGAGAAAATCTAGGGTATCCTTATAAAATGATAATGGATTGCTCACCTCCTTTTAACACACTCCTTGTATGGCCCAATAAACTCATGATTATTGTGTCTTATCTCATTATAGGAACTCCAAGTTTCTAACTTTGGTGATATATACTATCTTGCAACTTGTACACTCATTCTTCTTTTTCATCTAATTCGGTAATGGCTTTGTTGATTGCTTCAATTTTGATTACTAAACATCTTTCCCATGCATGCGACAAGTATTCCGAAGGGGTGCCAAAAAATTTCTAGTTAATCAACCCCGAGAATGATTGTTTCTCATTTCACTCACTACTTGACCAGAGGGTCCCAATAATCCCTTTCTTTCTCCAAATATTCTCTAAGTGCCCACATCTTGTTTCCAACTACACACATATAGGTGAAGAGTTTAACTACCTCTTGGAGCACTAAATTTCCCTTTTCAAAAATTGTGTCAATCCATTTTTATTAGCTCACCCCCGTATCATGAGCTCATGCATCCTTTTGATAGATTATGGATTGAATCGGTGATGGGTTTAACTTCTTTGATGGGTATTGTTGTGGCATTTAGATCCACTAGGTATTCCACACGGGACTAAAGAGTTCACACTTGTTCTTTTAGCTCATAAATATTTTTATATTATTTGTTCCTTACCACCAAGTGGGTAGAATACTATTGATACATATGTAAATCCTATTCATGAGGAGCTGGTCCTAGTTGGATTGTGCTCATTTCATAATCAGTCGGTGTCATTTCGTCCACTAACTTGATCACCTTCAATCATGATACTTTGATGTAATGATTACCTATTTCTCCACTGTAAAATCATGAGGTCATGTGCAAAACCTTCCCTTTTATTCCCTTGGCCAATGAGACCATTGTTGATAAATTAGGGGCCGCCACTTGTTGAACAATGTGAGTATCAAGTGTTATTGTCTCTTGCATCCATGAGAACATCTCATCGATGAAGCTCTATGACGGGTGCATCAATTGTTCTCTTCTCTAGAAGAGGAGACATATCTTGTATGGGAGGGTAATAGTTTGAACAAGTGGTGAGACCCCTTGTGGTAGTTTAAAGACTAGGTCTTGAATTACGTGATCTTCTTCTACATGTGTTTTTTCCACTGGGTTTTCTTCTTGAATTTATGCAACCAAGTCTTCCTCTTGCATTTCTGAAACCAAGTCTTCTTTTTCGTAGCTCTCTTTTGAATATTTTCATGAGAAGAAGTCTTCAATTTTGTGGAATTTCATTTTGAACTTCCACCAGAGTGTCTTGAACTTGAAGTAACTTCCACAACTTTTGAAAATGACTGTTGTGAATCTTGTTTTGGGTTGCGAAGGTACCTCGTGATTAAATGGCCATGGCTCTTTTACTATAGAGCTAATCCCTCATTCTTCTGACCACTTTCTCAGTTTTTTCCTTTATGTATCCCAACTTATGAATGTAGCAATTGACTTGAGGGAATGGGGAAACCTTAATTTCCACATATTTAGGATCATACATTTTTGTTCCATCATCTTACAAAATATCTTTGTACAAAAGAACCGAAATTTCCTCATTTCATCAATTGTAATCCTCATGTGATCTTTCTCCTGTACTTCAAATTTGTCAACATAGTTAGCCAGTAGTCTTCAATTTTTGATCATGGTGGAAATTTGGAACTAGAAAAGAGTTAGGATTATCTTGAATGTTAAAATTGGGTCTGGAAGTGTAGGAATGCAAAGTCAAATGTGTAAAGGCAACCTCCATATGAGATGTATAATTTGCATTCTTACATGTGAACAATCCTAGAGAGATGGGAAATGAGATCAACTTCTTTTTCTTACTTCTGAGTTTGTTGTTTACATGTATGAACTACCTACAGAGCTCAAATAGTACAATTTGATCACTAAGGTACTTGGGAAACCTTAGGGAGCTTTATTGAAGCCGGAAACTCACAAATAGGAGAAGGTTGGGAACTTTATGAAATAGGAGCCATATTTTTTATTAAGGACATTGCTTGTGGTGACATCCTTGTATCTAAATCACCCTCTAAATTTTGGACAATGTACATCCTAAATGCATCATTGAAATGGGTGAAGTGTATGTGACTTTATTCCATAACCAACTGTAGGAGTTTCTCGAATGCGGGTACTTTGGTAACAATTTTCTATGTGATAACTAGTCCCTTGAATGACCTTGAGCTGGTGAGAAAATAGACCAAGTAAGAATTCATGTGGAACTTCTTTGTCAAGGAAATTGGAGCAATTACAGATGTAAATCATCTTGATTATTTTCCCTAGTCAATTTGTTTATTTCCTTCGATCCTTTGTTAAGATGAAAAGGACCATCCAATCTTGGAATTCCCTCATGTTTGCTTGTCCCATCACTCTGCTGATGAAATTGATTGTGTCGAATATCCTTCATGAAACTCACATCTCAAAAGTGTTTTTGGCATCCTTGAGGGCTTTCTCCTATCTTCATCCATGATCCTAGTGCAATCCCTTGCACGTATGCATCCATCTTTTCCCACTCATGCATGGCCTTCTCCTTCGTGATGACGACCATGTTGGGTGATGTTGGAATTTGCAGAGTGAGTGAGATGGTTATGGGGTTAATGATTTCCATTTCCATGCCATATTCGACTTGAATTGTCCATATTTCAAGATAGTAGTGGTGTGAGCAGGCCAAGACCAACTCAATGCTTTGTATAGACACGAGATGTCCCGTAGCTACGAACAACCCACTTGTGAATACTTGATCTTCAATATTCCCTCTTTCCTTGGATGTCATGTGAGCCTTCAGATCATTGAAATCCATATAGGAGACATCACTATCCTCTATCTTGTACTTGAAAGTGAAAGGTTGTGGTAGCCACATCCGAAAACTTGTACTTCATGATTCCTCAACATTTACTATTTTTGGGAAGAGTAACATACTATTCTTAGTAAGTGTGAAAATTCTTCTTTGAACTCCAATTATAGTCATCGATTTGAATTTTCAACTCTTAGAATGCTCCTTTTGTGAAATTCACCCTCTGGAATGACTTACTATTTTTAGAAAGTGCATATGAGACAACTTGCTATTTTTAGTAAGTGTGGAAATTCAACTCTTTCGAACCTTGAATGGATGTGACAACTTGAATTCCTCATTCTCCCTATGTTTCTATCACATTTGGACTATTTTTCTATTTTTAGCAAGTGCTCATGAGACCACTTACTATTTTTAGTAAGTGTCAATTCTAGACAGAGATGACCATTTCGATGATTATTCGCCTTCAATGCCTTCGTGCGTTCACTTTGCCTCCTTCACAACTTCTTCAAATGGTAGCTTACCTGAAATAACAGTCTCTCATGTAGAAGGCATGCTATTTTTAGTAAGTACTCATCTTGTGGTCAGATCATGGTGGAATTTTTTTTTGATATGGGTTTTTTTCCCCGAGTTGACTCTTGTTATGATCTCGAATGACTTAGCATTAAAGGTAGGGAGCTTGAGGGAAGCACCTACGGGCTGAAAATTGAACGTATGGAGCACCAAGAGGCATAAATAGGGCTGGGAACATTTTACTATCACCTATGTTCCTTTAGCTAAAGGGACCAAAGGGACAAAATTTTGCACATCGTGCCTAGAGCTGACACTTGGCAGACATCTGATGGTTGTACATTTGGCTCTAACTAGCTCTTGGGGACTAAATATTGCACTATAGAAGGTTGCATTGATGACATGGGGCACAAGGGGCTAGGAAATATTTTTATCTCCCTCATTTCCCTTTTCCAAAGGGATAAAAGGTTCATCAGTTTGCACATTGCGCCATGTTGCAACACTTGTCGATCATCTGTGTACTGTGAGGTTAGGCTCTGACAAGCTCCTGGGGGCTGGACTGGTGATGCGGAGGGTCCCATGGGTGACTAGAGGGCTAAATAGGGCTGGGAACATTTTAATATCCCCAATATCCTTAGCTTTTAAGTAATTAAAGGGACATAAAAATGTGTCAAGCTCTTGAGGTGACACATGTCTACTTTAAAAATGACTAAGCTCACTTAGGAAGCTTATCTTGAGGACAATTAGTGACGGCGATAACTTGAGCTCCCGATGGATTTTTTTGGAAAATATTTATATGAAATAAACTGAAAAATGCCTTATAAATCCAATGGTGGGGTTTCATCTCTTGATTTGTCCATTTAAGCCCTAAAAATAATAGTTTTGTTCTAGATCACGACTTAGCATGAGAAAAACTAGATATATACCTATTGCACCTAGGTGTTGTGAAAAATATGATTTCACCATATTGTAGAGATATTAATTCCATTTCTAAAGATGTATTTTTTATCTCCTAAATCCTTCTAGAGATCATAGAATCAATTCTCTAATATCGTAGCTTTTAGCCCTATCTTTGCCAGTCCGAGAACCCGCTTGATGAATCTACCCAAAACCTCCAAATCTTTCCTGAATCTTCCAACATCATTTCCTTGATGTTATTATACCTTTTATTTTTCTCCATGTCATATTTTTTCCACTTTTCCACTGGGGGTTGCTTTTGATCCTGGGAAGGCCAATGGTAGCCCTTCCCAACACTGCCCAAAATTGGCATTCTTCAAGAACTCTTAAAATCACCTAGGGGGGTTGACTTAAATTTCCTAATTCACCTAGGGAATGAGTTAACATCCACTGGGGGGTCATTGGAATGACTAGGTAAGGTTGGTGTTGAGGATGGGTAGACCTGGGATGTCTTGGAAAGGTAAAACTTGAAAATTTTCACACGTGGGGTATTGTTGTCATGCTAAAAATTGTAAATTTTCCTGTTGCACATTTGCATGAAAACATGGTACATGTGAGGTCTTAAATAGTACATATGAGTAGGCATGTGCATATTATGAGCTTATGAAAACAAAGAAGGTCAACATTGGGATAGATGCAGAACCGAAGGAGGCCATCATTGGTAATTATTGGTCGACTCGAGTTTGCAAAGATAATTGATTTGCTGCAAAAATTTTAGGACTAATTTCCTTGAGGTTATCATGATTTGAAAGGATTAAATCACTCTTTGGGAGAGATGAGGTTGAATTTAAAGGAAGGCACATGCCCGGTTAGGAAGAAGTCTTACAAGATGAATCATAATTTTTGCCAAGGTAAAAGAAGAGATTGATAAGATGTTGAAATCTGGAATCATTGAGCCCATTGAGGATTCAAAGTTAGTTATCCCTATGGTGATAAGAATAAATAAAGAAGGTTAGGATAAGAATCTATGTGGATTAAAGGTAATTGAATGTTTCTTGTGTAATAGATCCCTTTCTAACACTTGTTTATAAAGGAGATTCGGAAGGTGTTGCGAGGTGCGAGATCTATTCCTTTATTGATTTTTGGATATCATTAGGTTCAAATTTCCAAAGAAGATTAGGAGAAGAAAAATTTCAGCAATAAATGGGGAATTTTTGCATACACAGCTATGCCTTTTGTATTGAAGAATATTCTTGCATTCTTTTCACGGATTGTTTTATAAAATTTTAGGACTTCATTCATAACTTTCTATAGGTTTACATGGATGATTGGATAGTTTATGGGCTAGTGAAATATCATTGTGAAAATTTAAGACTTATGTTTGAGAGGTGTTGGTAGTTTAACATCAAATTAAACATTAATAAGTGTGTTTTTGCTACACCCTTTGGGACTTTTTGGGGACATATTATCTATAAAGAAGGCTTGTTATTAGACCTTAATAAGGTTGTTGTTATTTTAAGCTTAGAAGAACCTATTTACTAGAGTGATGTGTGTAGATTATTGGGGCACACAAGTTATTACATGAATTTTATCAAAGGTTATGCTAGGATTTTTGCACCCTTAGAGGAATTTTTGAAGAGTAAGGGAAAGTTCGATTGGGGTGAGGTGCAACAACGTGCATTTGAGACATTGAAGGAAAGTATTATTCGCACCTAATCCACACTTTACTTCATGGATCAAACCATTTCATGTGCATGTGGAGTCCTCTGGCATGGCCATTGACACAGTATTATCCCAACCTAGATAAGGTATTGTTGATAATCCTATTTGTTTTGCAAGTATGAAGTTGACACCGAGTGAGCAAAATTTTACAACTATAGAGCGCAAAGCATTTTCCATGATTTACGTGCTACATAAGTTTAGGAAATACTTACTGGAAACTCCGTTTATATTCTATACATATCACATGGAACTTAAGTACTTAGTGAATAAGCTCGTTTTACATGGGCACATATACCTTTGGATTCTATCATTTTAGGAGTTTGAATTTACAGTTGTAGTAAAGCCAGGAAACATGATAACTCAAGACCACATAATTTATCAAGAATTAACTCATGTGAGGACACACAAAGCATTGAGGACACAATCTTGAATGGAAAACTTTTAGATTGAACTGTGTGCCCTCTGACTTAGAAGATATTGTTGTATTTTTGATTACTGGCATAGTGCCTGAAGGAGTAATGAGTATGGAGAAGAAGAAGCTTACCATTTGTGTTGTGCCTTACATATTGATTAGTGGAGCTTTATAAAATCTAGAACAAGATGATGTTTAACATAGGTGTGTACTTGAGCATGAACGTGAAACTATTATGGAGGAAACTCATGGTGGAATTTTAGGTGGAAATAATGTTGGAGATGCTACACACAAAATATCTTGCTAGCTGGTTTGTCTTTGAGAAAAATATATAAGGATTTAAAATCATGTGCGGGGTGTGTGATCACTAACAATGCCTTGGAAAGCCTTGGCATAGAGATGAAATGCATTTAATACCTATTGCTAGTGCAGAAAATTTTGGAAATTTGATAATTGATTTTGTGGGTTCTATTTCCCCACCCACACAGATGAATCCCGTTACATTATAACTTGTACAAATTATCTTACAAGGTGGGTAGAAGTGGCACCTACAAAGCATTGCATGACGGGAATATTTTTATGGGAAAATATAATCAACAGATATGGATTCCATTGAGTTTGAAAAGTGATAGGGGTACTCATTTTCTTAATGAGACTATTAGGATATTATTGGTAGAATTTATGGTGGTACACCATAAAACAACTCCCTATCACCCATAGGAAAATGGAACTGCTGAGGCTTTCAACAAGATATTAGGGCATGTATTGACTAAGATTTGTGATGGTGGAAGAGAGGATTGGGATGATAAAGGCTATTTTTCCCATGGAATTTATGTTACCTTCTCGTATGTATTGCGCACATAGGAGGTCTAGATAATGAGCAAGAACTTGAAGAATGCATAGACAAGCTAATTTAGTTGGATGAAAGGCATATCATTGCTTGTTGGAGTTAGAAGATACAAAAGCATAGGTAGAAGTCTTGGCATAACATGCATATTAAGGATAAAAATATTGAATTTGGACATATGATTCTTATGTATGATTCAAAGTTTTTCTCTACCTTAGAAAGTTATAAGTTCATTAGGTGGGATGTATGTTGTGACTTACATACTTGATTCATGGGATAGATGGGACACGATTTCCCAATTACTTCTACAAGAGTAGGATGAATCCCTACTATAAATAAGTCTTCTTGGTGTTTGTAATAAGGAATTATTTTCATTAGATTAGATTTCTTTTAAAGCATTCCTTTATATGTGTTTCATTTCAAGGTTGTAATGCTTTATCAATTTAGTTCGAGTGTCTTGTTTTCATAAGCACACTTGTGCGTCGATTGTTGACTACTATCCATTGAGTTCTTGCATAGAGGACCGTGCATATAATTAGTTTGGGGTAAAAGGAAAACAAGAGCACACATGAGGAGTCCTAATAACTAGAAGGGTGCACATAGCAATGGTGATGTTGGTTGTTGAAAAATGGTGATAAGGTGTCATAAGGAGGATGGTGATAATAAGGAAGATGCCAAAAGAAAATCCACGTATAAAGAATAAATGCATAGGGAAACATGAGGTAGGCAACCAGAATGGAGAACTAATTAGAATAGGACGTAGAGGTTGATGTACTCTAGTAATGGGAACATGTGTAAGGAGGTTTGCGATTAGTATAGTTTGTGTGCGAAGGTTGCAAAGATTAGGCACATTAGACGTGTGGGGAAGCGCGCTTAAGATTGTTGAAAATTTCGGGAAAAGTAGAAAAAGGAAATAAAGCATTCGTAAATAGTAGGTGAAAATAATTAAATGTTGGTAAAAATTAAAACACTATAAAAGGAGTGTTGGGGTAAATTATTTTTGCCTTACCTTGTGTGAATTTTTGAAGAGTGATTGCGAAAACTAGGGTAAAATTCAACGTTAGAGTGAGAAATCGATTGTAGAGTTAAAAAATTGTGCACCAAAGGGAAGAACAGAACACAACCGAGCACAAAGAATTCATTTGGGAGGAATCTTACAAATTGGATGGTGTGGTGTGGATTTTGAGTTTCTTTTGTTAGGGTTTTGAAAAATTAGGGCATGACATTCAAGATTTAAACAAATAACAACAATGTTGCACCTAGGGTTTGTTGTAGGAGGTTTAAAGTGTTAGGAAAAGTAAGGTACGAGGTAGAGATTTGATTTTCTATGCTTGCAATGGCACCAAGGAAACCCACGACCGTATCACCAAAGAAAAGAGGTAAGGGAAAAGAAAAACCTACCCCATAGTTGATGTTTAGGAGGAATGGTACTCGGAAATGCAATACCCTGATGGCATGCTAATGGGAAAAGAGTGGGAATCCCATGTAAGGAGAATGGTAGTTAGTGATTACAATCATCGCATAGACCTAACCATGCATAACATGGTGACAAATATTGTTCAACCAAATGATGAGAGAACTACGGATGATAAACCAATTTATAATGATAGGGTAAAGATGGTATTGAAGAGTGTTTAATTATTATAACTGTATGAGCTTATATTCTTGGGAATCCTAAAAGACTATATCAGTGGTTATTATCATGCGTGCATTCATATTACTTATATTTTTTAGGTAGCAGGATGCACATCACCATGTAGTTGATTAAGAAGTACACTTGGCTCATTAACATTAGTATCTCATTTAATGATGAGTTGGTGAAAAATCCCTTTTGTCTTCATAGCACAATACTTCTAGAGCATAGTAAACATGTTTAAAGAGGCATAAAAATTGAGTTATGACTGAGTGAAGTAGATGAAGAGCTCCATGAGATTCTCTACAAACTTTTCTACTGCAAAAAGTGTGCTTATGAGGAGAAGTATGTCTCTAATAGCATACATTTGATGAAACCAGTAACATTGCCCATAGATTTGGTGGATGCCACTAGGATATATATATATATATATATATATATATATATATATATATATATATATATATATATATGAGGCCTTGGTTTGTGGATGGGGCATTTGTAGAATATGATATAAGATTTCTTGAGGATCCTTCTACGTGGAAGAAGGTCTAATCAAAGAAGCAAGAGTGCGAAGAGACAATGGTTGTTTGTAAGACTAAAGTAGTGGTTAAGGATAAAACACTAGCTTCTAGCGTGCCCACAAGATAAACTTGAGAAAGGAAGGAGGTAGGGACCAATACTTATGTCAGGAGGAATCCTACTAAAAGATAGTCTCTAGTGCTAAAGAAACAAAAGATAGTCCACCACTTCGATTCCGAGAGGATGGAAAGCCAGGAGGTAGAAGAAGATGTTGAAAGTGAAGAAAATTCGGTCAAGAAGTTGAGCCCACAAGTGCATACATTAGATGAATCTAATGAAGAAGGCCAGGATGAGCACTATAAAGAGGATCATACCATGATGTCGAAGAAGAAGGTGTTAGGGAAGCTAGCACACACGGGTGATTAAGGAGAACTAAGACAATATAGAGGAGCACGAGGATAAGTGCACTCATTAATCAAAACTTGAGAAAATATCTCGAGAGAGGTCACAGATATTATTGAGAATTTGGTGGGGTGTGAGGTTGCACGTGAGTGAGGATGAATAAATACAGGAAATAAATGAAGAGGAGAAGAGCATAGGATAGGAAGGGATCATGGGTGGAGAGTCATGCCTTGTTATACATTTGTTGAAGGGTGCATGAGGAAAGAGATGACAATATATTCCCCAAGGGCCCATAATATAATATGTTGAGATTCCTAGTAAGGTTATGCATGTAAGATACCAAAGTACAAAACCTATGGATCAAATATTTTTTTGGTCTTCATTTGATAAGAAGGGTGCACTCCCATGCACAAGAAAAATGTTGTCTTGGGATTTTGAGTCCCACATTGAAGAGCTAAAATTTGAAGTGAGTACCCATTCTTTGTTGGATACCCGTGAGTCATTAGTTTTAAGGGACATGTACCTGGTAGTTGAATCTCAACAATTAATAGATGAACAAGCATGTAATGTGCTTAATAAGCTATTGGTGGAAGCGGGATCTAGAATTTTTGAATAAAATAATGGTATAAGGTACATACGAGAGGAGCTAAGCTAGCGGAGAAGAATAAGGAAATCATTAAGAGGGATAAGGAGATTAAAGAGAAGGAAGAGATTATCACGTAACTAAGGAAGGAATTAAGATATGAAAAGGGGAAGACATGTGTGTTGCACAAGAAGGCCAAGTTCACGGTAGATCACAATTTTGGTTGTGCGCGCATACCTGGTTCCCTAAGAAAAGACAACATACGAGTTTGTATTTCATTTTATTAAATATCTCATGTCCATAATCAATTACCAACCAACTACCCTTTCCCTTGAGTCTACAGAAGAAGTTATGGTGTGGAAGAAGCAACAAGAAAGAGATCAAATTCAGGCCACCATTACATAATACAATGAATTTATGGGGATAGTCAAGGAATCTGCACACATGGTGGAGGTTGTATATGATAATTGCGAAGATAAAGACCATGTGGTAGGCCTACTAGTTGTAAAAAGGTGAAGCAAATATAAAGGAATTCCAAGCCAAGAATAAAGGGAATAAGACATAATGAGAAAGGATATTAGTAGAAATTTAATGAAGGTACAAGGCAATTGATGCATTAAGAGCCTCGATTAAAAATAAATTGAAGGAACTCTACCCGCAGGTCACACACAAGATGGATGTCTTTGACAGATATGGGAAAGAAATTGGAGACTTTGGTGGACACACTAAAGGCTAAGGGAGAGGACCTAACTTTGGAGGAGGTCACTGCCATGATAGGGGAAGCTTTTACTCAAGTGTGTAGTGAACTAGAAGGGTGGAAAATGTTAGAATCCCTAGTAAATAAGGAGTTTCCCCTCCTTTTTGCACAA